>CM062296.1:63857908-64137547 GCA_031216915.1 Pictodentalium vernedei
TACTACCCCCCCCCCCCCAAACCCCCTTCTCTCCCCAGAACAAAACATAAAAACCCTTAGCACAGCCGACAGTAACTGTTTTTCATTAGTTGTGGTAATTGGTGGTAAAACTCAAGAGAACTGGCAATGAGGTTAAACTCCAACACATTGCATGTCCATGTAAGTGTTTTGTGAGGTACAATTTTGAGTTATCTGGTCACCCAAGAAGTTACAAAAAACTGCAATGGCTGCGAAGGGTATGGAAAAAATAGAGGAGGGTCTGGAAAAAGTATGGAATTTTTTTCTTGATAGGTGTGGGAACCCTGCTGATCTTATTTGTACTTGATACAATTATTGCTTATGACTCAAAGGTGTGTCGCGACTTTGATCAAACATCATATCATCAAGGTTACGGTCACAGACAAAAAAATGTTATGCAGCCCTTATCTGGTCCATGTGACTTGGTATTATTAACAGATCTTATTTGTTCTTGGTACAATTATTGCTCATGACTCAAAGGTGTGTCGTGACTTTGATCCAAGGTCATATCATCAAGGTCACGGTCACAGAAAAAAAAAAACGTTATACAGCCCTTATCCAGTCCATGTGACTTGGTATTATTAACAGATCTTATTTGTACTTGGTACAATTATTGCTCATGACTCAAAGGTGTGTCGTGACTTTGATCCAAGGTCATATCATCAAGGTCATGGTCACAGAAAAAAAAAACGTTATACAGCCCTTATCCGATCCATGTGACTTGGTATTATTAACAGATCTTATTTGTACTTGGTACAATTATTGTTCATGACTCAAAGGTGTGTCGTGACTTTGATCCAAGGTCATCTCATCAAGGTCAAGATCACAGACAGCAAAACTTGAATTTTGTTATACAGCCCTTGTCCAGTCCATATAACTTGGTATGATTGGCAGATTATTTTCAGAGTTCATACAACTATGACTCATGACTCAAAGGTGTGTCATGACTTGGATCCAAGGTCATATCATCAAGGTCAAGGTCACAGGCAGTAAAACTTTGATATTGTTATAAGTCCTTGTTCTGTCCATAAAACTTAGTGTGATTGACAGATCTTATTCATAGTTGGTACAATTATTACTCATGACTGAAATGTGTGTCACAGCTTTGATCCAAGGTCCTTTTATCAAAGTTCAAGGTCACAGGCAGCAAAATATTTGTATTGTTATAAGTCCTTGTTCTGTCCATAAAACTTAGTATGATTGACAGATCTTATTCATAGTTGGTACAGTTATTGCTCGTGACACAAAGGTGTGTTGCAACATATTTTAGCTCGACTTGACGAAATGAAACTTAACTCTTGCCGTCATTTCTAGTCAGTCTGTGTACATACATCTACAGTTTCCTTTAGTTTACTGCACAGGCCACATTTATGATTGGATTGCTCTGAAAGTTGGTATGCTTGTTTGTGGTGACCTCCAGATGGGAGCTATTGATTTCTTCCATTTCCTTCAAAAAATTGTGGTTGGCAACAGCCTCTGAACTTACTGCAGTTATGTATCAATAGTTCCCTTTAGCACACTCTACAGAGCACATTTACGATAGATTGCTTTGAAACTTGGGATGCTTGTTTGGATTGACCTCTAGATGGGAGTTATAGATTTTCTTCCATTTTCATAAAAAAAGTAGCCATTGGCAACAACCTTTGAACGTAGTTTAATTACGTATCAATATATTGCTTTGGCATGCCCCACAGGGCACATTTATGATCTTATCACTTTGAAGCTTGGTATGCTTGTTTAGGGTGACCTCTGAAGCTTGGTAGGCTTGTTTAGGGTGACCTCTGAAGCTTGGTATACTTGTTTAGTGTGACCTTTGAAGCTTGTTTTGCTTGTTTAGGGTGACCTCTGAAGCTTGGTATGCTTGTTTAGGGTGACCTTTGAAGCTTGGTATGCTTGTTTAGGATAACCTCTGAAGCTTGGTATACTTGTTTGAAGTGACCTGAAGCTTGGTAGTCTTGTTTAGGGTGACCTTTGCAGCTTGGTGTGCTTGTTTGTAGTGACCTCTGAAGCTTGGTATGCTAGTTTAGGGTGACCTTTGAAGCTTGTTTAGAGTGACCTCTAAAGCTTGGTATGCTTGTTTAGGGTGACCTTTGAAGCTTGGTGTGCCTGTTTATAGTGTCCTCTGAAGCTTGGAATGCCTGTTTAGAGTGACCTTTGAAGCTCGGTGTGCTTGTTTAGGGTGACTTTTGCAGCCTGGTATGCTTGTTTGTGGTGACCTCTGAAGCTTGGTATGCTTGTTTCGGGGAACCTTTGAAGCATGGTGTGCTTGTTTAGGGTGACCTTTGCAGCTTGGTGTGCTTGTTTGTGGTGACCTCTGAAGCTTGGTATGCTTGTTTAGGGTGACCTTTGAAGCTTGTTTAGAGTGACCTCTAAAGCTTGGTATGCTTGTTTAGGGTGACCTTTGAAGCTTGGTGTGCCTGTTTATAGTGTCCTCTGAAGCTTGGAATGCCTGTTTAGAGTGACCTTTGAAGCTCTGTGTGCTTGTTTCGGGTGACCTTTGCAGCCTGGTATGCTTGTTTGTGGTGACCTCTGAAGCTTGGTATGCTTGTTTCGGGGAACCTTTGAAGCATGGTGTGCTTGTTTAGGGTGACCTTTGCAGCTTGGTGTGCTTGTTTGTGGTGACCTCTGAAGCTTGGTATGCTTGTTTAGGGTGACCTTTGAAGCTTGGTGCATGTATGCTTGTTTAGGGTAACCATTGAAGCATGGTGTGCTTGTCTAGGGTGACCTCTGGTTTTTGTGGCAAAATTGAACAAGTCACAACAAAAAATGGCTGTACAATTGTACTGTGTTTGTGGATAAACTGATCAACTGACCTTTGAAGCTTGGTGTGCTTGTTTATGGTGGCCTCTGAAGCTTGGTATGCTTGTTTAGGGTGACCTTTGAAGCTTGGTGTGCTTGTTTAGGGTGACCTTTGAAGCTAGGTATGCTTGTTTGTGGTGAGCTCTGAAGCTTGATATGCTTGTTTAGGGTGACCTTTGAAGCTTGGTGTGCTTGCTTAGGGTG
Organism: Pictodentalium vernedei; assembly: GCA_031216915.1. Classification (NCBI taxonomy): domain Eukaryota; kingdom Metazoa; phylum Mollusca; class Scaphopoda; order Dentaliida; family Dentaliidae; genus Pictodentalium; species Pictodentalium vernedei. Next base: position 63,860,930 of record CM062296.1, read on the forward strand.
ACCTCTGAAGCCTGGTATTCTTGTTTAGGGTGACCTTTGAAGCTTTGTTTGCTTGTTTATGGTGACCTCTGGTTTTTGTGGCAAAAATTGAACAAGTCACAGCAAAAAATGGCTGAACAGTTGTACTGTGTTTGTGGATAAACTGATCAAACTATCTTACTGGGAGGGAACTGGACAAGTCTATCAAGCAAACGGGCTAATACATTGTGTTACTATCTTACTGGGAGGGAACTGGACAAGTCTATCAAGCAAACAGGCGAATACATTGTGTTCTCATGGTCACATTTCTCTTTTATTGACTTGTCTGTAGTACAAATCTACAAGGGAGAAAATAAGAGCATGAAAACACAACATAGATTAGATGACCTTTTTTCATGTGTTACGGTACCCTAATTTACGTTTTTCTTACTCAATAGGCTTAGTAAATAATCTCTTAGAATACCTTTGAATGATTAAAGGGAAGTTTGGCTGAATCCAATAGAGACACTCACAGGCAGGCTTTTTGGTGTCGTACAAACTATTGTAGATTTTATTCCAAAGGTGAGCTCGAGTCTGACGTGTTGTTTACTATATGTTCTTGACACATAAAACAATATTGACGGGTGCACTTTTACAGTTAAAACTAGAAGTCCTGTCACGAATTGTGTGCTTATCTAGGCTTAATTGCACGTTGGAATTGTGCGCAATTGCCATATTGAATGGTATCCAAAGCACGGCAGGTTCTCTTGGTTACTCATAGCAAACAAATGCAATGTTTCTGGCAATGGACCTCCGGGTTACCCGGAGGTCCATTGGCTGAAACATTGCTTGTGCACAGGCCATATTTACAGAATTTCATAGCTTTACTTGGGCCATAACACGCACATTAATGTGCATATCGGCGTGCTATTTCTGCACACTTCATGACAGGACTTCTAGTTTTAACTGTAAGCTCTCGTGAAATCAGAGACGGAAGTAAATTGCACCCGTAAAATGTTAGTATATGAATTTTCGAGGGAATACTGTCACCAAACACCAGAAACCTCAACCCTTTGAACTCGAGTGGTATCTTCCATGCCAGTTCAATGGCAGCACTTAGAAGAGTTCATATTCATTATTTGGGGTAGACCAATCAATATTTTCAATGTGCAGCCCAGAGGCTGCAGATTGAAAATACTGATTGGTCTACCCCACACGTTTACTGAACAGTAGGGCTGAAACGGTTGGCTCAATTTCGTAACCGATTAACCGAGAGCTGTAACCGGATTATATCTTATTATATTATTATTATATATTATACACACTACGAAATAGTTTCTGCGATTACTCATTACTCACAGAAACCATTGACCTTTAACGAAGTCTTGAATGCCAAAATCAGTTATTTTTCAATATATACAACGTGGATTCGATGTGTAATCTATCACAAAGGAGAAGCGGCAGATTTACTACGTTTTAAATGTGGAATGACGTTCACTAAGATATTTCAGATAACCGGTTGACGGTTTTTCTAATCGGTTAGGTAGCTAACTAGTTTCAAACCGATTATCCAGTTAACCATTTCAGCACTACTGAACAGCAATCCTATTTAATGACGTTATGACGTATCATGTTGCTGGTCAGAAAAGTGGCCGCTCAGGTTCAAGGTGTTAAATGTACAAGGAATTGCTGAAGTATGACAGTAACTTGCCACTGGCTGCAGAATCGCTACTTTCTCAAACAACACTCATTTATATGCCCTCACAGTATATTAGTGCTCCACAACATTTTTCAACCAGTGCATTTTTTAGCTCCCGGAAAATCAAAAACACGGGTGCTGACGGTACGTCTCAACTCCAGGTCTGATAAAAACTAAACAGAAACCGAGGTTGTGAACACAAAGCCTCCCAACTCTAGCATTGTTTTTGGGGTTTTTTTGACAGAAGAAGAATTCGGTCCCACAAAGTAGATATGTTTCTCGCACATTTTTTGTAAAATTGCAAGTGGCCGAGCAGTTTTTTATTTTATTTTTTGTTTTAGGTTTTAGTAATTATATCTTTGCCATTAAAAGTTCATGTTGTTGGTTTGTTTTATGTTTTAGGACTCATAATCTACAGAAAAGCATGGGTGGTAGTGTATTTTATCCCTTTAGTGCAAGAAGACTTTGCAATGCTAAAGCATTGCAAAACCTTGTTGCACTGGAGGGACAAATTTATCAATTTTATTAACTTGGGTAAAATATCAGACATAAACCAGTTAATTTCTATTTTTTCAAGTTTGCATTAGTTATAAAAAGAGAGCAGACCCTGCAGGCTATGCAGGAGGGTCTGAGAAACAGACTAATCTTTTTAGGTCTTGTATTAAATTATTTGGCGATCCTGCCATTCTGTATCATTTTTTATGCCCCCGCGAAGAACAGTCAGGGAGCGTATTGTTTTACCCCTGGCTGGTTGTCTGTCCGTCTGTCCATCCATCGTTTGTCCATCTGTCCATCTTTGTCTAGGGTACATTGTTTGTCCTGCAAAATCCTCTCACTCTTTTCAGCTAGGACATTTTATTTCACAGGATGCAGAGCTGGAAATGAACAAAATTGACGGGTGCAGTTTTAAGCTCCCGTGAATTCAGAGACGGGAGTTCATTGCACCCGTAAAATATTAGTATATGAATTTATGAGGGAATACTGTCGCCAAACTCCAGAAATTGTAACACTTTGAACTCTAGTGGTATCTTCCATGCCAGTTCAATGGCAGCAATTAGAAGAGTCCATATTCATTATTTGGGGTAAACCAATTAGCCTTAGGGCTGCACGATGAAAATATTGATTGCTCTGTCCCACACATTTACTGAACAGCCATACTATTTAATGGTATTATGACACACATGTATCATGTTCCTGGCCAGAAAAGTGGCCAATCAGGTTCAAAAGGCTAAATGTATAATGAACTGCTGAATTATGACAGTAACTTGCCACTGGCTGCTGCTTTCTCACAACAACACACATTTATATGCCCTCACAGTATATTAGTGCTCCACAATATTTTTCAACGAGTGCATTTTTTAGCTTCCGTAAAATAGAAAACACGGTTGCTCAAGGGAGCAATTGCACTCGCACCCACCTCATTTCTTGGACCTAGGATGTTTGTACAAATATCAGAGCTGTGCATATTGTCAGGACTTTGATTTGTTCAATATTTCACACAATTACAGGTTCTTGAACTTTTTTGTATTTTTATTTCACAGGAAGTTTGTACATATACCAAAGGTGTGCATTTTATCAGGAGTTTGATTTGTTCAGTATTTCACAAAATTACTGGTTGTTGAACTTTTTCTGTAGAATTTCACCTGCATGGTACGTGGTTCGTGCGGCTAACTCCTCTCACACTTAGCAGGATAAGACCTTTTTATTTTACTGGATGTTTGTACATATACCAGAGGTATACATATTATTTGGATTTCTTATCAACCTACTCACAATTGTTTACTTCAGGCTTGCACTACAGTGGAAGTCCCTAACTCGGATAAAATACTCCTATTTTTGTCTTTCCCAAGCAATTTGGGAAAGAAAAGTGGTGCAAAAGCACCAAGAAAAAATAAGCCAAAACTGGGTCAAGTGCAACCGGCGCAGACCCAGTACGGGACGCTCTCTCCCAAGTACAACTCCACAACTTCCGTTGCCAGTGCACATATACCGTCTCTAAAGACTCATTCTTTTTATAATCCGCTTCATGTCGAGATGTTTTTGCACGCTTATCAGTGTTTATCCAGCTCGATGTTTGATGATTCCTGATTCATTGTGCATCAGTGTATCCTTTGTATTTTCAGGAACAATGTTTTTATGTGTACCCATACTATGTATGGTACACATAATGCCGGCATCCGGGGTGACCATCCGTCGTTCGTCCATCCTTTGTCTGTCCGTCCGGCGTCCGTATCCATTTCTTTGGCATTCGATAACTTGAAAAATATTGCTTGGATTGTCAAGTTACTTTATATTTGTGTTCAGGTTACTGATGTGCCGAACTGTATAGTTTTTGGTGTAAATCGGATAATTTGATCCTGAGATATTAACCCTTTATCCTTCAAATTGAAATTTCCTCCAATCCCTTTGGCATTCGAAAACTTGAAAAATATTCCTTGGATTGTCTAGTTACTTTATGTTTGTGTTCAGGTTACTGATTTGCCGAGCTGTATAGTTTTTGGTGTAAATCTGATGATTTGATCCCGAGATATTAACCCTTTATCCTTCAAATTGAAAATTCCTCCAATCCCTTTGGCATTCGATAACTTGAAAAATATTGCTTGGATTGTCAAGTTACTTCATATTTGTGTTCAGGTTACTGATGTGCCGAGCTGTATAGTTTTTGGTGTAAATCTGTTATTTTAATCCTGAGATATTAACCCTTTATCCTTCAAATTGAAAATTCCTCCAATCCCTTTGGCATTTGATAACTTGAAAAATATTGCTTGGATTGTTAAGTTACTTTATAATTGTGTTCAGGTTACTGATGTGCTGAGCTGTATAGTTTTTGGTGTTAATCTGATAATTTGATCCAGAGATATTAACCCTTTATCCTTCAAATTGAAAATTCCTCCAATCCCTTTGGCATGAGATAACTCAAAAAATATCAATCCGATTGTCATGTTACTTTATATATTTATTCAGGTTACTGATGTGCTGTGCTGTATAGTTTTTTATGTAAATCTGATAATTTGATCCGGAGATATTAACCCTTTATCCATCAAATTAGGCACTCCTCCAATCCATTTCTATATGTACCCATACCTTGTATGGTGTTCATAATGTCGGCATCCGTGGTGGCCCTCCGTCATACAGCTTTCTACTAGTTGCGCTTATGGGTACACATCTGACGATTTCATCGGCCTATTTTTTTATATTCTCTTCAATATTATATATCTATAATGTATATTTAATTGTTCTCTCTCCAGTCGCGCGCGAATTTCATGTGGCATGCGGTTCGGACTTATAATTTTTCACAATTATTGTTAATGCTTTATTTGCTAAATTTTCTAATTGTGTTAGAGTTAGGTGTCAGCGGGGTACCACTCCTACAGTTTTTCTTCTTTCTTTTGAGAGTAGTCAACCTGTTGTGTGGTTCCCGGTCGACCGTCTGGGGTCTTTGTTTCTGTCACCTTTCTCTCTTCTTTGGGGGTGTTCTTCTGTTTTCACCTTCTCTGCTCTTCTCACCTCTATCATGCCCAGGACAATTCCTTGTGGGCAATGTCTGCTACCAAAGCATGTGGACGATTTACATTCGTCTTGTTCCTCCTGTAATGGGTGTTTGGCCGAGTGGCCATGTGGTGTCTGTGGACCATGGTCATCCACTTTCTGGGCGTCAGTTAACCGTGTCGTTCGTTCTTGTGGCCGTGCCTCCCGCTCCCACGGGAAAGGAGAACGCGGTCGTTCGGGGGGTCCCGAGCCAACTTTGTCTGGTGAGAGTTATTCCTCCTCTGTGGGGGATGTGCAGTCTTTTCCTGTAGTGGATACTGCGGGAGCCGTTGAGTGTTCTGGTGAAGAGGTGCCTGGTTCCGGGACTACGGTCCCCCTCCAGTCGACATCTGAGGCTGTCACTAGGGTTGTGACTCCTGCTTCGGAGCCGAGCAGGTGTGCTCTCTCCACTATTTCACCAGCCTCAACGACTCCCGACGTATCTACTACTAGTGCTGGTCCATCTGCTTCGTCGTCAGTTTCAGCCGGCCTCGGCTTTTCGCTGCAGGGGACAGCAGGAATGTCCGGTACTGTAGACGTGGGATATTGGCCTCAGCCTTCCCTGACTTTAACTCGGCGAAGTCGGAAGGGGCTGCCGGCCGAACCCATCTCTGTGGTCTCTTCGCCGTCGAGCACCACAGTTGTGTCTTTGGATTCGGATGTTCTTAGTGGAGACACTATGAACTCTGTGGCGTTTCCGTCCACTCATTCTGGCCTCACGACCAGTTTTGGGGGACCAACGCCTTTTGTGCAGCCTGGACCTTCTGCCCCGCAGAGGTCCGCGGTGACTCTCATGAGTTCTCGCCATATTGATCCTCGGGGTACCTCGTACCCCTATACATGTCTGCCTTCAGATGTTTCGGCTGCTGCCCGTCGTCCCGCGTCGGGTGTTTTGGAGGATCGTGACCCTTCGCTGGTTAAGAGGGTCAGAGGTGAAGCCACTTTTCCGGTCCGCTCCCCTGTCGAACCGGTCGGTACGGGCAGTGAGCTTAGGGAGGCCCTCTCCTTACTCACTCAGGTTCTATCTAAGAGCCTTCCTATTGCTTTCAGCGAGGCAATGAGTGGTTTCCAGGCGCCTCCTATGGTGCCGCCTCCTGGGATTGGAAACAGGCCGGTTTCTGATTCCCCTGGTGTCCTGTCACCATGGGAGGCGTCGGCTGGTTTGCCCACGATGGGCTATGTGTCTTCCGACTCTGGGGAGGAGTCCGACATGCTTGATGTCGAGGGCCAGCAGTCTTCGGACTTGGGGGCAGCTCTTGACTTTGTGTTTGGGTTTCTGCCTGATCTCAAACCTACTAACCAGCCGACAGTGTCAGCCTGGCCGCGATCATCGGTCGCGCGCCAACAGCCTATGGAGCAACCTGCTTCTGGGCGCCTTCGACCATGCCAGTCGGTACAGGTGGTTGAAGCTTTTTCAGCATTGGACTCCAAGCTGAATTCCAAGGCTCTGAAGACCAGGGTTGACACCTTTTTGCCTCCTGTGCGTTATCGTTCCTACGATTCTGCCAATCCGTCGGTCTGCCAGACTTTGACGGTTCTGGATCAGGACTCCACTTCCCTCGGGCTTTCCAAGCCCAAGTCTGCCGTCATTCCTATGACGACTCTGGAGTCCACGTTGGGCTTATCTAGAGAGATGCTTGGCATGCTTTCTCTCTCAGATCACGTCGTCTCAGCTTTGGCTGCTTATCTGCCTCCAGATAAGTTTGACGAGGTACAGCCTCCTTTGCGTGTGCTGTCACATGTACTCACATGCGTGCCTGTAACACGGCTAATCTGGAATTAGTTTGAAGGGACGCTGTGCTGGACACAGGACGATCCCTCCCCGAGGAGCAGCGTGCTGCTCTTCGATCTGCTTCTTTGGCAGGTCCGCAACTTTTCCATGGTTCCGTGTCGACGGTCCGGGATGACGTCCTATGTCATTCCAAAGATCAGCTGCTGTTTCGTCAGCTTGATCAGCCTTCTAAGGGAGGCAAGGGCCGTTCCAAGCCTAACAAGTACCCTTCTGCTTCCTCTGTGAAGCAAAAGGCTGGTCCTTCTGCCGCCGCCTCTACTTCTTACTCAAGGGGTAAGGGTAAGGGTCGGCAGAATCGAGGGAAGTCTCAGGATTCTTCATTTGGTGGTTTCTCCTCCCGCGGGCCTCTTCGGGGCTCGAAATGAAGGTCCTCACCTCGACTCGTCCCAGGTTGGAGGAAGGATAGCAGAGTTCGCAGACCATTGGGCCACCATCACATCCGATCCGTGGGTGTTAGATGTTGTTCGGTCCGGGCTGCGAATATCCTTCCGACGGCACCCCACTCTGTCAAGGGTGCCTCTTCCAACCACAGTTCCTTCAGACGTTTTACGTCGGGAACTTTTGTCCACGGAGATTGGCAATCTCCTGGCAAAGGGGGCGATCGAGGTTGTCAAGAACATTCAGTCAGTGGTTTCTATTCCTGCCTATTCTTGGTGCCGAAGAAGGACTGCCGACTACGACCGGTTATCGATCTGAGTATCCTGAACCAGTCTATCATTGCTCCCAAGTTCAGCATGGAGACTTTCAGGTCGGTCCGCCAATCAATTCACCAGGGAGATTTCGCAGCCAGCATCGACCTGCGAGACGCTTACTTCCATGTTCCGATGCATCGGGCGTCACGGAAGTATCTCAGGTTCGCTTTTCTGGGGCGAGTTTACCAGTTCAAGGCCATGCCTTTCGGCCTCAACCTGGCTCCTTGGGCGTTCACCAGACTGATGTCGCATGTGATAGCGTTCCATCGCACACAGTCCAGGGTGACTACTTCGGCATATCTGGACGATATCCTCCAGAGGCATTCCAATGCTGCCTTACTGGAGTCGGATGTCGCCACTCTGTTGAGCTTGCTCACGGTGCTAGGAATCAGAGTCAACAAGGAGAAGTCGGAGCTGGTCCCTTCTCAGTCGTTTTGTCATCTGGGGATGTGTTTCCAAACCCAATTCAATTTGGTAGCGGTTCCCCAGGCCAAGGTTGTGATTCTCTCAGCTTTTACTCTGACTCTGTCCCAGTCCGCGACCGCTCGGAGTTTTCTCCGGCTGATCGGTCTCTGCGGTTTGGTGACGGATCTCATTCCTCTAGGTCGGCTGCGTGTCAGACCTCTCCTACACTTTCTGCTCAGTCGTTGGAGGCCGAATGTAGATTCTCTGGATCAGGTGCTTCCGGTTCCGGAATCTCTGTATCCTCACCTTCTTCCCTGGACAGATGTTCAGTGGATTACGCAGGGTGTTCCATTGGACTTACCCACGTTCGATCGCGTTCTGACGGCAGATGCCAGCGATCTCGGATGGGGTGCGACGTTGGATCCTCTCCGTCTTTCCCTACACAGGATGTGGGACCAGGATTAAGCAGCTCTACACATCAACCAGAAGGAGCTTCTTGCTCTTCTTCTGACAGGCAGTGGATCCCTCACCTGTCGAATCGCCAGGTCCTTCTGCTATCCGACAATTCAACAGTGGTTGCTTACATTCGGAACCAGGGCGGCACGCACTTGGTTCCGATGTACGAATTAGCTCGGGATCTTCTACTGCTCGCTCAGGATGTTCACGCCGGAGTGGTTGTTCGTCACATTCCCGGTCGTCTGGACGTCCTAGCCGACTCCCTGTCCCGACAGGGCAGGGTTATTTCCACCGAGTGGATGCTTCACAGGGCAGTGTTCCAGTCGCTTTGCGATCTCTGGGGACGTCCCCACATTGACCTCTTTGTGACTCGTTGGAACCATCAGGTGGACACTTTCATGTCCCCGTGTCCAGATCCTCTGGCTTTTGCCGTGGACACTCTGTCACTCGATTGGAACAGTCTAGTCGGCTACGCCTTCCCGCCGGTTCCGATTCTTCCTCAGGTTCTCGCCAAAATTTGAACTTGCAGTTGTCGAATCATACTGATCGCTCCCCTGTCGCCTCAGCGGTGTGGATCAATCAGCTCCGCTCGCTGATGGCGGCGGTTCCGGCACGTCTCCCGCTACATCGCGACCTTCTTTGTCAAGGTCGCCCGAGGAGGTTTCACGTCGACCTGACTTCATTGTGCTTTCACGCATATCTTTTGTCAGGTCCTGTCTCCTCCGTAGAGGTTTTTTGAGACGAGCAGTGGAGTGCATTTCTTCTTCAAAGAGGCACTCCACTGGTTTAGCTTATGCAGCTAAATGGAAGGTCTTCTGTCGATGGTGTGCTGATCACTCTGTTGATTATGCCAATCCTTCGATTTCACAGATTGCGGAGTTTCTGGTATATCTGTTTGATTCTCGGGGTCTCCAGCCTGTTACCATCAAGGGTTACAGGTCCATGCTTTCAGAGACTTTTTCTTATGTGGGGAAGCGTCGTATCGGCACTAATCGTTACCTCTCCAAGCTTGTTCGGCACTTTTCTTTGAAAAGGCCTCGGACTTTACAGCTTACTCCATGATGGAATCTTTCGTGGGTGCTGCTTTGCTTGGGGGGGGGGGGGGGGGGGGGCGCCGTTCGAACCTTTATCCCAGGTGGATATGCATTTTTTTCTCACATTTAAGACGGCTTTTCTGATGGCATTTGCTTCGGCCAGACGGGTTAGTGAGCTTCACACCATCTCGGTTGACCCGGCCTTTTTTAGGAGCTCTCCCAACAGTGTTACTTTTACCACTGATTGCTCCTTTTTGGCCAAGAATCAGTTACCAGATACTACTCCTCCTCCTATCTGTATCAGGGCTCTTCCTTCTGTTGAGGGTAATCTCCATTTGCTCTGTCCGGCCCGTGCTATTCGCATTTATCTCGATCGGACACACTTCATACGGAAAGGCAGGAAACATTTTTTTCTGTCTCTTATTCCGGGTCGACAGAAGATCTCTCCTCAATCCATTTCTCGATGGATTTGTCTTGCTATTCGTACGGCTTATGGTCATTTAGCAGCTGGCGATTGTATTACCAATCGTATTTCTACCCACGAGGTGCGAGCACTATCCACCTCTTGGGCTTATTCTAACTCCGTCAAGTTGTCGGATGTTATGCAGGCAGCATACTGGAGAAAGGCTTCTACTTTCTCCACCTTTTATTGCAGGAGCAGTCGGAGGACCTTTTTGCCCTGGGTCCTCTTTCTTCTGCTCAGGCTGTTGTCTGCCATAGTCGTTAGGCTTCTTGGAGGTCAGTTTCAGCCTTGTGCTGTTACTGCCCTTTTTCTGTCTGTGTGTCACACAGGCCCATATGTCTCCTTTCATTGTCCTTTACCAATGATTGCGACATTATGGTTGATAAGCCTTGGGACCTCTTCCTTCTGCTTCACGGTTCCAGTGCACTGGGGTTATGTGTGGGTTGGTTATGTGATTCCCTCCAGCCTTTTGTCTATTCAGCCTGAAGTAAACAATTGTGAGTAGGTTGATAAGAAATCTAAATTTTATAGTAAATTTCCTTTCTTATTATACCTACCACAATTGTTTACATGGAGACCCTCCCGTCTTCTTTACGGGTAAAGAATCTTTCCTCCCCGCTGATCACATAACTCTAACGTTGACGGATTCAAAAAGAATGAGTCTTTAGAGATGGTATATGCGCACTGGCAATGGAAGTCGTGGAGTTGTACTTGGGAGAGAGCATCCCGTACTCGGTCTGCGCCAGTTGCACTCGACCCAGTTTTGGCTTATTTTCTCCAGGTGCTTTTGCACCACTTTTCTTTCCCAAATTGCTTGGGAAAGACAAAAATAGAGAGTATTTTATCCGAGTTAGGGACTTCCACTGTCGTGCAAGCCTGAAGTAAACAATTGTGGTAGGTATAATAAGAAAGGAAATTTACTATAAAATTTAGATTTTTATTTACTTCAATATTTCACAAAATTACATATTGTTGAACCTTGTCAGCTTTTTGTAGAATTTCACCTATATGGTATGTGCTTTGTCTGGCTAACTCCTCTAACAGTTTTGATGCTAAGACCCTTTTAATCGACAGGATGTTTGTACATATACCAAAGGTGTGCATTTTGTTAGGAGTTTGATTTTCTTCAATATTTCACAAAATTACAGGTTGTTGAACTTGGTCAATTTTTTTGCAGAATTGTTTGTATATGGTGTGTGGTTTGTCCAGTTAACACTTCTCAAAGTTTTCAAGATAGGACCTTTTTTATTTTACAGGATGTTTGTACATATACCAAAAGTGTGCATTTTGTCAGGATTTTGATTTGCTACAATATTTCACAAAATTACAGGTTGTGGAACAATTGTGGTCAATTTTTCTGTGGAATTTCGCCTGTATAGTATGTTTTGTGTCCAGCTAACTCCTCCTACAGTTTTTAAGCAGAATTTATATGGTAGAACACAAGGGGGCATCATATATAGACACACAATATTTACCTGTACAAATAATAAATCACTGCAGTGACAGGCAGTGATTTGTAATAAACCTCCTGTGTCCCTGCACTCTGCTGGAGTATGCTTTATTTTCTGTTATGATATAACAAATAATAAACCAGTTTTCTGATTGCCACTATGGCGAGGGCTGCCATGGTGGTTGTGAACTCTAGTTTAAAGATTTTTCACCGAGAATCACTTGGATTTATTTCTAGGTTCATGCATGCTCCAAAGACAGTGAAATATTATTGAAGACTAACCAAATTTTATTCACCATTTTTAAAGAAACAAGTGGCTGTGCTATTATTTTAGAGATACTCTCCATTTTTATGGAATGCATAAGGCAAAGATTGTCGTCTTCTACATCAGGTCAGGTGAGTGAACTTGATATAATATTTTAACTCACACCTTTCTAAAGTTGAAACTTATGAGTTTTGCACAAAAAACTGTATTGGAAGTACCATTAGGACTAGGGCTGTCACGATTTTTTAATTTAGGAATTGATTAATTGTCACAAATAATCGATGATAATCGATTGATCGTACCTAGATGACCCCCATCTCCTTCTCTTTGAAGTCGATAAAAATGAAGTTGAAGTCAGTTGACCTACCTCAAGTAAACAATGAAGACGATCCTCTTTTAGTTACATTCAAAGCTTTGATGTTCTGAACTTTTGAACTGTCAGTGTAATAATCAAGACCGGTCGGCAGTTGCGAAGTTCGCAACTGCCGACCGGTCTTGATTATTACACTGAGGGTTCAAAAGTTCAGAACATCAAAGCTTTGATGAATGTACATAACACATAAATGCTTCCAATAGCTTCTTGGGGTTTAACATCGATGTTCTTAATTCTTTACCTTTAGAAACAATAGTTTTTTCAACATATTTTTTTTTACTTATTAAACGTCTAAAATGGGATATAATTTACCGATTATTCGACAACGAAAAACACTAATCGATTTTGCCATGACCGATCAACAATCGATTAATCGATTAATCATCACAGCCCTAATTAGGACTCAAAACAGGCTTGTCGTTTTGAAAATCACAGGAGTGTAACTATATTGTCCTGGCTAGGGATTAAATGGTTAACTGGTCAATAATCGTTCATGAACATGACCGGTTATGATTTCCATAACCAGTTAACTGTCACCCACATATAACATACCAACGCTAGTGGAGTTAAAACGATCACGAAAATCATCAATACTGTTACTGGATACTCTATTTGAACTACAGTTAAAATTAGAAGTCCTGTCACGAATAGTGCGCTTATCTAGGCTTAATTGCACATTGTAATTGCACGCAATTGCCATATCGAATGGCATCCAAAGCATGGCAGGTTCTTTGGTTACTCATAGCAAACACATGCAATGTTTATGCCAATGGACCTCCGGGTTACCCGGAGGTCCATTGGCTGAAACATTTCCTGTGCACAGGCCATATGTACAGAATATGATAGCTTTAATTGGGTCATAACGCGCACATTAACGCGCATATCAACGTGCTATTTGTGCTCATTTCACGACAGGACTTCTAGTTTTAACTGTAATGCACGCATTTTATTTCTTTGTCACAGCGATGTTTTGGCAGCTTGGTCAATGTTAACAGCCTCAAAACAGTTGAGATACTTCCAAAGGTGGGTGTGTGTGGGAGGGGGGTGTATCTTCTGTAAATTATCACTTCAGCTGAGGATAACATGACAAGAAATTTATTTGAAGTTATCAGATGAGAATGTTATACAAGGTTTGTGTGTCCATTTTGCAGTCCTGGTAATGCACCATCGCTCTTTCGGCAAAACAGTTCGCGGATGGAAATTGTCCCTCCCCTCGGCAATTGAGGAAGGTCATTTCGTTCATATGCCAAAAGCATCTGATGCTCGGTGTCTAAAGCAGGAGCAATTTGAAGGGGGTGCTGCTATCAAACAGCTACGACAGCATGTTTCAAATTGCACCAAATCCCAGTTCTTCAGAGGATATTTCGTCATTTTGATTTTAAATATAATGATATGCTTCCCTGGTTCACATATGCTCTATTCTAAAGTGTACTAACCCCTGATTGATTATTCAAGTAATTCAAATTCATTTTAACCCTTTACCTAACGTGAAAAGCAGACGACACTTGCAAAAAAAATTCTTGAATGACTAATTTTTTTCATTTTTTGTCTCAAAAACATAGGTTATGACCCCTCGTTGGAACGAGCTCGACGAGCTCGTTCCAACGAGGGGTCATAACCTATGTTTTTGAGACAAAAAATGAAAAAAATAGTGAAAATTAATTGGCAATTTTTGAGAATAGCGCTGGCCGGTTTTGGCCGTTACGTTGGGTAAAGGGTTAAAGAGGTTATCTGTGTTATTGTATTCAAATTATTCTTTTAACTTTATGGGGGCCTCCATAGTATAATCGTATTTGCATATTAAATAAACTTTCCTTGAAATGACCGATGATAAAAATCACTCCATTCGGCATGATATTGAAAGAGCCATGTGGTTTCTGACAGAAATAAAACAAATATCAAACTACCAAAATGATCGCATACTTCACCTAAATGAAATATCTACGGATCTGTCGGCCACTATCAATAATTTCTAAGTATACATTTGAGTGCAATTTAAAAAAAAAAACTGTTGCACACTATACTTGCACAATGAAAGGGTTACAGTGAACTAAATGAACAACTTTTACTTGCTAAAATTTTTAGGATCAGCATAATTTTTTCAGGTCGGCTTGGTGACCCAAAACACAGGTATATTTTTATACTGTATGAATGACCCAGACTTAGCTGGTGCTAACTCTTAAAAATATAGGGCCAAACACAAATTTTGCCCCCCAATCCCCAAAATTTGCATCTAAAACCAAAGAAAACATGTCCTGAATGGCCCTCCACACTTCACCTCTACTGTGCATGCGCAGTGTCAAGGACGTCCCGAAATTGGCGCCATTAATCATTCTTTGTTTGGCCCTTCATCAGTTAACATCTGACTGATCTTTGTGCTTGTTAATCTCAGTTTAAATGATGCCAGACACATAAATATTAGAGAAATGGTGATTCTAAGGAGGATATAGAAGGAGGAGAGGAAAAATGAGTGACAGAAAATAATCAGGGCTGTAACTTAAAATTTTTTAATGAAATTATGTTAAGTTACCTATTTTCGAGGCAACAGCCTGTTGTGGTCATTCTTGTTAATCAAATTACACTGCTTGTTCAGTGTTTTCCTCTCTCCCTTTCCTTTAAGTCCCCTCTTGCTATTCTCCCATGCTTTTGGCATATTTTCTGTAATTTTATTACTAAAATTTCTTGGGAGTTTTAGCTGGATAACAGAATGAATTCTGTTCTTTTCCCCATGTTTACGTCTTCACCTACGGGTGGTTAGGCGTAGTGTTCTGCATCTACCATCTGATGTTCTGCAGTTTCTTCCCTGGAAGTCTCTGTTTTGCATCAGATAGTGTATTATTGGTAACTGATTTCGGGCCAGGGTGCCTGGAGTCTTGTTCTAGTGTTTTTACACTTATTGTTTACATTTACAACAGCCCTCTGTGTGAGGGGGGATTTCTTGAAAATAATATCTGGATGTTAATTTAATCATAACTAGATACATTATTATTGTTCGTAAGTGTTGCATAAATTGTTTAAAATATTTTTAGAATTTTTGTCCACACTTAGGCTTGGGATCCATTGGGGCTCAACGTTACTTTTCAGAAACTTGGGCTGTTCTGAAAAAATATTTTTTTCAAAATTTTTTGATTGCAATTATTTTTTTCTGTATTAATGGATCATATTATTATGTATTTTGATTGTCAGGGGTTGGTGCGAGTACTAGGACTTGTTTTCTTTTCACACTGAAAGGATATTGTTCAATTGTAATAAGAGGAAATCTTCCTCTGACTTTCATAATCATTGTATATGTAGTCAGTGTACTCGCACTAACTCCTGTTCTGTATGTGTTAATTTCGATGACAAAATGGGAAGCGTATGTCACGTTATGTTAGTGGGGAATTGGCCATTCCGGTCCTTTCCCCGCAGGGTCACTCTACTTTATCAATCTCTATTTCAGACGATCAAGAATAGGGTGATGTATCCGTGATGTCTTCCAAGAGTGTGCCTCCGTCGTCACAATTAATGAAGAGCTAGCGGAAAAGTGCTCATGTAAATACGTCAATTGCCTAAGAGGACCCTAGTAGATTCGACGGCCGTTGACGTCCGCTAGCTCGACTGGTGTAGCGTCCATTCATCGAATGGTTCGGCAGCCGGGTTCGTCTGTTGCGGTCTAGAAGGAGTTTTGGGGTGATGCGAGCACTATAAAACAACCAAATGCACACCCAGTGACGGCGGATTAGAGGGAGAACGGAGGAAGCCTTTCAGTCCGGTTCCTAGCTCGTCCAGGTCCATCCAGACTGCGAGCGAGAGAGGCCCCTCTCTCGTACAGCAACATCTGGCCCCAGATGTTGTGGTACAAAATGTTTCGCATTCGGAGCATACGTCCGCCGATCGGGACGCTCCGATATATAGTCAGTCCGGAGAGACTGTCAATAAGGCTTCCTCATTCTCATGGTAGCGCACACGACCGCTCTTGGCTACGTGACCTCGGATATCCAGTCAGCTTCGCCAATCAGAGAATCATCGGCGACCAGGTCACACCATCCAGTAGCCAGGGACACGAGGCCTGCAGGCTCCGGACGTTCGCATAAGAAAGTGTGCGGAGTCAACGTACACGGAGCTTCCGGCGGCAATGCATCGTAAGACCGCTACTGCACAGGCCTCGGTGACGGGTGTGCTATCCCAAATAGCACAGCTTATCGCAGCATCCCAGCAACGACAGAATCTGTCGCATCATGTATTATCCGATGACGCTGGGTCGGGACGCTCCGTGGAAGCAGGTACGGACGTCCGAAAATTTCATTCGGTCCGACGGGATGCCGAAAGGGATTCGGAGGATTTCGAGCTTTCCCTTTCGGAACAACATAAGCTGTTGTTTATGTCATCTGACTTTATCTTCTAGAGGTTCTTTCGTCGGACCAGAATGCTGCGATGCCGGATAAGAAACTGATAGCGTCGGTGGACACAGAAATTTTTTGGTTCGGTTCAGGGACATCATCCCTCAGTTCCGACATAGTCCAATAAAGTCACACAACTTTCGAATTATTGAACGACGCTATATATATTATTATTTGCTTGCTATTAACAAGCATGTCTGGTTTCTTGTTCGCAAAGTTACGGAGATGTCTTTCAAAAGTGTGCCTCAGTCGTCGTAGTTAATGAAGAGCTAGCGGCAATAAGTGCTCATGGAATATGTCAATCGCCTAAGAGGTCCCTAGTGGGATCGACGGAGTTGACATTCGCTAGCTCACCCGGTGTAGCATCCATTCATCGAATGGTTCGGCAGCCGGGTTCGTCCGTTGCGGTCTAGGAAGGAGATTTGGGTGATGCAAGCACTATAATAAACTTTAGTACACACCCAGTGACGACGGATTAGAGGACAGATCGGAGGAAGCCAGTTAGTCCGGTTCCTAGCTCGTCCAGGTCCGTCCGGGCTGCGAGCGAGAGAGGTCCCTCTCTCGTACAACATCATATGGGACCGGATGTTGTGGTACAGATATTCGCATTCGGAGCATATGTCCGCCGCTTGGGATGCTCCGTTCTATTGACAGTCCGAGAGACTGTAGATAATGCTTCCTCATCCTCACAGCAGTGCACACGACCGCACATTGGCTACGTGACCTCAAGTATCCGGCCAGCTTCGTCTTTCAGTGATTCCACGGCGAACAGGTCACGCCATCCGGTAGCCAAGGGACACGAGGCCTATACACTCCGTTCGTTCGCATAATAGAAGTATGCACGGGGTAACGAACATGGAGCTTCCAGCGGCAATGCATTGTAAGACCGCTTCTCCACAGGCCTCAGTGACGGACGTGCTATCCAAGTTAGCACAGTTTATCGCAGCATCCCAGCAATCGACAGATTCTCGGTCGGATCAGGAATTATCCGACGCGCTGGGTCAGTGCGCTGCGCTGTTGCATCAGGTTCGGACGACTGAACACTTTATAGGGTCCGACAGGATGGCGAAAGGGATTCGGACGATTTCGAGCTTTCCCTTTCGGAACAACGGAAGCTGCCATACATATCTTCCGGCATTATCTTCCACAGGTTGTTCCGTCGGACTACTTTGCTGCGATGCTGGATAAGAGACTAATAGCGTCATAGGACACGGAGTGTTGGATCGGTTCAGGGACATTGTCCCTGACTTACCGACACAGTCCAATAATGTCATTAGAACATTCGAATTATTTAACGACGCTATATATAAGCTTGCTACCAAGCATGATAGTCTAGTTTCTTGTCCGCAATGCTCTTCTGCCTTTTATCAATTCTAGGAAATAATTTATTTTGGCAGAACAGGGCATACCGAGAGTTCATTTGCATCTAGACGGTGGGGTTGAAGACTGGGAATTATATCTTTTTCGCCGTCTATGTCAATTCCAACCACGATGTTGGAAACGACAATGATGTCTAATAGACTTAACTTAGACGCTTTATCATATGTAGACCACCTTACTGAGGCGTTATCATTACGTCTTCAAGAGAAAGAATTCCAGGATATGATCCTCAATGTGATATCTTTCTAGGGCAGTAGTTTTTCCACGTATAACTCTGCCCTTCAGTGGCAACCTGGAGTTGGTTAGACGTGACGCAGCCCTAGCTACATCTACGCGCGTGGATAGTAAGGTGAAGAACTCTCTCAGAGTCGCTTCGGTCTCGGAGAAGCTTCTCTTCGACGGCAACTTTTCAGCAATCTATGAATTGCTCGATATACACGTTCTCTTGTCTATCAAGTGTAGCAAGAGATTCAACATTCGGTGGTTGACTCAGAGAGTGCCACTGCACTTGCCGGATCCGAGTTTTATGATTATGACGGATGCCAGTCAAACAGGTTGGGGTACAATATTGATCCCAACGGATTCGAAGTGCCAGGGTCTTTGGGTTCCGCAGTTTCTAGGCAAGCACTTATCTTCCAGGGAATAATGTTCTTTAGGCTTGCACTATGTCATTGGATGAACATTATTCAGAAACGCATGTCCAAATCCTGCCCGATAATACGACAGTAGTTGCGTTTCTCCGGAACCAGGGAGGCACTCATTCGATTCCGTTATTCAATTTAACGGAAAGAATCCTTCTGTTTGTTATAGTACACCAAGTTCTGCTTCGGTCCGTCATATTCTGGGTCGTCTGATTGTATTAGCAGAC
This sequence comes from Pictodentalium vernedei, assembly GCA_031216915.1. Classification (NCBI taxonomy): domain Eukaryota; kingdom Metazoa; phylum Mollusca; class Scaphopoda; order Dentaliida; family Dentaliidae; genus Pictodentalium; species Pictodentalium vernedei. The sequence continues at coordinate 63,879,672 of CM062296.1, forward strand.
TCCCTTTCACGTAAGGGTCGCTTGTTGCCGTCAGAGTGGACTCTCAACAAACAAGTATTCAATCAGATTTGCTATCAATGGGAACGCCCAATGATAATTTTTTTTGCGACACAACTCACTATTCATTTGCAGACGTATGTGTTTGCATGTCCGGATCCCTGAGCTTATGTAGTTAACGCTCTATTGATCTAATAGGATGGAATGATAGGATATGCGTATCCTCCAGCGCTGTTGATTCAGCAAGTATTGCTAAGATAAACATCCATAATACAATTCTGTTGATAGCATCTCTGTCTTCACAGAGACCGTGGGTAAATTTACTCAGGTGTCTACTGTGGGACTTACCGCGAAAACTTCCTCCATGAGAGGACCTTCTTTCGCTGGGGAAATCGTGTCAACTTCATCACAACCCGCAAGGTCTCAACCTTCACGTATTCCGTTGTGTGGTCCTTCTTGCATGGCAAGCATTGTACAGGACGAGCTTTGGACGCGATTTCTTACTGTAGGAGAACCTCTTCTTCGCTATACTATGCGGCTAAAGTGGAGGCTCTTCCGTCGTTGGTGTAGGGATCATTATGTTGATATTTTTGATCCCTCCATACTAGACATTGCAACTTTCTAGTATACTTGTTTGACAAGATCTACTGCAGCCTGTTACTATTAAGGTTATAGGTCTATGTTATCTCATACCTATGCACTCTATGATAGTTTACTATTGAGTCTTATGTCTCTTTATCTAAGTCAGTTAGAAACTTTTCGATAAATAGACCTAGAATCATTAGATTAAATTCCTATACGGAATTTAGCTTCGGTTCTTATTTAGCTAAGTAATCATTTGAGCCTCTGGAAACAGTAGTTTTCAAATTCTGACATTTTAAGACAGTAATTCTGTTAGTCTTCTCTTTTACTGAGGAGTCAGTGAGCTTCATGCACTATCGGTGGACGATTCTCACTTTTGTAGTGACTGAAACACTACTTCCTTTACTACTTTGGTTGGATTTTGGGTTAAGAGTCAGGCTCCTAATAATATCCGGAACCTATTGTTATTAAGGTCCTTCCGTCTTCGTACGGGCATAGGCCTTTACTCTGTCCGGTTAGAGTTTACGTATTTATAAACAGATATCAGTTTATTAGTACGGACGTAAGCTTCTTCTGTCTTTGATGCCTAATAGAAGGACATTACGCTCCATTCTATTGCTAATGGATTCAATTAACTATTGGTACTGCTTATGGTATATCATTGACTCAGCAGTTTGTGCTTGAGATTTCGGCTCATGAAGTAAGAGCTCTTTCTACTTCTTGGGCTTACACTATAGTGTCGCTATTATAGATTTTTGAAGGCTGCTTATTGCGCTCAGCCATCCACATTCATGAATTTTTATCTCAGAATATTGAGTCCATTTTTGGAGGCCTCCATTGTTAGGTCTATTATCTACTGCTCAGAATGTCATTCACTAAACAGTTGCTACTATAGCTAGGTAGGCTTTCTGTTCCGGCAGTGACTCCGTCCTGCTGCCCTCTTCGCTCTGGGCTATTTGACCCAGGGGGAGCGTGGTGGCTCAGTTGGTAGAGATGCAGGCTGCAAGCCGAGAGGTCCTCGGTTCGAATCCCACCTGCGGCAACCGCGTTGTGTCCTTGGGCAAGACACTTCATCTCGATTGCCTGCGTGGGGGCACGATGACGCCGTGTACTAAGGCGTACTGCACGTCGATGGTACGCATGTCTTCAACCAATCTAACCCTGCCTGTGTTGCAGCGCGGAGTTACGATGTTGGGGAGCTGGCAGCTGCTCGTCGTTGCTCGGTGGTTCTCTCCGGGTACTCCGGCTTCCTCCACCCGTAAAACTGTCACGGTCATGATTAGCGATTGTGCATAAATATGTGACCTTAAACATCAATAAATAAATAAATAAATTTGACCCAGGGCAAGAAAAAGGGGGGGGGGAGGGTGTTCCCTTGGGTCACCTGTTTTATTATGAAAACAAGGGGAGACCTCCTCCGGAGTTAGTAATTCTGAGCTGTTACTGGGATGGCTTTTAAGTGAGAAGTTTATGTTTTAAAAATTCATTCAGGTCATAGTTTTTAAAGTATAGCTTTTGAATATATCACGTGTCAAACGGGCGTTATTATACAATCCTCAGACACTTTTAAGGAGTATAAAGAGTCTCTATTCTCTAGACTTTATTTATTGGCTTACTTTAAAAATTATTAGTATAAGGATTATACTGGATATTAATAGAGTTCATGGATGTTATGATGCTCAATTTTGGAAGGTGTTGTGTCTTTCTAATTTATCATAAATAAGAAAGATACATGCAAGGCCTAATACTCCTTTTCCCTAGAGGGGATGACTCTATTTTATACAATTGAGCGTATTTCTACTTGCTCTATGTCCTAGGCCCTCCAGCCTTTTTACTATTCAGCTAAGTCTGGGTCATTGGTACAGTATAAAAATGTTAAAAAATTTATAGTAATTTATATATTTTTTATACTTACCAATGACCCAGACGGGGATGGCCCTCCCAGGAGTTGGGAACTCATACCTCCCCGCTGAGCACATAGCGCTTACCAGGCACTGGTTACAAGAATGATTAATGGCGCCAATTTCGGGACGTCCTTGACACTGCGCATGCGCAGTAGAGGTGAAGTGTGGAGGGCCATTCAGGACATGTTTTCTTTGGTTTTAGATGCAAATTTTGGGGATTGGGGGGCAAAATTTGTGTTTGGCCCTATATTTTTAAGAGTTAGCACCAGCTAAGTCTGGGTCATTGGTAAGTATAAAAAATATATAAATTACTATAAATTTTTTAACTTTTTGGCGGAGGTGGGGCGGGGCTGAAATTATTGCAACATTACACCCTCGGCAATTTTTTTGCTGCCAGTGATTAGCATTGCTACATCTACATTCTGCAAGTTACTAGTTCTGTTCTCTTTCTACCAGTTACCAGTTCTATGTGGGAGAATGGGATATGGCTATAGGTTAGTAAGTCAACTGGTCCAGGCATGAAAATGAACCCCAACAAAACAAGAAGAGAAGTAATGTTTAGATCTCAAGTTCTGCAAGTACTTACTTGACACTGTACACAGTGCATTGGATCTAATTACCACAAAGTATACTCCATTGGGAAGTATTCTACTGATTACTTGCTTCCTGCAAGTACTTAAAAGATAACAGACTGAAACTTCACTGTAATGTACTATTTATTTTATACTTCTCTCTCACATTATGAGTTTTAGATTGAAATGACTGGGAGTAACACAGTCTTAGAGTTTAGATAAAGTAGGCTCCTGCAAAAATTCGAAATTCGATTCGAAAGTCAATATCTGATTCGATTCGATTGGAAATTTGAATATTTTTTAATATATTTCAGCCATAAGCGTGAATGTCTACAGATTGTAATTGATCACATTATTTTATATTGAGTATTGTTCTGAGTAGGAATGAAACTGACTTATAGCGGTAACAGTGTTGGTAGCAGTGTAGCTACAACTGATACAACAGTTGTAGCTACATTGCTACAAACAATGTTACCACTACAGATGTACATTTCAACTTATTGTATATTATGACCAGTGACCATTTATAAAAATTTCAAGTTTTGAACTGTTCAACTTCAATAAATTATTTGTTCCACAACATGATCACATTATTTTGTATTGAGTATTGTTCTGTTCGATCATAGTTACTGGATACAAATGCAACAATTTTATAAAAGAATATCCCTGATTATTATATAAACAGAAGTAGAGCAGGCTTTAATTTACAAGCTGATTGACTCCATTCGGTGTTGAATTATCATTTTGTTTTAGTCATTACGCATTTTTTATTTAAAACAAAGAATGAAGTTGTTCTGATTTGAAATGAAATTTTTAGTCCCCTATGGGAACCGTAAGGGGACTATAGGATTGCACTCCGTCCGTCTGTCCATCTGTCCATCTGTCTGCCCGTCTGTCTGTCTGTTTTTTATGTTACCACCTCTCCCTCCAACATGCTTTAAGCTACGCCTTTCATATTTGGTACATGGATAAATGGTTCTGAGGGGATGATGCACGCTCAAAATTTTTTTTTCAAATTCCAAGATGGTGGAATGGCGGCCATTTTTGTTGTGTTTTTTAAGCTTTTTTTTCTCTATTTTCATGTTACCACCCCTCCCACCAACATGGTTCAAGCTACACTTTGCATATTTGGCACATGGATAGAGGGTTGGGAGAGGATGATGCACATTCAATATTTTTTCTTCAAAATCTAAGATGGCGGCATGGTGGCCATTTTTGTTGTGTTTTTTTAAGCTTTTTTCTCTATTTTATGTTACCACCCCTCACTCCAACATGGTTCAAGTTACACTTTTTATATCTGGCACATGGATAGAGGGTTGTAATGGGATGTTGCACGTTCAATATTTTTTTTTCAAAATTCAAGATGGCGCCATGACAACCATTTCTATTGTGTTTTTTAAGCTTTTTTCTCTATTTTATGTTACCACTGCTCCCTCCAACATGGTTCAAGCTACACTTTTCATATATGGTACATGGTAGTGTTGTATGGTTAACCGGTTTTATAAGTCGGTTTCGGTTTTGCTTGAAAACCGAAACCGTGTAACTGGTAAATGAGTTTGGTTTCGGTTTTTTCCTAAAATGTCGGGAAGAGATGTTTTCTTTATTCAGTTTGCACTAACAATGTCTGAAATGTCAAGCTTTGTCAGGAAATAACAGTGTCATCAATGTACGCCACATTCTGGGTGTAAAGGAGTAACTGCAGCATGTCCAGATCACTCGAGAATGATGTATGACAAGTTGTCAATCACACATCGTTGACATAAAAATGGGTTGTGTTTTCTGTGAGAACAACAAAACAGACAGCCAACATGCCTACATTTCACTGATTACAGGAAATACCTTGCACAATTGGCTTCGTTTTTGAAGAGGTTTGTATGACATAGTCAATCAGTTTAATTAAAATTACTTATTTACAATCTGTTGGACAGGGAATAATATCGTATCAGAAAAAGGTCTTGGCATTTCATTGTCGTATTCGAAAATAACATTTGTCATGGGTTGCCCCACCACGTGTTTCGGATGTAGTCTGTTGCCTCCCTTGATGTGCTTATCCGGGAAGAGGTTTTACTGCAATTCAGTCTTGGGACGTTCCGACCCGCGACGATTTGTCCTGAAGGCTTTGGCCCACTAAAAACACGAAACCGCAAGTTCTTATTCTATTTAGTTCAATATATGAAGGCCAAAACGTCTTGAACCGAAACGTCCCGAGGTCGAAACGTCCCAAGACCGATTCGTCCATACCCACGGGAAAAAGCTGTGTTCCGTAATATCGCTGTCAACGTGCCACGGTTGCATTCCCACACAACTTACTTTAAGGGTGCCAACCAAATGAACAAATCAGCGGTGGAAATAGAAATTGGAATGGCAAGAGGCAAACGCAAAAAAGTTACAGTATATAACAGTACACCAGTGAATTTGTGAAATCAATTCCGTTGAGCTAAAACCATTGCGTGGAAAGACAATAGGTATTTGGTAAAGTGGTTCGTTTTGAAGCCCATCCGGCTGCAACCAATATGACTTTCCCATTCCAGGCTGACATGAAATGATTGCTGATTATTTTACTAGGGCGGGTGGTGGCACTACTAGTCACCACTGTGTGTGTGTGTGGGGAGGGGGGGGGGGGGTATTGAAAAGAGTCCATACATCAGTTCATTGTCAAATATGTTAGGATGGGTGCCTAGGTGACTCACTTGGCAATGCTTGTTATTATTTGCAATGCCTGATAGTGTCATTTTGTTAGGCTGCCCAGGGCCCCACCCAGGAGTGAACACTGAACAGAGCCCTGGGAAATGTGAATTAGATCTTTTCACACCCATGTGTTAATATCAATTCATCATAGACTCTCTATGCCTGAACTTAAAGACCAGAGGTGGGGGGGGGGGGGGGGGGGGGCATGTGCCTAGAATTGGTGAGTGGTGATATTCTACGAACACTGTTACATTTTATTTTCTTTTATATTATTTTGTTTTGATAATGCCTGCCATTTATACACTTAGCACAAATGCTAGTCAATGCCAATTAAATCATCATTGAAAATATGACAGTATGGGCATTATATCGACACTACATAGTTTCTGTTGGAAACTGCAGATGTCTTGCTATAAAAAACCGAAAACCGACCTATAAACCAAGTTTTTTTTAAAAAACCGAACCGAAACCAAACCGAAACAAGAAAAATAAAACCGCACAACACTAGTACATGGATAAAGGAGTTGTGAGGGGATTATGCATGCTCAATATTTTTTTTCAAAATCTAACATCTGTCTGTCTGTCCATCTGTCTGTCTGTCTGTTTTTATGTTACCACCTCTCCCTCTGACATGCTTCAAGCTACACCTTTCATATTTGGTACATGGATAAATGGTTCTGAGTGGATGATGCACAGTCAATATTTATTTTTCAAAATCCAAGATGGCAGAATGGTGGCCATTTTTGTTGTGTTTTTTAAGCTTTTTTCTCTATTTTATGTTACCACCCCTCCCTCCAACATGGTTCAAGCTACGCCTTTCATATATGGTACATGGATAAAGGGTTGTGGGGGGATTATGCACACTCAATATTTTTTTAAAAAATCCAAGATGCTTATATACTCTAGTGTCTTCTGTGACAAACACACCTTATGTCACAAAAGCGCCGTAGGGGACTAATACCACCTCGGTGGTCAAACACTTGTTTTCCAGGAAAACATGTGATAAAAGTGAGTTATCAACTCTATCAGCCAGGTTTGTTTAAAAATGTTTATTACTGCAGTTTCGAAGCTACAAAGTCAATAGTTAGAAAAGTTTCAATGAATAGCTAGTCAAAAATGCACTCTATATAACTGTTGTGTCTTTTAATAATCAGGGCTATTATTTTTAAAAAAAAACCCTTTCTATCTATTAACTGTGATTCGATTCGAAATTCAGTTTGTTTTCTCCAATTCTATTCAATTTTCGATTCAGTCAAAATCAGCAATTCTCAGGTTCCTTAGATAAAGTTGTTATCATAATTTAAATTAATAATTTAGACACTTGGATGCACATTTATCTTCTATTATTTTGTTTCAGGTTAGTTATAGATTAAAACTACATTCTTCAATTAGTCGGTTTTTTAATTACTTTATCTTAAATACCAGTTTACCTATTAATTATTCAGGGTTTCCAATTTTCAAATACTACAAATTATGTCAGCTAGCAGAGTAAACTCCCTTGATGTTCCAATTATTAAAATATGAAAAATCTTACAGAATTTTTGTACTTACTTCCCTCTAGCTACAAAGTTAAGTATCTTTTAATACATTGAAATTTTGAAAGCTCTATCGACAGAGAAGACATAGGTTGGAGTCAGATGAGTTGACAATGACTACCAATAGGATATGAAGGATGAATTGACAACCTTCCAAAATTACCTGCAAATTAGGCCTATGAAAAAAAATGTCGAGCTTCCCAAGCAATTTTGCTTCAGATTTATGATGAGGGAGGGAGGCTTTTTTCTCTTTTATTTCTTAATGCTTAACAGTTCTATAACTTGTTGGAATTAAAAGTTTCATGATTTGCACTATTATGTGAAGAAAAAACCCCAATGTTTTCAGTAGTAGATATTTCCCATAATGCACTTGCAAATTTAGCCAACTATATCTGAGCTTACTGAGTTCGGTCAAATTATATATAGTTGGTTAAATTTTTCATCCCATCAGTGCCAAATAATATCGCCAAAGTGATTTCCAGGTAAAATTAAAATAATGAGGCAGATTTTCATTGACGAGGGAGGTGCCTGAGAAACAAGAATTTTTTATTTAATGGCCTTATGCTGAAATTGTTGCCAATAAAAGTCACCTGAATTAACTATACCATAAATTATAACCAAGGATTAGAGAACAGTGTGAGTAGACGCAAATCATTCCTGTTACCTATTGACTGCTATTAAAATTCTAAGCTACACTTTACTTATGAAATAATCAGCCCACATGTGAGACACTGGACTCTGACAAATTTAACAATTGAATTACTGGTCAGTGCCGAGCATTCTCTATCACTTACTTGGTGACAGTTCTACCACTGCATGAAGAAAACAGAAGTTGAATGTCACTATGGAAATTAAATCTAATGCCATGATCACAACTGGAAAGGTTATTATATGAACTGTTTTTCTTGTATATTCATTACTGCCCAATAAATTCATACTCAGCTGTCAACATTTTTGCTGAAACCTGTTAATTTAAAAAAAAAAGTGGAACCACTTGGCCAACCCACATGCAAAAATACCTTATTTTTTAAATATTCTTTGTGTGAATGTGCCCGTTTTTAGTAGAGGGCAATCAAGTAGTCATGTACATGAAAAACATTTTGTGTATTAATATTATTATTAGAAAGAATTACTTTTTTAATTATGCAAAAGTAATTCATTAAAATAAAATATATAAACAAACATTTTGAACTATTTAGTTTATTATTGTTCTTGCTGATGATCACAAATGATAACGAACTGGAAACACTGTCTGAAAATTTTAATGCTCTACCATCTGAGGCTAACTTGACGAGAAATTTATATTTTTATACTGTACCAATGACCCAGACACAGCTGGTGCTAACTCTTAAAATATAGGGCCAAACACAAATTTTGCCCCCCAATCCCCAAAATTTGCATCTAAAACCAAAGAAAACATGTCCTGAATGGCCCTCCACACTTCACCTCTACTGCGCATGCGCAGTGTCAAGGACGTTCTGAAATTGGCGCCATTAATCATTCTTAGTTTGGCCCTTCATCAGTTAACATCTGACTGATCTTTGTGCTTGTAAATCTCAGTTTAAATGATGCCAGACACATAAATATTAGTGAAATGGTGATTCTAAGGAGGATATAGAAGGAGGAGAGGAAAAATGTGTGACAGAAAATTATCAGGGCTGTAACTTAAAATTTTTTAATGAAATTATGTTAAGTTACCTATTTTCGAGGCAGCAGCCATATTTTTATACTGTACCAATGACCCAGACATAGCTGGTGCTAACTCTTAAAATATAGGGCCAAACACAAATTTTGCCCCCCAATCCCCAAAATTTGCATCTAAAACTAAAGAAAACATGTCCTGAAAGGCCCTCCACACTTCGCCCCTACTGCGCATGCGCAGTGTCAAGGACGTTCCGAAATTGGCGCCATTAATCATTCTAAGTTTGGCCCTTCATCAGTTAACATCTGACTGATCTTTGTGCTTATAAATCTCAGTTTAAATGATGCCAGACACATAAATATTAGTGAAATGGTGATTCTAAGGAGGATAGAGAAGGAGGAGAGGAAAAGAATGTGTGACAGAATATTATCAGGGCTGTAACTTAAAATTTGTTAATGAAATTATGTTAAGTTACCTATTTTCAAGGCAGCAGCCATTTTGTTGTCATTCTGATTATTTAGTTACACTGTTTTTTTTTAAGTATTTTCCTCTCTCCCTGTCCTTTAAGTTCCCCCTTGCTATTCTCCCATGCTTTTGGCATAGTTTTTGTAATTATTATTACTAAATTTTCTTGGGAGTTTTAGCTGAATAACAGAATGAATTCTGTTCTTTCCCCATGTTTACGTCTTCACCTACGGGTGGTTAGGCATTGTGTTCTGCATCTACCATCTGATGTTCTGCAGTTTCTTCCCTGGAAGTCTCTGTTTTGCATCAGATAGTGTATTTTTGGTTACTGATTTCGGGCCTGGGTGCCTGGAGTCTTATTTTAGTGTTTTTACACTCATTGTTTACATTTACAACACAGCCCTCTGTGTGAGGAGGGGATTTCTAAAAAAATAATATCTTGATGTTATTTTAATCATAACTAGATACATTATTATTGTTCGTAAGTGTTGAATAAATTGTTTAAAATATTTTTAAAATTTTTGTCCACACTTAGGCTTGGGATCCATTGGGGCTCAACGTTACTTTTCAGAAACTTGGGCTGTTCTGAAAAAATATTTTTTCAAAATATTTTGATTTCAATTATTTTTTCTATATTAATGGATCATATTATTATTATGTATTTTGATTGCCAGGGGTTAGTGCGAGTACCAGGACTTGTTTTCTTTTCACATTGAAAGGATATTGATCAATTGTTTTAAGAGGAAGTCTTCCTCTGACTTTATTATCATTCTATATGTGGTCAGTGTACTCGCATTAACTCCTGTTCTGTATCGTATGATTTCGATGACAATATGGGAAGCGTATGTCACGGTATGTTGTTGGGGATTTGGACACTCCGGTCCTTTCCCCGCAGGGTCACTCTACTTTATCAATTTCTATTTCAGACGATCAAGATTAGGGTGATGTATCTGTGATGTCTTCCAACAGTGTGCCTCCGTCGTCACAATTAATGAAGGGCTAGCGGAAAAGTGCTCATGTAAATATGCCAATTGCCTAAGAGGACCCTAGTAGGTTCGACGGCCTTTGACGTCCGCTAGCTCGCCCGGTGTAGCGTCCATTCACCGAATGGTTCGGCAGCCGGGTTCGTCCGTTGCGGTCTAGAAGGAATTTTGGGGTGATGCGAGCACTATAAATTAACCTAATGCACACCCAGTGACGGCGGATCGGAGGGAGAACGCAGGAAGCCTTTTAGTCCGGTTCATAGCTTGTCCCGTCCATCCGGACGGCAAGCGAGAGAGGCCCCTCTCTCGTTCAACAACATCTGGCCCCAGATGTTGTGGTACAAAATGTGTCGTAAGCGGAGCATACGTCCGTTGCTCGGGACGCTCCGTTGTATAGGCAGTCCGCTGAGACTGCTAAGGCTTCCTCTTCTCGTCAGCGCACACGACCGCACCTTGGCTGCGTGACCGCCGATATATTACCAGCTTCGCCGATCAAGGATTCTTCGGCGACCAGGTCACACCATCCGGTAGCCAGGGACACGAGGCCTGCAGACTCCGGATGTTCGCATAGGAAGTGTGCGGGAGTCAACGTACACAGAGCTTCCGGCGGCAATGCATCGTAAGACCGCTACTGCACAGGCCTCGGGAACGGACGTGCTTTCCTTAATAGCAGAGTTTATCGCAGCATCCCAGCATCAACTGAATCTGTCGCATATATTTTATCCGACGATGCTGGGTCGGGACGCTCCGCGGAAGCGGGTGCGGACGTCCGAAAGTTTCATCTGGTCCGACGGGATACCGAAAGGGATTCGGAGGATTTCGAGCTTTCCCTTTCGGAACAACATATGCTGTTGTGTATGTCATCTGACTTGGTCTTCTACAGCTTCTTTCGTCGGACCAGAATGCTGCGATGCCGGATAAGAAACTGATAGCGTCGGTGGACTTAGAAATTTTTGGTTCGGTTCAGGGACATCGTCCCTCAGTTCCGACATAGTCCAATAATGTCACACAAACTTTCGAATTATTGAACGACGCTATATATATTATTATTTTATGCTTGCTAACCAAGCATTTCTGGTTTCTTGTTCGAAGAGTTATGGAGATGTCTTTCAAAAGTGTGCCTCTGTCGTCATAGTTAATGAAGAGTTAGCGGCAATAAGTGCTCATGGAATATGTCTATCACCTACGGAGTGACATTCGCTAGCTCACCCGGTGTAGCGTACATTCATCGAATGGTTCGGCTGCCGGGTTCGTCCGTTGCGGTCTAGGAAGGAGATTTGGGTGATGCGAGCACTTTAATTACTTTAGTACTCACCCAGTGACGGCAGATTGAGGACAGATCGGAGGAAGCCTGTTAGTCCGGTTCCTGGCTTGTCCAGGTCCGTCCGGGCTGTGAGCGAGAGAGGTCCCTCTCTCGTCCAACAACATAGGGGACCGCATGTTGTGGTTCAGATATTTTACATTCGGAGCATATGTCCGTTGGTCGGGACGCTCCGTTACTATATTGACAATCCGAGAGACTGTCTTTAATGCTTCCTCATCCTCACAGCAGGGCACACGACCGCACATTGGCTACGTGACCTCGAGTATCCGATCAGTTTCGGCATTCAGTGATTCCACGGCGAATAGGTCGCGCCATCCGGTAGCCAAGGGACACGAGGCCTATACACTCCGTTCGTTCGCATATTGGTAGTATGCACGGGGGTAACGATCACGGAGCTTCCAGCGGCAATGCATCGCAAGACCGCTTCTCCTCAGGCCTCAGTGACGGACGTGCTATCCGAGTTAGCACAGTTGTTTCGCAGCATCCCAGCAATTGACAGTTTCTCAGTCGAATCAGGAATTATCCGACGGCGCTGGGTCGGTGCGGTCCGCGGTTGCATCAGGTACGGACGACCGAACGCTTTATAGGGTCCGACAGGATGGCGAAAGGGATTCGAAAGATTTCGAATTTTCCCTTTAGTAGTATCGGAAGATGCCTTTCATATCTTCTGGCATTATCTTCCAGTGATTATTATTTCGGACTTCATTGCTGCGATCTTGGATAAGAGACTTATAGCGTCATTGGACTCGGATTTTTCGATCGGTTCAGGGACATTGTCCCTGACTTACCGACGCAGTCCAATATTGTCATTACAACATGTGTTTTATTTTTCGACGCTATATATATATATACAAGCCTGCTACTAAGCATGATAGTTTAGTCTCTTGTCCGCGTTGCTCATTTCTGCCATTTTATCATTTATACAAATAGTTTATTTTGGCAGAGCAGGGCATACCGAGAGTTCATATGCGTCTAGACGGTGTGATTAAAGACTGCATATATTCTTTTTCGCCGTTTATGTCTTTTCCAATTTCAATGTTGGGAACGACATTATGTATAGTAGACTTAACTTAGACGCTTTATTATACGTAATCCGCCTTACTGAGGCGTTATCATTACGTCTTCAAGAAAAGATTTACGGGATATTATTCTCAATGTAATTTCTTTTGAGGGCAGTAGTTTCTTCATGTATAACTCCGCCCTTCAGTGGCTGATTGGAGTTAGTTAGACGTGACGCAGCCCTAGCTACATCCACACGCGTGGATAGTAAGGTTAAGAACTCTCTCAGAGTCGCTTCGTTCTCGAAGGAGCTTCTCTTCGACGGCAACTTTTCGGCAATCCATGAATTGCTCGATTTACACGTTCTCTTGTCTATATAGTGTTACAAGAGATTCAGACTGGGGCAAACATTCGGTGGTTGACTCAGAGAGTGCCGCCGCAGTTGCCGGACCCGAGTGTGGCTGTTATGACGGTTGCCAGTCAAACAGATTGGGATATAATACTGATCCCTACGGATTCGAAGTGCCAGGGTCTTTGGGTTCCGCAGTCTTTTAGCAATCAGTTTTCTTCCGCGGAATAATGTTTTTTAGGCTTACTTTATGTCATTGCATGAACATTATTCAGAAACGCATGCCCAAATTCCTGTCCTTTAATTCGACAGTAGTGACGTATCTCCGGAACCAGGGAGGCACTCTTTCGTTTCCGTTATTCAGTTTAATGGAAAGAATCCGTCTGTTGGTTATAGTACACCAAGTTCAGTTTTGGTCCGTCATATTCCGGGTCGTCTGATTGTTTTATCGGACTCCCGTTCTCTTACGGGTCGCTTGTTGCTGTCAGAATGGACTCTCAACAAACAAGTATTCAATCAGATTTGCTATCTATGGGAGCGCCCAATGATGATTTATTTATGACACAGCTTGCTAATCAATTGCAGACGTATGTGTTGGCTTGTCCAGATCTCTGAGCTAATATTGTTAACGCTCTATTGATCTATAGGACGGAATGATAGGATACGCGTATCCTCCGGCGCTGTTGTTTTAGCAGGTATTGCTAAGATAAACAACCACAATACATTTCTGTTGATAGCATCTCTATCTTCACAGAGATCATGAGTAATTTACTCTCTTGTCTACTGTGGGTCTTAACGTGAAATCTTCCTCTATGTGAGGATCTTTTTCACTGGGTAAATCGTGTCATCTTTATCACAACCAGCAAGGTCGCAACCTTCATGTATTCTGTTGTGTGATCCGTATTGCATTGTAAGCACTGTACTGGACGAGCTTTGGACGCGATTTCTTACTATAGGAGATCCTCTTCTTCGCTATTCTATGCGGCTAAAGTGGAGGCTCTTCCGTCGTGGTGTAGGGATCATTATGTTCATATTGTTGATCCCTCCATACTACTCATTGCTATTTTTTAGTATACTTGTTTCACAAGATCTACTGCAGCCTGTTATTATTTAGGTTATAGGTTTATGTTACCTCATACCTATGCACTCTACGATAGTTTACAATTGAGTCTTTTGTCTCTTTATCTAAGTCAGTTAGTAACTTTTTGATAAATAGACTTAGAATCTTTAGATTAAATTCCTATACGGATTTTAACTTCGGTTCTTATTTAGCTAAGTAATCATTTGAGCCTCTGGAAACAGTAGTTTTCAAATTCTGACCTTTTAGACAGTAATTCTGTTGGTTTCTCTTTTACTGTAGAGTCAGTGAGTTTCATGCACTATCGATGGATGATTTTCACTTTCATAGTTTCGGAATCAATACTTCCGTTACTATTTAGGTTGGATTGTTGCATAAGAGTTAGGCTCCTATTATCCGGAACCTATTATTTTAAGGTCCTTCCATCTTCGTATGGGCATAGACCTTTACTCTTTCCGGGTACAGTTTATGTATTTATAAACAGATATCTGTTTATTACTATGGGCGTAAGCTTCTTCTGTCCTTGATGTCTAGTAGAAGGACGTTACGCTCCATTTTATTGTTAATGGATTCTATTAACTATCGGTACTGCTTATGGTATATCATTGACTTAGCAGTTGTGCTTAAGATTTCGGCTCATGAAGTAAGAGTTCTTCTACTTCTTGGGCTTACATTAATAGTGTCGCTATTATAGATTTTTGAAGGCCACTCATTGCGCTCAGCCATCCACATTCATGAATTTTATCTCAGAAAGAACGAGTCCATTTCTGAAGGCCTCTATTGTTAGGTCTATTATCTACTGCTCAGAATGTCATTCACTTAACAGTTGCTACTATAGCTAGGTAGGCTGTCTGTTTCGGCAGTGTCTCCGTTCGGCTGTCCTCTTCGCTCTGGGCTATTTGACCCAGGGCAAGAAAAAGGGGGGGGGGGGAGGGTGTTCCCTTGGGTCACCTGTTTTACTATGAAAACAAGGGGATACCTCCTCCGGAGTTAGTAATTCTGAGCTGTTATTGGGATGGTTGTTTAGTGAGAAGTTTAGGTTTTTAAAATTCATTCAAGTCTTAGTTTTTAAAGTATAGCTTTTGAATATTGCATATGTCAACGGACATGATTATGCAATCCTCAGACACTTTTAGGAGTATAAGAGTCTCTTTTCTCTAGACTTACTTTATTTATTGGCTTACTTTAAAAATTATTACTATAAGGATTATATTGGATATTAATAGAGTACATGGATGTATGAAGCTCAATTTTGGAAGGTGTTGTATCTTTCTAATTTATCATAAATAAGAAAGATACATGTAAGGCCTATTACTTCTTTTTCCCTACAGGGGATGACTCTATTTTATTTTATTGAGTGTATTCCATTTTGCTCTATGTCCTTGGCCCTCCAGCCTTTTTACTATTCAGCTATGTCTGGGTCATTGGTACAGTATAAAAATGTTAAAAAATTTATAGTAATTTATATATTTTTTATACTTACCAATGACCCAGACGGGGATGGCCCTCCCAGGAGTTGGGAACTCTTGCCTCCCCGCTGAGTACATAGCGCTTACCAGGCACTGGTTATTAGAATGATTAATGGCGCCAATTTCAGAACGTCCTTGACACTGCGCATGCGCAGTAGGGGCGAAGTGTGGAGGGCCTTTCAGGACATGTTTTCTTTAGTTTTAGATGCAAATTTTGGGGATTGGGGGGCAAAATTTGTGTTTGGCCCTATATTTTAAGAGTTAGCACCAGCTATGTCTGGGTCATTGGTAAGTATAAAAAATATATAAATTACTATAAATTTTTTAACTTTGTTGTCATTCTTGTTATCAAGTTACACTGATTTTTCCGTGTTTTCCTCTCTCCCTTTCCTTTAAGTCCCCTCTTGCTATTCTCCCATGCTTTTGGCATAATTTCTGTAATTATTATTACTAAAATTTCTTGGGAGTTTTAGCTGAATAACAGAATGAATTCTGTTTTTTTCCCCATGTTTACGTCTTCACCTATGGGTGGTTAGGCGTTGTGTTCTGCATCTACCATCTGATGTTCTGCAGTTTCTTCCCTGGAAGTCTCTGTTTTGCATCAGATAGTATATTATTGGTAACTGATTTCGGGCCTGGGTGCCTGGAGTCTTATTTTAGTGTTTTTACACTTATTGTTTACATTTACAACAGCCCTCTGTGTGAGGGGGGATTTCTTGAATATAATATCTTGATGTTAATTTAATCATAACTAGATACATTATTATTGTTCGAAAGTGTTGCATAAATTGTTTAAAATATTTTTAAAATTTTTGTCCACACTTAGGCTTGGGATCCATTGGGGCTCTACGTTACTTTTCAGAAACTTGGGCTGTTCTGAAAAAATATTTTTTCAAAATATTTTGATTTCAATAATTTTTTCTATGTTAATGGATCATATTATTATGTATTTTGATTGTCAGGGGTTGGTGTGAGTACCAGGACTTTGTTTTCTTTTCACATTGAAAGGATTTTTGATCAATTGTAATAAGAGGAAGTCTTCCTCTGACTTTTATAATCATTCTATATGTAGTCAGTGTACTCGCACTAACTCCTGTTCTGTATGTGATGATTTCGATGACAATATGGGAAGCGTATGTCACGGTATGTTAGTGGGGAATTGGACATTCCGGTCCTTTCCCCGCAGGGTCACTCTACTTTATCAATTTCTATTTCAGACGATCAAGATTAGGGTGATGTATCCGTGATGTCTTCCAACAGTGTGCCTCCGTCGTCACAATTAATGAAGGGCTAGCGGAAAAGTGCTCATATAAATACGCCAATTGCCTAAGAGGACCCTAGTAGGTTCGACGGCCTTTGACGTCCGCTAGCTTGCCCGGTGTAGCGTCCATTCATCGAATGGTTCGGCAGCCGGGTTCGTCCGTTGCAGTCTAGAAGGAGTTTTGGGGTGATGCAAGCACTATAAATCAACCAAATGCACACCCAGTGACGGCGGATTAGAGGGAGATCGGAGGAAGCCTTTTAGTCCGGTTCCTAGCTCGTTCAGGTCCATCCGGACGGCGAGCGAGAGAGGCCCCTCTCTTGTACAACAACATCTGGCCCCAGATGTTGTGGTACAAAATGTTTTGCATTTGGAGCATACGTCCGCCGCTCGGGACGCTCCGACATATAGTCAGTCCGGAGAGACTGTCAATAAGGCTTCCTCATTCTCAGGGTAGCGCACACGACCGCTCTTGGCTACATGACCTCGGATATCCAGTCAGCTTTGCCAGTCAGAGAATCATCGGCGACCAGGTCACACCATCCGGTAGCCAGGGACACGAGGCCTGCAGACTCCGGACGTTCGCATAGGAAAGTGTGCGGGAGTCAACGTACATGGAGCTTCCGGCGGCAATGCATCGTAAGACCGCTACTGCACAGGCCTCGGGGACGGACGTGCTATCCTAAATAGCACAGCTTATCACAGCATCCCAGCAACAACTGAATCTGTCGCATAATGTATTATCCGACGATGCTGGGTCGGGACGCTCCGCGGAAGCGGGTACGGACGTCCGAAAATTTCATCCGGTCCGACGGGATACCAAAAGGGATTCGGAGGATTTTGAGCTTTCCCTTTCGGAACAACATATGCTGTTGTGTATGTCATCTGACTTGATCTGCGATGCCGGATAAGAAACTGATAGCGTCGGTGGACTTAGAAATTTTTGGTTCGGTTCAGAGACATCGTCCCTCAGTTCCGACATAGTCCAATAATGTCACACAAACTTTCAAATTATTGAACGACGCTATATATTTATTATTATATGCTTGCTATTACCAAGCATTTCTGGTTTCTTGTTCGCAAAAGTTACGGAGATTTCTTTCAAAAGTGTGCCTCTGTCGTCATAGTTAATGAAGAGCTAGCGGCAATAAGTGCTCATGGAATATGTCTATCGCCTAAGAGGTCCCTTGTAGGATCGACGGAGTGACATTCGCTAGCTCACCCGGTGTAGCGTACATTCATCGAATGGTTCGGCTGCCGGGTTCGTCCGTTGCGGTCTAGGAAGGAGATTTGGGTGATGCGAGCACTATAATAACTTTAGTACTCACCCAGTGACGGCGGATTGTGGACAGATCGGAGGAAGCCTGTTAGTCCGGTCCCTGGCTCGTCCAGGTCCGTCCGGGCTGTGAGCGAGAGAGGTCCCTCTCTCGTCCAACAACATAGGGGACCGCATGTTGTGGTTCAGATATTTTACATTCGGAGCATATGTCCGCCGCTCGGGACGCTCCGTTATATTGACAGTCCGAGAGACTGTCGATAATGCTTCCTCATCCTCACAGCAGTGCACACGACCGCACATTGGCTACGTGACCTCGAGTATCCGGCCAGCTTCGTCTTTCAGTGATTCCACGGCGAACAGGTCCGGTAGCCGAGGGACACGAGGCCTGTACACTCCGGTCGCTCACATAATAGAAGTATACACGGGGTAACGAACACGGAGTTTCCAGCGGCAATGCATCGTAAGACCGCTTCTCCACAGGCCTCAGTGACGGATGTGCTTTCCAAGTTAGCACAGTTTTTCGCAGCATCCCAGCAATCGACAGTTTCTCGGTCGGATCAGGAATTATCCGACGGCGCTGGGTCGGTGCGCTCCGCGGTTGCGTTAGGTTCGGACGACCAAACGCTTTATAGGGTCCGACAGGATGGCGAAAGGGATTCGGACGATTTTGAGTTTTCCCTTTCGGAACAACGGAAGCTGCCATACATTTCTTCCGGCATTATCTTCCAGTGGTTGTTCCTTCGGACTACATTGCTGCGATGTTGGATAAGAGACTTATAGCGTCATTGGACACGGAATTTTGGATCGGTTCAGGGACATTGTCCCTGACTTACCGACACAGTCCAATAATGTCATTAGAACATGTGTATTATTTATCGACGCTATATATATATATATAAGCTTGCTACCAAGCATGATAGTTTAGTTTCTTGTCCGCAATGCTCATTTCTGCCTTTTTCATTTATAGGAATAATTTATTTTGGCAGAACAGGGCATACCGAGAGTTCATATGCGTCTAGACGGCGTGGTTAAAGATTGTAAATTATCTTTTTCGCCGTCTATGTTTTTTCCAACCACAATGTTGGAAACGACAATGATGTCTAATAGACTTAACTTAGACACTTTATCATACGTAATCCACCTTACTGAGGCGTTATCATTATGTCTTCAAGAGAAAGAATTCCGGGATATGATCCTCAATGTGATTTCTTTTGAGGGCAGTAGTTTGTTCACGTATAACTCCGCCCTTCAGTGGCTACCTGGAGTTGGTTAGACGTGACGCAGCCCTAGCTACATCCACGCGCGTGGATAGTAAGGTGAAGAACTCTCTCAGAGTCGCTTCGGTCTCGGAGAAGCTTCTCTTCGACGGCAACTTTTCAGCAATCTATGAATTGCTCGATTTACACGTTCTCTTGTCTATCTAGTGTAGCAAGAGATTCAGACTGGGGCAAACATTCGGTGGTTGACTCAGAGAGTGCCACTGCAGTTGCCGGATCCGAGTTTTATAATTATGACGGTTGCCAGTCAAACAGGTTGGGATGCAGTATTGATCCCAACGGATTCAAAGTGCCAGGGTCTTTGGGTTCCGCAGTCTCTAGGCAAGCACTTATCTTCCACGGAATAATGTTTTTTTAGGCTTGCTTTATGTTATTGGATGAACATTATTCAGAAACGCATGTCCAAATCCTGTCCGATAATACGACAGTAGTGGCGTATCTCCGGAACCAGGGAGGCACTCATTCGTTTCCGTTATTCAATTTAATGGAAAGAATCCTTCTGTTTGTTATAGTACACCAAGTTCTGCTTCGGTCCGTCATATTCCGGGTCGTCTGATTGTATTACCGGACTCCCTTTCACTTATGGGTCGCTTGTTGCCGTCAGAATGGACTCTCAACAAACAAGTATTCAATCAGATTTGCTATCAATGGGAGCGCCCAATGATAATTTATTTACGACACAACTTGCTAATCAATTGCAGACGTATGTGTTTACATGTCCGGATCTCTGAGCTTATGTTGTTAACGCTCTATTGATCTAATAGGACGGAATGATAGGATATGCGTATCCTCCTGCGCTGTTGTTTCAGCAAGTATTGCTAAGATAAACAACCACAGTACATTTCTGTTGATAGCATCTCTGTCTTCACAGAGACCGTGGGTAAATTTACTCTGAGGTCTACTGTGGGACTTAACGCGAAAACTTCCTCCATGAGAGGATCTTTTTTCGCTGGGAAAAATCGTGTCATCTTCATCACAACCCGCAAGGTCTCAACCTTCACGTATTCCGTTGTGTGGTCCTTATTGCATTGTAAGCATTGTACTGGACGAGCTTTGGATGCGATTTCTTACTGTAGGAGAACCTCTTCTTCGCTATTCTATGCGGCTAAAGTGGAGGCTCTTCCGTCGTTGGTGTAGGGATCACTATGTTGATATTGTTGATCCCTCCATACTAGTCATTGCAACTTTCTAGTATACTTGTTTGACAAGATCTACTGCAGCCTGTTACTATTAGGGTTATAGGTTTATGTTATCTCATACCTATGCACTCTATGATAGTTTACAATTGAGTCTTATGTCTCTTTATCTAAGTCAGTTAGTAACTTTTCGATAAATAGACTTAGAATCATTAGATTAAATTTCTATACGGAATTTAACTTTGGTTCTTATTTAGCTAAGTAATCATTTGAGCCTCAGGAAACAGTAGTTTTCAAATTCTGACCTTTTAGACAGTAATTCTGTTGGCTTCTCTTTTACTGAGGAGTCAGTGAGCTTCATGCACTATCGGGGGATGATTGTCACTTTCATAGTTTCGGAATCACTACTTCCTTTACTATTTATGTTGGATTTTTGCATAAGAGTCAGGCTCCTAATAAATATCCGGAACCTATTGTTATTAAGGTCCTTCCGTCTTCGTACGGGCATAGGCCTTTACTCTGTCCGGTTAGAGTTTTCGTATTTTTAAACAGATATCTGTTTATTACTACGGGCGTAAGCTTCTTCTGTCTTTGATGCCTAATAGAAGGACGTTACGCTCCATTCTATTGCTAATGGATTCAATTAACTATCGATACTGCTTATGGTATATCATTGACTCAGCAGTTGTGTTTGAGATTTCGGCTCATGAAGTAAGAGTTCTTCTACATCTTGGGCTTACATTAATAGTGTCGCTATTATAGATTTTTGAAGGCTGCTCATTGCGCTCAGCCATCCACATTCATGAATTTTTTTCTCAGAAATATCGAGTCCATTTCTGGAGGCCTCTATTGTTAGGTCTGTTATCTACTGCCCAGAATGTCATTCACTTAACAGTTGCTACTATAGCTAGGTAGGCTGTCTGTTTCGGCAGTGACTCCATTCTGCTGCCCTCTTCGCTCTGGGCTATTTCACCCAGGGCAAGAAAAGGGGGGGGGGGGGAGGGTGTTCCCTTGGGTCACCTGTTTTACTATGAAAACAAGGGGATACCTCCTCCGGAGTTAGTAATTCTGAGCTGTTATTGGGATGGTTTTTTAGTGAGAAGTTTATGTTCTAAAAATTCATTCAGGACTTAGTTTTTAAAGTATAGCTTTTGAATATAGCACATGTCAACGGTCGTTATTATACAATCCTCAGACACTTCTAAGAAGTATAAAGAGTCTCTATTCTCTAGACTTACTTTATTTATTGGCTTACTTTAAAAATTATTAGTATAAGGATTATACTAGATATTAATAGAGTACATGGATGTAGCATGCTCAATTTTGGAAGGTGTTGTATCTTTCTGATTTATCATAAATATGAAAGATACATGTAAGGCCTAATACTTCTTTTTCCCTAGAGGGGATGACTCTATTTTATATATTGAGCGTATTCCAGCTTGCTCTATGTCCTTGGCCCTCCAGCCTTTTTACTATTCAGCTATGTCTGGGTCATTGGTACAGTATAAAAATGTTAAAAAATTTATAGTAATTTATATATTTTTTATACTTACCAATGACCCAGACGGGGATGGCCCTCCCAGGAGTTGGGAACTCATACCTCCCCGCTGAGTACATAGCGCTTACCAGGCACTGGTTATAAGAATGATTAATGGCGCCAATTTCGGAACGTCCTTGACACTGCGCATGCGCAGTAGAGGTGAAGTGTGGAGGGCCATTCAGGACATGTTTTCTTTGGTTTTAGATGCAAATTTTGGGGATTGGGGGGCAAAATTTGTGTTTGGCCCTATATTTTAAGAGTTAGCACCAGCTATGTCTGGGTCATTGGTAAGTATAAAAAATATATAAATTACTATAAATTTTTTAACTTTTGAGTTATCAGATGAGAATGTTATACAAGGTTTGTGTGTCCATTTTTCACTCTTCGTAATGCGTCATCGCTCTTTTGACAAAAAAATATGCGGATGGAAATTTACCTCTCCCCTCGGCAATTGCCGAGCCATTGCATTCAGATACCAAAAGCATCTAATGCTCGGTGTGTACAGCAGGAGCAATCTGAGGAGGGGAGGGGGGGGTGGAGGTGGTATTAAATGGAGCCTTGAAATGTGCTACCAAATGGAGCCTCCTGTGGCTTTTTGGGAGCAATGCACTTGTTTTTTTCTGACAGCAAAAATGTTCCCTTTTTGACAGCATGTTCAAATTGCCCCAAATCCCAGTTCATCGGAGGATATTTTGTCGTTTTGTTTCTAAATATAATGACTGGCTTCTTTGGTTCATGTATATACTCTAATCTAAAATGTACCAACACTGATTGATTATTTAAGTAATTCAAATTCTGTTTAAAGAGGTTATCTGTGTTATTGTATTCAAATTATTCTTTTAACTTTATGGGGGCCTTCATAGTATAATCGTATTTGCATATTAAATAAACTCTCCTTGAAATGACCAATGATAAAAATCACTCCATTCGGCATGATATTGAAAGAGCCATGTGGTTTCTGACAGAAATAAAACAAATATCAAACTACCAAAATGATCGCATACTTCACCTAAATGAAATATCTATGGATCTGTCGGCCACTATCAATAATTTCTAAGTATATGTTTGAGTGCAATTTAAAACAAAACTGTTGCACACTATACTTGCACAATGAATGGGTTACAGTGATTTAAATGAGCAACTTTTACTTGTGGAAATATTTTTATGATCCGCATAATTTTTTAGGGTTGGCTGGGTTACCCTAAACATAGGTATTTTGGGGTGGAAGGTGGGGTGAAATTTTGCAACTTTACTCCTGCGGTCATTGTTACCACGGCATTTTCTTCTGTATTGTGCTGAGGGTGCATTGCCCAGACTGAGTTTGACATTTTTCAGTTTCATCTCGTCCTTAGTTGAACTACCGAAGACATACGCTGATGGAATTCTTTGGATAACCATGTTTAATCGGTTAATCATGGTTATTGGACATGGTTGATCGGTTATGGAAATCCTGTAACTGTTTCAGCCCTACTTCTTGTAAAAAGTTGGGGAGTGGAGGGGGGGGGGGGGGGTGGGGGGGGGGGGGTTGACAGCTACTGTCTCCATAGTATTACAGTGATTTCCCTACAATATAGTTTTTTCTTTAACCCTTTACCTAACACGAAGGGCAAACAAAATTCTTGAATAACTATTTTTTTAATTTTTTGTGTAAAAAACATTGCTTTTGACCCCTCTTTGGAACAAGCTCTGTGAGCTGGTTGGGTGGGTAAGGATTTCTGGACATCTACACCTATCATCTCTATTGATAATCATATTCCATTTCTGTAAACCATTTAGGCCACACAAAATAGATGTTCTGTTTCTCAGGCCAAGTTTTGTAAAATTGCATATGGGCAGGCGTTTTTTTATTTTATATTTTATTTTTGTAATTATTTCTTTGCCATCAGAAGTTCATATTCTTGGTTTATTTTATGTTTTATGCCTCATAATCTACAGAATTGCAAGGGTGGTGGTGTATTTCGTCCCTTGGGTGCAACAAGGCTTTGTAAAGCATTGCAAAGCCTTGTTGCACTCAAGGGACAAATTTATCAGTTTTATTACCTTGTGTAAAATATCAGACATAAACCATTTAATTTTTATTTTTTCAAGTTTGCATTGGTCATAAAAAGAGAGCATGCGGCAGCCAAAAGGACCATGCGGGAGGGCCTGAGAAACAGATATTTAATTTTATTAAGCCTTACCATTTCCCAATACTTCAGTCAGTTCTATACTCTTTCTGCAAGTTACTAGTTCTGTTCTCTATCTACCAGTTACCAGTTCTATGTGGGAGAATGGGACATGGCTATAGGTGAGTAAGTCAACTGGTACAGGCATGAAAATGAACCCAAACAAAACAAGAAGAGAAGTAACGTTTAGATCTCAAGTTCTACAAGTATGTACTGGACACTATACCCAGTGCATTGGATCTAATTACCACAAAGTATACTCCATTGGGAAGTATTCTACTGATTACTTGATTCCTGCAAGTACTTAAAAGATAACAGACTGACACCTCACTGTAATGTACTATTTATACTTCTCTCTTACATTATATTATTAGATTGAAATGACTGGGAGTAACACCATCTTAGAGTTTAGATAAAGTAGGCTCCTGCAAAAATTCGAAATTCGATTCGAAAGTCAATATTTAATTCAATTAAATTCAAAATTGGAAATTTGAATATTTTTGAATATACTTAAGCAATAACTGTGAATGGTTACAGATTGTAATTCATCACATTATTTTATATTGAGTATTGTTCAGAGTAGGAAGGAAACTGACTTATAGCGGTAACAGTGTTTGAAGTGATGTGGCTACAACTGTACAACAGTTGTAACTACATTGCTACAAACACTTTTACCGCTACAAATGTTCATTTCAGCTTATTATACATCATAACCAATAACCAGTTATAAAAATTTCAAGTTTCAAACTTTGAAAAGTTATTCAGCTGTTCATCTTCAATAAGTGATGTCCACAACATGATCACATTATTTTATATTGAGTATTGTTCTGTTTGATCATAGTTACTGGATACATCGTCAAATGCAACAATTTTATTAAAGAATATCCCTGATTATTATATAAACAGAAATAGAGCAGGCTTTAATTTACAAGCGGATTGACTCCATTCAGCATTGAATTGTCGTTTCGTTTTAGTCATTCTGCATTTTTATTTATAACAAATGGCTTCAGACCAAATTAAGTCGATCTGATTTGAAATTAAGTTTTTTTCCAAGAAAACATGTGATAAAAGTGAGGTAGGTATCAACCCTATCAGCCATGCTCATTTAAAAATGTATATTGCTGCAGTTTCGAAGCTAGAACGTCAACAATTTGAATAGTTTCAGTCAATAGCTAGTATATTGGTTTATATCTCAATTTATAGCATGGGAAGTGGTGAGGCAAAAAATGCGCTCTACATAACCGTGTGTTTTAATAATTGGGGGTATTATTTAAGAAAAAAAACTTTCTTTTGACGACATTTCCATTAACTGCGATTCAATTCAAAGTTTGATTTGAAATTCTATTCAAAATTCAATTCATTTTCTCCAATTCGATTTGATATTCGATTCAATCAAAATCAGCAATTCTCAGATCTCAAAGATAAAGTTGTTATAATTTAAATTAATAATTTAAACACTTGGATGCACATTTATCTTCTGTTATTTTGCTTCAGGTTAGTTATAGATTAAAACTACATTCTTCAATTAGTCGGTTTTTTAATTACTTTATCTTAAATACCAGTTAACCTATTAATTATTCAGGGTTTCCAATTTTCAAATACTACAAATTATGTCAGCTAGCAGAGTAAACTCCCTTGATGTTCCAATTATTAAAATATGAAAAATCTTACAGAATTTTTGTGCTTACTTCCCTCTAGCTACAAAGTTAAGTATCTTTTAATACATTGAAATTTTGAAAGCTCTATCGACAGAGAAGACATAGGTTGGAGTCAGATGAGTTGACAATGACTACCAGTAGGATATGAAGGATGAATTGACAACCTTCAAAAATTCCCTGCAAATTAGGCCTATAAAATTGCTTCCCAGGCAATTTTGCTTTAGTTTTATGATGAGGGAGGGAGGCTTCTTTCTCTTTTATTTCTTAATGTTTAACAGTTCTATAACTTGTTGGAATTAAAAGTTTTATGATTTGCTCTATTATGTGAAAAAAAAAACCCAATGTTTTCAGTTGTAGAAATTTCCCATAATGCACTTGCAAATTTAGCCAACTGTATCTGAATTCACTGATATCTGTCAAATAAGATATAGTTGATTAAATTTTTGATCATATCATTGCAAAATAGTATCACCGAAGAAATTTCCAGGTAAAAATTAAAATAATGAGGCAAGTTTTCATTGATGAGGGAGGTGCCTGAGAAACAAGAATTTTTTTTTTAACCCTTTACCCAACGTAACGGCCAAAACCGGCCAGCGCTATTCCCAAATATCGCCAATTAATTTTCAAAATATTTTCATTTTTTGTCTCAAAAACATAGGTTATGACCCCTCGTTGGAACGGGCTCTTCGAGCTCGTTCCAACGAGGGGTCATAACCTATGTTTTTGAGACAAAAAATTAGTTATTCAAGAATTTTTTTTGCAAGTGTCGTCTGCTTTTCATGTTAGGTAAAGGGTTAATAGCCTTATGCTGAAATTGTTTCCAATAAAAGTCACCGGCATTACTGTGCCAGAAATTATAACCGAGGATTAGAGAACAGTGTGAGTAGACACAAGTCATTCCTGTTATCTATTGACTGCTATTGAAATTGTAAGCTACACTTTACTTGTGAAATAATCAGCCCATATGTGAGACACTGTGGATTCTGACAAATTTAACAATTGAGTCAATGGTCAGTGCTGAGTATTCTCCATCACTTACTTTGTGACAGTAGTACCACTGCATGAAGAAAACAAAACTTGAATGTCACTATGAAAGATAAATCTAATACCATGACCAAAACTGGAAATGTTATTCTATGAACTGTTTTTCTCTTTCATTCATTACTGCCCAATAAATCTACCACTCAAATGTCAACATTTTTGCTGAAACCTGTTAATTTAAAAAAAAGTGGACCCATTTGGCCAAACCACACTTTTCATGCAAAAATACCATATTTTTCAAATATCCTTTGTGTGAATGTGCCCGTTTTTAGTAGAGGGCAGTCAAGTAGTCATGTACATGAAAAACATGTTATGTATTATTATTATTATTAGAAAGATTTATTTTTTTTTTAATTACATGAAAGTAATTCATTAAAATAAAAATAATAAACAGTTTGAACTATTTGGTTTATTATTGTTTCAAATAGGGCTGAAACTGTTGGCTCATTTACACAACCGAACAACCGAGAACTATAACCGGATAATATCTGGTTAACCGTAGCCATTATTTCACCGAATCTGAGATCAAAACTATAGGAATTGGAAAGCAGTATTCTCATAAACTATTCCAGAGTGTGTATACAAACGAACGTTGTCGAGTACTCGACAACGTTCGTTTGTATACATACTACGGAATAGTTTCTGTGGTTACTCAGTACTCAAGGAAATTGCCGTTCATTAACAAAGTCTTGAACGCCAATGTTGATTATTTCTCAATATATACAGAGCTGGTGCGAGGTGTAATCTATCTCAAAGAAGAAGCAGCAGATTTACTACGTTTTAACCGTGAAATGACGATTACTATCGATATTTCGGATAACCGGTTGACGTTTTTTTAATCAGTTTGGTAGGTAACCGCTTTCAAACCGGTTATCCGGTTAACCATTTCAGTACTAGTTTCAAATAAGTATATTCAGTTAGGTTTCAAATTCTTAACAGTGATCACAAATGATAACAAACTCTAAACACTGTCAGAAAATTTTAACGCTTATCCAATCATATCAAATAATTTTGAGATCCAAGCTTTGTGACAGATTACCATCATTTGCCTGAATTCATGCGGTTTACAGTTGAAACTAGAAGTACTGTCACTGTATTGTGCGCTATTTTGAAGTAATAGCACGCTGAGTAAATGTAGTTTTGCCTCTGTCAAACTGCACCATTAGCAAAACTCAACTCCTGTAGAAAAACTATGTGCCCAACTCTGTACAATTCTATACTAGTAAATAGTGATAATTAACATCATTCCTAACCTCTACTGGGATATATATACATGAACAGATATTGAAATTTGACTGTGTATACATAATGAAGAGAGTGGATTACTACTTAATTGCAGCACCATATATTCTCCACTGGAAAAGTATTTATAATTGTTCATAACAACACAAGAAACGCTTGCAAACTTTCATCACATGGTGGTCCATGTGATGGAAGTTTGCAAGTGCTTCTTGTGTTTTGTCTTCAAAAATTGTAAATAATAATTAAGTGAAAATTCTATTCTACAGCAATTTAGTAGTAATCCATCCTCCACACACTGCAGTCTCAATATTTTCTTTCTGTCGGATCCATTCTTTTTGTGAAATCACTGCCTACCTCGCTAATAGCACATTACATTTTGCATTGCACAGCACAAACTCTCTTGTGCATTTCAGATAACTTCATTCTTCTGCAGAAAAGAGCGCATTAACTGACAAGCATTTTCTGTGCTAATATTGACATGACTTCTAGTTTCAACTGTATGCATAGATCACTCGCCTCCTGTTGGGTGGTAATGTCAAGCAATAATTACAGATTACTACAACTGTCACTTGATGTGGATAGCTGGATTCAGATAATTTGATGACACTGGATCAAACACAATGCTGGAGGTAGGACTGCCGCGTCTATTCGATTAATCGACTAACCGACGGAATGTGCTATAGTTGACTATTATTTTTCATAGTCGACCAAGGGTCACGTTACGTTTCTCTGTACCTGTTATCCTTCATATTCATTGGTTCATATCACGAAAATAGGCAGTAACTATGACTTTAGCCTCACATATTATCTCATGAATTGGACGTTGTCATACCTAAGCTCCTTACTGGATCAGGCTTTTGTGAACAAATTGTTGATAATCCATTTTAATTGTTGCCATTTTAAATCCAATAATTTTAATATCGAAGTGGAATTTATTGTCGCTAAATTACTGAATCAATTTCCATACTTTTAAGTGTCAGCATCATGTGACACAAAGTTGATTACGTCAATGAGGAATTCCCGGTAAACCCTAGTATTTAGATGATACGATTGGCTTGGATAAACACCGTGTGCTATATTACTAGCAATTTTTATCAAGCGACAGTAGCTCTACAGTTAAAAGAAGTCCTGCCATGAAATGCGCATAAATAGCACGTCGATCTGCGCGGTAATCTACATGTTATGACCATTGTAAGGTTATCAAATTCTGTACATATGGGCTGTGAACAAGCAATGTTTCAGCCAATGGACCTCTGGGTAACCCAGAGGTCCATTGGCAGAAACATTGCCTGTGTGTGCTATGAGTAGTCAGGAGAACCTGTCGTGCTTTGGATGCCATTCAAAATGCCAGTTGCGCAGAATTTCTAGGCGCAATTAAACCTAGATAAGCGCACCGTTCATGACAGGACTTCTGGTTTTAACTGTAAATGGCCCAAATGAAAACTTGATAGTCCTGATGGTGCTTTGATTTTCACTTGTGTTGTCTGAATTTTTGAACTGCATTTACTTGTGTCTTGCTAAATATTCCACTGTATATTATGCTTAAAAAAGTTCAAGATTTAGTAGTAAGAAATTGTTCATGTAGTGTAAATAATGTCTATCATGTACCTACACAAAGCCCAAGTTTCCTAACTGGTCACACTAAGTAACACGAGCATTAACATGATTAACTTCGAGAATCTTGTTCATTTTTACACAGAAATAGCGTTGACCCAGCTCTGCTAAACAAACTGACTTGACTGTCCCAAGTGGGATTTTTTTTTTAATAAATTGTGTTCGTGTGGTGTTTACCGTTTCTGTTAGCCTGTTGTTCAAATCTTTCTGTTTAACTAATGTGTTAACAGAAATTGCAAAACAGTGTTGGAATTTAAGGCAACATTTTCCCCATGGGAACCCCGGGAATTGAAGCAGTGCCGGTTCACTGCGGTAAACAGGTTCTGTTTTACTGGTAAAATAGGACCCAGTCATCAATGCTTGGGAAGTGCATACCCTCTCTGAAATGGGCAACATGGCTTATTAACGCTCACCCCTGATCTTGAGTTGATACTCATGTTGTGGTCATGATTAACCATTGTACAAAAATATGTGACCCTAAACACCAATAAATGAATAAATAAATAAGGCAACATTTGAATTTTTACATCAGTGTGTGTCAGAATAACGTGGATGTAATATGTGAATGACTAATCGACCAAAAACCAACTAATCAACTCTGAAAACTGATAGTCGTGGTAGCCGAGAGGTATTGTGTTTGATCTGGCCTATTGGTTTGTTAAGAATATGACAATCCAGATTAAATAGCTGTTGAAATTAATAATTTGTTAGCACTGCCCGGCTAATGATATCAGTCGACTAATTGTTTCAACACTGCTTGGTATACAACACCCTAGCTAGGCTCAGATTCAAGTTTGTTCAAATTAAGTCCCTGAATTCATTTTTGGGCTTTAACTTAGTGTAATATGTTGAATAATCTTTAAAAAAATCTCCTCCTCCAGATCCACCATTCAGAATCTATTGATATTTGATATACGGAATCCTGGGGATGAAGGGGAATGAGTCAAATTCAAGGTTGTTCAAGTCCAATCTCTAGGTTGATATTTGGACTCCTAGTTTTGCCTTACTGGAAAATTGGGCATTATTTCTATGGCAACCATCCCAATACTAGAAAAAAATCATCTGGCATGGATAACAGAGGTGTAAATAATTAATTAAACAACTTCATTCCTCTGTAGTGTTAACTAGCCATAGATGCTAATTAAATCCTTCTTTAAACAACTGAGGACAGGTGAGTGCTTTAGGGCCCATCGGGTCTCTTGTTAGACAGGGTTGAGTTGATTAATTCATTTAACGATACACATAATATACAAAAAGTACAGAAATGGGTATAGAATTGTATTATTAACAAAACTTACTGTACAAAGATTATAAAATTAGGACTAAATATTATGGATATCGTAAGGAGGAAACATAGCCAGATTGTCTGTCTACCTGTTTTCCCCGAAAAAAAAGAAAGAAATAGAAAAAAGAAAAGTACCAGAAGGGAAAGAGAACAAAACAAAAAAAACACAAAAAAAAGAGAGAAAAAACAAAGATAAAATGTAAATTGTTACAGCAACAGAACAGATGCCCCAACATTATGCCTCTGTGGAAACTTTCAAGTTACATTCTAAGTGTATTAGCACTCATTTCTAGGCAACGTTTTGCTGCCAATGTAGCAAAGCCACAGAATGATGTAAGTGTGAATGAGTGAGGGATGTTACATTTTATATAGAGAAATGTTAGGCTTACTCCAGAAACATGTTATGTTTTCACCGGCAAAATGTTACGCTTTTACCAGAAAAACACTGTGTTTTGACCAGAAGAGTGTTATGTTTTGACCACAAAAATGTTATGTTTTGACCACAAAAATGTTATGTTTTGACCAAAATAATGTTACATTTTGAGTAGAAACAGTTACAAATTAAACTAATGCTAACCCTGCTTGTGCAGAGTTAGTACATTGGGGATTCTGACAGTTGATCGCCATACTTGAGTTCGGCTTCCTCTACCTGTAAAACTGTCTGACCCGGGGTGACCCTTGCTGTTGAAAAAGTCATTAAACCTCAATTAAAAAAACAAAACAAAAATTGATTAACCATGAGATGTTATGTTTTGATCAAAGTAAAATATTAAGTTTTGATATGCTTACATTTTGACCAGTATTCATATAGGGGGAAAACTATGTCATCCTCTTGTCATGGTAGGTAAAAGTTTAGGTTCATGTGGTTTGTATTTTCTATTTTAGTGTCTCACTTCAGTATTTATGTTGTATCCAGAAAATCTACGCTCCATGTGTGCTTCTTTTCAAATGTCACCAAAAGGTTGGTATGTTTTTTGGTACCTGGTGTATATTAATCTTTTTTGCAGAGGAGCAGATTGAGTTTTGCTATCCCTTGATAAGGATCTGGAAA
Source organism: Pictodentalium vernedei (assembly GCA_031216915.1). Classification (NCBI taxonomy): domain Eukaryota; kingdom Metazoa; phylum Mollusca; class Scaphopoda; order Dentaliida; family Dentaliidae; genus Pictodentalium; species Pictodentalium vernedei. The sequence goes on from CM062296.1 coordinate 63,911,808, forward strand.
TTATTTCATTGAATTTTCGAACCTTCTTTGAAACTTTTGAGATATATCGGCGATCAGAAGCTGGCTTCAAAATGTTAAATAAATTCTACCTGTCACATGTGATGGGTAAAATCTTTTCTTACCTGTCACCTCCAAATTTTCACTTGAACATTGGATACTCAAGTGAATAATGTGACAATTTTTTTTAATTTCCTGTGTTTAATTATATTTAAAATATATACATTGACTTTTCCACTCACTGATGAGCAAATTTCGTTGACTACTTATGAAATCAGTTTTGGAACCTCATTGCAAGGGCAAACTGTTATTCTATTCACCAGAAATATTTTGTTGTCGAAGACTCGAAATGTGTGGCAGCACTTGAAATTACTAATCACTAATTCATATTATACTGACAAATTTATGACTGCCATGGTACTTTTAAATTGGGTTCTGGTTTAAACATCTCTGATTTGGTCAAAACATATGCCAAAATGCACACTTCTCTTCTCATGCCACAATCTACTGAAACAGACTTCATATGGCCAAGCCTTCCACCGGAAACTGATATTTTTATATAACAACCAATGGCCCAGATTTAGCTGGTGCTAACTCAAAAATATCCAGGGCCAAACACAAATTTTGCCCTCCCCAATCCTCAAAATTTGCATGCAAAACCGAAAAAAAGTATGTCCTATGTGGTCCTCCATACTTTTGTGAACTGCACATGTGCACTATCCAGGAAGACACCGAAATTGGCGCAAACCATCATTCTTTGTTTGGCCCTTATGCCAGTAACAACAAACTGACATCTGTGCTTGTAAATATCAGTTTTAATAATGCCAGACAGAAATCAATGGTGAATTTGGTGGAACCAAGGACACAGTAGGATGATGGAAAGAAGAAACGGTAGTTTGAAACGTTCAGGGCTGTAACTTTATAATTTTCACGAAAATTATTTCATGTTTCCCAATTTTGGGACATGGGCCTGACATCATCATTCTTGCTAATGATTTTGCCACTGTTTGTTAAGTGTTTCTTCCCTATCCTTCCTTGAAGCCCCCAGTTAAACTCCTAAGCTTTTTGGCTTGTTTTATTGAATTGTTTTTATAAATTTCTTGGGAGTTGAACATGTTGCACAGAATGTTTATTCTGTATATCCCCATGGTTACGTCCTCACCCCAGTAGTGTTTAGGCATTTTTGGTCATGCATCATACATCTTTCTGATGAAGATCTTGCTTTACATCGGATAGTTCAAAATCTGTTACTGACTGTTGCAGGCATTTTTTTTCAATGCCTGAGATCTTGTTTTTGGTTTTCATTCTGACGTTGTTTACATTGACAATGCTTGATTTATATATGTAGTTTCCCATTTATTATCATGGTAGGACTATTGTAAGATACATTATATATTCCGGTAGTGTAGCAATTAATTTTTTGGATAATAAAAGATATTTTGTCCACACTTAGGCTCTATCGCGATACATTTGGGCTCATCATTCCCTTTGGGTACTTGGGCTCCTGTCAAAATGTTTTAGAAAATTTTTTTTGTGCATTATTTTTCGATTTATAGTTTTGAATGTTATTTATTATGTATCTTTTTCATATATTTATTGTGGAGTTGGTGCGAGTACAGTCGACTTTAATTTGATTCAGTATGAAAGCTTATTGCTCAAATTGCAAGGCGAGGAAGTCTTCCGCTGATTTACATGATGGTTACCTTGCTTGTAGTCAGTGTACTTGCACTAATTGTTGCTCAACATGTGTCGGATGGGATGACAAACATTGGAGACAGGTGTCACGGTATGTTGTTAGCGGCGAGAAGCCAATGCCGGTCCTCTCGCCACAAAATCAATCTAGTTTCTCAGTTTCTGTTTCAGAGGAACAGGAACATGGTGATGTTTATTTGATGCCTAGAGAGAGTGTGCTGCTGTCGTCGCATTCAGATTATCAAACAGAGCTAGCGGCAAAAGTGCCCATGAACATTAAACAGGGCAAAATACCACAAACCAGTGGTTTCAGTTCCCTGTCGCCAGCTAGCTCGACCAGTGATTTTCAAACAGAGCTAGCGGCAAAAGTGCCCATGAACATTAGACAGGGCAAAATACCACAAACCAGTGGTTTCAGTTCCCTGTCGCCAGCTAGCTCGACCAGTGAAGCGGTTACTCCATCCATGGGTACCGTGACAGCGTGTGTGTCCGTTGCAGTCGAAAAAAGGTAGATTGGGTAGAGCCAGCACTTTAAAATATAAACAGGCTCACCCTGCGACGACCGAACAGAAAAAGAAGCTGTCAAGTTCATTGGGAAGCTTGGCGAGGTCTGAAAGGACCACGAGCGAGAGAGCATACGTCCGCGCCTCCCGTCCGGATGCTCCGTTCAGTTCACAGCTGACTTCATTGGATGCTGACGTTATCCAGACTAAGGAGGCGGTCCTGTCCTATCCGGTTCAGTCTATACAGGTGTCGCAGGCCTTCGGCCATGTAGACAACGCCATATTAATCTTTCCAGTGGGAAGAAGAAAGGCAGTTTCCTGTCATCATCTTCCAGATGTTTACAGTTTCTTGGACCTCGTTCATTTAAAACGGTCGGGGAAGATGTCCAGAGAGTTCCTCTGCATTTGGATGTGCAGGCTGAGGACCTAGACATGTCCTTACCTTCTTCATACACTATTCGCTTGGACACAATTGAGACGGCAATTTCTTCAAACAGAGCAAATTTAGTCGCTATGTTTTACGCAGATCACTTTTCAAGAGCTATGGCAAAACGTCTCAACGGAAAGGAATTTGAGGACATTCATACCTCTTTAAGAATTCTTTCCAGGTCTGTTATGTTTACCACGTATAACTCTGCCTTAACAGGGGCTAATTTGGAGTTAATCAGACTTGATGGAGCCCATGCATCGTCATCGTTAATAGATGACAAGGTGAAAAACTCTCTAAGGGTCGCTCCGGTATCTGGTCATAATATTTTTAATGTTAAGCTTTCATTGGTCTGTGACCAAGCTACAAAGAAAGCGTCAAACACTCTGCTCCTTAAGTCGGCGTCTAATCGACCCTCAGCAGCAGAAAAGAGTAAGGGAGGATGTCCTGGACAGAGATTGTCTAAAGGGGACTTTTCGCGAGGGTATAAGAAATCCTCTTACAATTACTCTAGGGATCGTCAATATAGCGAACCGGGTAGGGGGGCATAGGTCTGACTGAGACAGTTGGTCAGACGCCCCTAGGCCGGCGGGTCGAGGCTCTTCGCAGGCAGGGGGGGGGGGGGGGGGGGGGACATGGATGTGGTTTCTCCTGTAAGCCTCGCAGGTCCTACAGGTGATGGTCAGGACCTCTATTGCTTGCCACTTGGCGGGAAGGTTATCAAGATTCGCAACAAACTGGATAACAGTTAAGGAAGACCAGTGGGTGAAAAGTGTGGTCTTGGATGGCCTACAGCTATCTTTCTGAGCAAAACCACCGCTAACACGATGTCCGCGATAGACAAAACTTCCGTCAAATCCTTGCAAAAGAGAGTCTCTCCTGTCGGAGGTAAAGTCTCTCTTGGCAAAGGAAGCAATAGAGGTCGTAGAGAACCAAGATTCTCTAGGTTTTCACAGTCACCTGTTCCTCGTACCAAAGCCAGACTGCTCGTTCTGACCGGTAATAGACTTGAACTGGATAAACAAACTTATCGTAGCTCCAAAGTTTTATATGGAGACCATTCGGTCAGTAAGGGCGAGCATTCGAGTGAACGACCAGGCGGCAAGCATAGATCTAAAGGATGCATACTTTCATGTCCTGGTACATCCGTCATTCAGAAAGTACTACGATTTGCCGTTCAAGGGATAGTTTATCAGTTCTGAGAGATGTGCTTCGGTCTGAATCTAGCGCTCTGGGCATTCACTCAAATAATGAACTCAGTTATGTCTCACTTCCGAGCTCATTCTTCTGCGGTAACATTGGCTTACTTGGATGATATTCTTCAGAGATCCAGCAACAAAACTACTCTTCAGGAGGATGCTCAGAGTCTGCTTCTTTTGCTCTGGCATCTCGGCTTCATCATAAACGAGAAGAAGTAGGATCTAGCTCCGTCCAAGTCGTTCATTCACTTGGGAATGAGCTTCGAGACTCACAACAATTTGGTTTGTCTGCCATTACCCAGAGCGAAATTAGTCAGTTGTTATGCTCGCTTTTGTCTACACTCAGATGCATTAACAGCGAGGGAATTTATGCGACTGATGGGGTTGTGTGGAGCAGCTGCAGATCTTATTCCGATGGGTAGCTTGCACACACGTCCCCTCCAGATACTTTTTACAGTGTGAAGACGCATTCGCTTGAGACCAGTATAATTGTTTTAACAGACCTGGAAAACAAAAGGTCCAGATTTGGGCAGATATTCATTCAGTGGTTAACTCAAGGAGTTCTGCTGCAGCTGCTGAATCCTGCTTTCACGATTGTGACGGACGCGAGTCAAGCAGATTGGGGCGCAACCCTGAGCCCAACAGACTCGAAATACTAGGGTCTTTGGGACCCTCGGTTCCTGGAGAAACACATAAACATCAAAGAAATGATGTCAATACGGTTAGATCTACAACAATGGATTCACATTATAGCGGACAGGCATGTTCAGATATTTCGGACAACTCGACAGTAGTAGCGTACATCAGGAACCAGGGAGGCATGCATTTGATTGTTATGCGATCTAATGGAAAAATTCTTCTGTTTGTCATGAAGCATCATGTTCATCTATCGTCCGTCAAATACCGGGTTGTCTGAACGTACTAGCAGACTTGTTCTTTCAGAAAGGTCGCCTGTTACCATCGGAGTGGACTCTCAACAAGCGAGTATTCAGACAGATTTGCTACCAGTGGGATCAACCTATGATAGATTTGTTTGCGACACACCTCAACAATCAGTTACTGACTTACATGTCGCCATGCCCAGATCATCGTGCTTATGCAGTAGATGCTCTCTCACTCTCATGGGACGGAATGATAGGATACGTATATCCCCCAACTCTGTTGATTCAGCAGATCTTGTTAAAAATCAAACAGTCTCGCTGCAAGATTCTGTTAGTAGCATCTCTGTCCTCACAGAAGCCGTGGATCAATCTTCTCAGGTGTCTGTTATGGGATGTTCCCCGGAAGCTTCCTCTGCGAGAGGATCTTCTTTATCAGGGGAAGTCACGCACACTGCATCACAACCCGGAAGGTCTCAACCTTCACATATTTCCATTGTGCGGTCCTTCTTGCACGGCAAGCAGTTTACAGGATGAGCAGTGGACACAATTTCTAACTGCAGGAGGTTGTCCTCTTCACTGAATTACGCAGCAAATTGGAAGGTTTCCTTTCGTTGGTGTAAGGATCAGTCGATAGACGTCTATGATCCGTCCATACCGGACATTGCCAATATTTTTATACTGTACCAATGACCCAGACATAGCTGGTGCTATCTCTTAAAATATAGGGCCAAACACAAATTTTGCCCCCCAATCCCCAAAATTTGCATCTAAAACTAAAGAAAACATGTCCTGAAAGGCCCTCCACACTTCGCCCCTACTGCGCATGCGCAGTGTCAAGGACGTTCCGAAATTGGCGCCATTAATCATTCTAAGTTTGGCCCTTCATCAGTTAACATCTGACTGATCTTTGTGCTTATAAATCTCAGTTTAAATGATGCCAGACACATAAATATTAGTGAAATGGTGATTCTAAGGAGGATAGAGAAGGAGGAGAGGAAAAGAATGTGTGACAGAATATTATCAGGGCTGTAACTTAAAATTTTTTAATGAAATTATGTTAAGTTACCTATTTTCAAGGCAGCAGCCATTTTGTTGTCATTCTGATTATTTAGTTACACTGTTTTTTAAGTGTTTTCCTCTCTCCCTGTCCTTTAAGTTCCCCCTTGCTATTCTCCCATGCTTTTGGCATAGTTTCTGTAATTATTATTACAAAAATTTCTTGGGAGTTTTAGCTGAATAACAGAATGAATTCTGTTCTTTCCCCATGTTTACGTCTTCACCTACGGGTGGTTAGGCGTTGTGTTCTGCATCTACCATCTGATGTTTTGCAGTTTCTTCCCTGGAAGTCTCTGTTTTGCATCAGATAGTGTATTTTTGGTAACTGATTTCGGGCCTGGGTCCCTGGAGTCTTATTTTAGTGTTTTTACACTCATTGTTTACATTTACAACAGCCCTCTGTGTGAGGGGGGGATTTCTAAAAAATAATATCTTTATGTTATTTTAATCATAACTAGATACATTATTATTGTTCGTAAGTGTTGAATAAATTGTTTAAAATATTTTAAAAATTTTTGTCCACACTTAGGCTTGGGATCCATCGGGGCTCAACGTTACTTTTCAGAAACTTGGGCTGTTCTGAAAAAATATTTTTTCAAAATATTTTGATTTTAATTATTTTTTCTATATTAATGGATCATATTATTATTATGTATTTTGATTGCCAGGGGTTAGTGCGAGTACCAGGACTTGTTTTCTTTTCACATTGAAAGGATATTGATCAATTGTTTTAAGAGGAAGTCTTCCTCTGACTTTATTATCATTCTATATGTGGTCAGTGTACTCGCATTAACTCCTGTTCTGTATCGTATGATTTCGATGACAATATGGGAAGCGTATGTCACGGTATGTTGTTGGGGATTTGGACACTCCGGTCCTTTCCCCGCAGGGTCACTCTACTTTATCAATTTCTATTTCAGACGATCAAGATTAGGGTGATGTATCTGTGATGTCTTCCAACAGTGTGCCTCCGTCGTCACAATTAATGAAGGGCTAGCGGAAAAGTGCTCATGTAAATACGCCAATTGCCTAAGAGGACCCTAGTAGGTTCGACGGCCTTTGACGTCCGCTAGCTCGCCCGGTGTAGCATCCATTCACCGAATGGTTCGGCAGCCGGGTTCGTCCGTTGCGGTCTAGAAGGAATTTTGGGGTGATGCGAGCACTATAAATTAACTTAATGCACACCCAGTGACGGCGGATCGGAGGGAGAACGCAGGAAGCCTTTTAGTCCGGTTCATAGCTCGTTCCGGTCCATCCGGACGGCAAGCGAGAGAGGCCCCTCTCTCGTTCAACAACATCTGGCCCCAGATGTTGTGGTACAAAATGTGTCGCAAGCGGAGCATACGTCCGTCGCTCGGGACGCTCCGTTGTATAGGCAGTCCGCTGAGACTGCTAAGGCTTCCTCTTCTCGTCAGCGCACACGACCGCACCTTGGCTGCGTGACCGCCGATATATTACCAGCTTCGCCGATCAAGGATTCTTCGGCGACCAGGTCACACCATCCGGTAGCCAGGGACACGAGGCCTGCAGACTCCGGACGTTCGCATAGGAAGTGTGCGGGAGTCAACGTACACGGAGCTTCCGGCGGCAATGCATCGTAAGACCGCTACTGCACAGGCCTCGGGAACGGACGTGCTTTCCTTAATAGCACAGTTTATCGCAGCATCCCAGCATCAACTGAATCTGTTGCATATATTTTATCCGACGATGCTGGGTCGGGACGCTCCGCGGAAGCGGGTACGGACGTCCGAAAGTTTCATTCGGTCCGACGGGATACTGAAAGGGATTCGGAGGATTTCGAGCTTTCCCTTTCGGAACAACATATGCTGTTGTGTATGTCATCTGACTTGGTCTTCTACAGCTTCTTTCGTCGGACCAGAATGCTGCGATGCCGGATAAGAAACTGATAGCGTCGGTGGACTTAGAAATTTTTGGTTCGGTTCAGGGACATCGTCCCTCAGTTCCGACATAGTCCAATAATGTCACACAAACTTTCGAATTATTGAACGACGCTATATATATTATTATTTTATGCTTGCTATCCAAGCATTTCTGGTTTCTTGTTCGAAGAGTTATGGAGATGTCTTTCAAAAGTGTGCCTCTGTCGTCATAGTTAATGAAGAGTTAGCGGCAATAAGTGCTCATGGAATATGTCTATCGCCTACGGAGTGACATTCGCTAGCTCACCCGGTGTAGCGTACATTCATCGAATGGTTCGGCTGCCGGGTTCGTCCGTTGCGGTCTAGGAAGGAGATTTGGGTGATGCGAGCACTTTAATTACTTTAGTACTCACCCAGTGACGGCAGATTGAGGACAGATCGGAGGAAGCCTGTTAGTCCGGTTCCTGGCTTGTCCAGGTCCGTCCGGGCTGTGAGCGAGAGAGGTCCCTCTCTCGCCCAACAACATAGGGGACCGCATGTTGTGGTTCAGATATTTTACATTCGGAGCATATGTCCGTTGGTCGGAACGCTCCGTTATATTGACAGTCCGAGAGACTGTCTTTAATGCTTCCTTATCCTCACAGCAGGGCACACGACCGCACATTGGCTACGTGACCTCGAGTATCCGATCAGTTTCGGCATTCAGTGATTCCACGGTGAATAGGTCGCGCCATCCGGTAGCCAAGGGACACGAGGCCTATACACTCCGTTTGCTCGCATATTGGTAGTATGCACGGGGTAACGATCACGGAGCTTCCAGCGGCAATGCATCGTAAGACCGCTTCTCCTCAGGCCTCAGTGACGGACGTGCTATCCGAGTTAGCACAGTTGTTTCGCAGCATCCCAGCAATTGACAGTTTCTCGGTCGAATCAGGAATTATCCAACGGCGCTGGGTCAGTGCGGTCCGCGGCTGCATCAGCTACGGACGACCGAACGCTTTATAGGGTCCGACAGGATGGCGAAAGGGATTCGAAAGATTTCGAGTTTTCCCTTTAGTAGTATCGGAAGATGCCTTTCATATCTTCTGGCATTATCTTCCAGTGATTATTATTTCGGACTTCATTGCTGCGATCTTGGATAAGAGACTTATAGCGTCATTGGACTCGGATTTTTCGATCGGTTCAGGGACATTGTCCCTGACTTACCGACGCAGTCCAATATTGTCATTACAACATGTGTTTTATTTTTCGACGCTATATATATATATATACAAGCCTGCTACTAAGCATGATAGTTTAGTTTCTTGTCCGCGTTTCTCATTTCTGCCATTTTATCATTTATACAAATAGTTTATTTTGGCAGAGCAGGGCATACCGAGAGTTCATATGCGTCTAGACGGTGTGATTAAAGACTGCACATATTCTTTTTCGCCGTTTATGTCTTTTCCAATTTCAATGTTGGGAACGACATTATGTATAGTAGACTTAACTTAGACGCTTTATTATACGTAATCCGCCTTACTGAGGCGTTATCATTACGTCTTCAAGAAAAGATTTACGGGATATTATTCTCAATGTAATTTCTTTTGAGGGCAGTAGTTTGTTCACGTATAACTCCGCCCTTCAGTGGCTGATTGGAGTTAGTTAGACGTGACGCAGCCCTAGCTACATCCACACGCGTGGATAGTAAGGTTAAGAACTCTCTCAGAGTCGCTTCGTTCTCGGAGGAGCTTCTCTTCGACGGCAACTTTTCGGCAATCCATGAATTGCTCGATTTATACGTTCTCTTGTCTATCTAGTGTTACAAGAGATTCAGACTGGGGCAAACATTCGGTGGTTGACTCAGAGAGTGCCGCCGCAGTTGCCGGACCCGAGTGTGGCTGTTATGACGGTTGCCAGTCAAACAGATTGGGATATAATACTGATCCCTACGGATTCGAAGTGCCAGGGTCTTTGGGTTCCGCAGTCTTTTAGCAATCAGTTTAACTTCCGCGGAATAACGTTTTTTAGGCTTGCTTTATGTCATTGCATGAACATTATTCAGAAAAGCATGCCCAAATTCCTGTCCTTTAATTCGACAGTAGTGGCGTATCTCCGGAACCAGGGAGGCACTCTTTCGTTTCCGTTATTCAATTTAATGGAAAGAATCCGTCTGTTGGTTATAGTACACCAAGTTCAGTTTTGGTCCGTCATATTCCGGATCGTCTGATTGTTTTATCGGACTCCCGTTCTCTTACGGGTCGCTTGTTGCTGTCAGAATGGACTCTCAACAAACAAGTATTCAATCAGATTTGCTATCTATGGGAGCGCCCAATGATGATTTATTTATGACACAGCTTGCTAATCAATTGCAGGCGTATGTGTTGGCTTGTCCAGATCTCTGAGCTAATATTGTTAACGCTCTATTGATCTATAGGACGGAATGATAGGATACGCGTATCCTCCGGCGCTGTTGTTTTAGCAGGTATTGCTAAGATAAACAACCACAATACATTTCTGTTGATAGCATCTCTATCTTCACAGAGATCATGAGTAATTTACTCTCTTGTCTACTGTGGGTCTTAACGTGAAATCTTCCTCTATGTGAGGATCTTTTTCACTGGGTAAATCGTGTCATCTTTATCACAACCAGCAAGGTCGCAACCTTCATGTATTCCGTTGTGTGGTCCGTATTGCATTGTAAGCACTGTACTGGACGAGCTTTGGACGCGATTTCTTACTATAGGAGATCCTCTTCTTCGCTATTCTATGCGGCTAAAGTGGAGGCTCTTCAGTCGTGGTGTAGGGATCATTATGTTCATATTGTTGATCCCTCCATACTACTCGTTGCTATTTTTTAGTATACTTGTTTCACAAGATCTACTGCAGCCTGTTATTATTTAGGTTATAGGTTTATGTTACCTCATACCTTATGCACTCTACGATAGTTTACAATTGAGTCTTTTGTCTCTTTATCTAAGTCAGTTAGTAACTTTTTGATAAATAGACTTAGAATCTTTAGATTAAATTCCTATACGGATTTTAACTTCGGTTCTTATTTAGCTAAGTAATCATTTGAGCCTCTGGAAACAGTAGTTTTCAAATTCTGACCTTTTAGACAGTAATTCTGTTGGTTTCTCTTTTACTGTAGAGTCAGTGAGTTTCATGCACTATCGATGGATGATTTTCACTTTCATAGTTTCGGAATCAATACTTCCGTTACTATTTAGGTTGGATTGTTGCATAAGAGTTAGGCTCCTATTATCCGGAACCTATTATTTTAAGGTCCTTCCGTCTTCGTATGGGCATAGGACTTTACTCTTTCCGGGTACAGTTTATGTATTTATAAACAGATATCTGTTTATTACAAAGGGCGTAAGCTTCTTCTGTCTTTGATGTCTAGTAGAAGGACGTTACGCTCCTTTTTATTGTTAATGGATTCTATTAACTATCGGTACTGCTTATGGTATATCATTGACTTAGCAGTTGTGCTTAAGATTTCGGCTCATGAAGTAAGAGTTCTTCTACTTCTTGGGCTTACATTAATAGTGTCGCTATTATAGATTTTTGAAGGCCGCTCATTGCGCTCAGCCATCCACATTCATGAATTTTATCTTAGAAATATCGAGTCCATTTCTGGAGGCCTCTATGGTTAGGTCTATTATCTACTGCTCAGAATGTCATTCACTTAACAGTTGCTACTATAGCTAGGTAGGCTGTCTGTTTCGGCAGTGTCTCCGTTCGGCTGCCCTCTTCGCTCTGGGCTATTTGACCCAGGGCAAGAAAAAAGGGGGGGGAGGGTGTTCCCTTGGGTCACCTGTTTTACTATGAAAACAAGGGGATACCTCCTCCGGAGTTAGTAATTCTGAGCTGTTATTGGGATGGTTGTTTAGTGAGAAGTTTAGGTTTTTAAAATTCATTCAAGTCTTAGTTTTTAAAGTATAGCTTTTGAATATTGCATATGTCAACGGACATGATTATGCAATCCTCAGACACTTTTAGGAGTATAAGAGTCTCTATTCTCTAGACTTACTTTATTTATTGGCTTACTTTAAAAATTATTAGTATAAGGATTATATTGGATATTAATAGAGTACATGGATGTATGAAGCTCAATTTTGGAAGGTGTTGTATCTTTCTAATTTATCATAAATAAGAAAGATACATGTAAGGCCTATTACTTCTTTTTCCCTACAGGGGATGACTCTATTTTATTTTATTGAGCGTATTCCATTTTGCTGTATGTCCTTGGCCCTCCAGCCTTTTTACTATTCAGCTATGTCTGGGTCATTAGTACAGTATAAAAATGTTAAAAAATTTATAGTAATTTATATATTTTTTATACTTACCAATGACCCAGACGGGGATGGCCCTCCCAGGAGTTGGGAACTCTTGCCTCCCCACTGAGTACATAGCGCTTACCAGGCACTGGTTATTAGAATGATTAATGGCGCCAATTTCGGAACGTCCTTGACACTGCGCATGCGCAGTAGGGGCGAAGTGTGGAGGGCCTTTCAGGACATGTTTTCTTTAGTTTTAGATGCAAATTTTGGGGATTGGGGGGCAAAATTTGTGTTTGGCCCTATATTTTAAGAGTTAGCACCAGCTATGTCTGGGTCATTGGTAAGTATAAAAAATATATAAATTACTATAAATTTTTTAACTTTCTGGTCTACCTGTTTGACGTTTTCAAACTGCAGCCCATCACTATTAAGGGCTACAGGTCTATGTTATCGGACACTTATGCTCATCATGATAGCTTGGCAATTGGATCTAATGCTTCATTATTATGATGAAGTTCGGATGGATGGAGATGATGACAATATCCCCACATTTTTTTTTAAATATGGGGGGATAAAAACCGCCTGCCCATATGCAATTTTACAAAAAATCTCTTTGAACTTATTATCCATTGTAATGGCCGAAACCAGCCAGTACTATTCTCAAAAAGTGATCAAACTCCGCTTACAACCCTTCATTGGAAAATAGATTGTGGAAACGTTTGATTTTTCTTTCAGTGAATTCCAAACACAAAAACATTTTCTATTTTCAGTTAATAGCTTGTTCTACATTTCTCTCATGCTCAATGAAAATATACCACGCAATTAGTAGTTTTCTTAGTTGACTAATCACCAGCATTAGTTGATGGTTAGTCGATTAATAATCTTTCCCCATACATGGAGCAAGCAATCTCTCATATACTTAACATATAAAGCATTGCAAAGCCTTGTTGCACTCAAGGGACAAATTTATCAATTTTATTAACCTGGATAAAATATCCAACATAAACCATTTTTAGCTCACCGACTTCTATTAGAAGTGGTGAGCTTATATGATGACCTCGGGCATCAGCGTCGGCTCTGGCGTGTCCAATATTGTAAGATTTAATGTTAAGGTTAATTTCTCAAAGATCAGTGGGCTCAGGCCTTTGATATTGCATATGTAGGTTGTAGGGGACTATCAGAACAGTATTTAACCCTGATACTACGACTTTTTTCCAAATTTCACCTTAAATTTTCTGCCAAAACTTGTAAGAATTTGCGTTTAGGTGTTGTAAGAATTTGAGTTAAAGTCAGCTTTTGTGCAGATTGTGCTGCTTTAACTTCTCATTACTGTTGATTTTCATATTTCAATAACTGTAGGTATTAACCCTACTGTATGCAGAAATTTAACGGAAATTTTCTTTTTTTTCAGTCAAAATTTTCATGTTTTTCTCGGACTTAGTAAATTTTAAGTTGTAAAACTTTGTGTTTAGGTGAGTTGTGTTTCTATGTGTCTTTCCAGGCGATTAATATTCTACACTTGGGTTACTGAACTCCATTGCAGTAATATTTAACCCTCATTACATGCATATTTGAGGAATTTGAGGCTGATTTTCTGCCAAAACGTGTTGTAAGAATTAGCGTTTAGGCCACACAAAGTAGATCTTCTGTTTCTCAGGCCATTATTTGTGAAATTGCATGCAGGCGAGCGTTTTTTTATTTTATTTTTTATTTCAGTAATTACTTTTTTGTCATCAAAAGTTCATGTTCTTGGTTCAAGTTTTAGGCCTCATAATCTACAGAATAGCATGGGTGGTGGTGTATTTCATCCCTTGAGTGCAAGAAGACTTTGCAATGCTAAAGCATTGCAAAGCCTTCTTGCACTCAAGGGACAAATTCATAAATTTTTTTAACTTGGGTAAAATATCAGACATAAACCATTTAATTTTTATTTTTTTTAAGTTTAAATTGGTTATAAAAAGAGAGCACGTGGCAGCCAAAAGGACCATGCGGGAGGGCCTGAGAAACAGATTTTTTATTTTTTTAGCCCTTAGGTATTGTAAGAATTTGCGTTAAATTCAGCTTTTGTGCAGATTGTGGTGCCTTCACCTCTCATTACTGTTTATTTTCTCATTTCAATAACTACTTTCGGTATTAACCCTACTGTATGCAGAAATTTAACTGATTTCTTTTCTATTTTTCAGTCACAATGTTCACGTTTTTCTCTGACTTACTCAATTTTAAGTTCTAAAAGTTTGTTTTAAGGTGAGTTCTGTTTCTATGTGTCTTTCCAGGCAATTGATATTGTACACATGGGTTACTGAACTACATTGCGGTAACGTTGTGCCCTCATTACATGCATATTTGAGGAATTTGAGGGGGATTTTTGGGACTTACATTCACTTTCTTTAAAAAAATTTAATTTTGTGGAAAAAAGGTGATGGAAACTATTATTTACACATGAAATTTGAAACTTGATATGTTTTGAATCATTTCAGTGGTTGCACTGGTGGTGGAAATTATTATTTAACACAACAAAATGTTCCTCAGATTTCTATCAAATATTTTCATGTTCTGATTACCTAAATGGTGGAGAATTTATTCATCAACATGAAACATGAAATATATTGCACGTAAATATATTCTTGATAGATTTTTGGTGTGATTATCACTGGTGAACTGATTTCTACCAAAATATTTGAACTGAGAAAGCTATGTTTAATCAGACACACAACTTCACTGTCTCTTGTTCATTTGAGATACACACGTTCAATGTTTCTTTCATTTGGTTAACTGTTATGTTTTGAAAATGTTCTCACGATGTAACAAAGCAATTTGTGTGCCTTTCATTGAATACATTGTTTTCTTTTAACCCTATTGTAAATGAATGTCTATTTTTCAGCACTTTTTGTAAAAAATAAATTTATGAAAGCCTTTCCTAATTCTTATTTATGATTTAATATCTGGCCTCACGATTCTTAATCATAAACGTTTCTAAAAGAAAAAAATGCTTTTATATCCAATGATTCTATGTTGAATTGATATATAATAAATGCAGAAATATTGACTTTCCAAAGCCATCACATAAACCACATTAATCATTTGATGCCTAGTTAATGATTTATATTAAATAAATATTAGGCATGTTACATTGGAACGACATTATCAAGCGTGAATGTAGGTGAGCGTTGGGATGTAACATCCCTCTTGTTATTGTTTAAGTTTACATTGGTTATAAAAAGAGAGCATGCGGCAACTGAAAGGACCATGCAGGAGGGCCTGAGAAACAGATTTTTAACTTTTCTAGGCCATATTACAAGTAACTCTGGTTAGATATTTTAAAAGTTAAAAATCAAACTGTTCATTGACCTCATTATACAGTGCAATTTAAACCCGCCTTGTACCACCTTGAAAATAAATGAAAGGTTGACTAAAAATAACTGCAAAAGTCGACTAATCGAATAATCGCAACAACACTTCACAGAGGTCCTGGACACTCCTTGAACTGTTTACCCATTCAAGTGCATGAACCCTGGTACAGGCCTGTGTATCATAATAAACTATGACTTAACCTTATACTAGATTCTTAGCCTGCATAAATAAGGAATTAAAGGAGAACCTAAAGACTGTTACTTGTACCTTAACAGAACAGAACAGAATTTTTATTCGAAGACTGCAGTTATATACAAGTATAATGAATACAATTGGATACAAATAGTTATTAGCATCTTCAGGAGGTGACATGGCCTATTTGGCCCTTTCCAGTCTCATCCCACAAAAAAAAAATAAAAAATAACATAACAAAACAAAAAGAGGAGTAAAACTGGTTAGATCTTGATAAATTCATATAGTTGTAATATTTTTTCGATAAGATATATATAAGACACTAATGATATGCTATTACTTTAAGCGGTCACGGTACAGTTCATACATAATTATAGAGTGGACTTGTGTTTAAAAACATACAGACATTGAGCGGATAAAACAGACATTGAGTAAATGTAACAAGTTATTTGTTTTTGAGCCATTAATTCCTCCACACATATATACATGGACCCATATATATGTATGTATATATACAAACATATTCCCATGTATACATGAATGTATACATCACACACGTATTATATACGTACACATATATATACTTAATGATCAATCTTGTTGGGCGTTATGTTTCGTGTGGAGGTCACTGGCTGCTGGAAAGAGGAATTTATCTTTTTTTCAGGCAACCCATTTGTTTGAGATAATTGTACAGTTGAAACTAGAAATCCTGTCACTATATTGTTCACTATTTTGAAGTTACAGCATACTGAGTAAGTGTACTTTTGGTCTTGTCACACTCCATTACCATAACTCATTTCCTATAGAAAAACAGCATGCCCAACTCTGTACAATTCCATACTAGTAAATAGTGATCATTAACATCATTTCTAACCTGTACTGGGATACATGTACATGTAATGACGTAAATAGATATTGAAAAAAAATTTGACAGCATTTTCAGAATGAAGAGAGAGGATTACTACTCAATCGCAGCGCCATATATTCTCCATTCAAAAAGTATTTATAATTGTTCATAACAACACAAGAAACACTTATAAACTTTCATCACATGGACAACCGAGTGCATCTTGGTTGTCCATGTGATAAAATTTTGCAAGTGCTTCTTGTGTTTTGTCCTCAAAAATTGTAAATAATTACTAAGGGAAAAATCTCTCACACAGCAATTTAGTAGTAATCAACCCTCCACATACTGTAGTCTCAATATTTTTCTGTTTGGTCACTTTAGTTCATGATTTTACTATCAACCTCGCTAATAGTGCAACATTTTTCATTGCACAGCCTGAACGTTCTTGTGTATTGCAAACTACATTCTTCTTCAGTAAGGCGGTCATTCACTAATGAGCATTTTCTGCACTAATTATGACAGGGCTTCTAGTTTCAACTGTAACTCTTCTCAGATTTTGTAAGCAATAAAAAGGCAATATCATTTGATATATATACCAGTGTTGTTGTTATAGCAAGCCTGTTGCCTGTTGTGAACGTTCAAGGAGGCAGCTGTTTATTTCACTTGTTTTTGTAAGTAATCTATGATGTTCAGTGATGTAAAACTATGTAGCAAAAGGCCTCAGACCATTTTCAGCACTGGTTTACATCACAGAAATTCGGCATTTTCAATGAACTCAGATTATGGGAGAATTAGCTAATCACTACAATAGTGATCTGAGAAAAGATATTTATCAAAACATCTAATCTAGGACAGACATGTTAAATCTCACAATTTTAGATGGCGACTCCCTATATTTTTATACTGTACCAATGACCCAGACTTAGCTGGTGCTAACTCCACAAAAACCAGGGCCAAACACAAATTTTGCCCCCCAATCCCCAAAATTTGCATCCAAAACAAAAAGAAATCATGTCCTAAAGGACCTCCATAGTACGACTCTACTGCGCATGCGCAGTGACGCAGTCGTCCCGAAATTGGCGCCAAATATCATTCTCTGTTTGGCCCTTCATCAGTCAACATCTCACTGATCTTTGTGCTTGTAAATCTCAGTTTAAAGGATGCCAGACACGTAATTCTTGGAGAAAATGTGATTCTAAGGAGGATAGAAGGAGGAGAGGAAAAAAGAAGTGGCAAAAAATAATCAGGGCTGTACTTAAAATTTTTTGTTGAAATTATGTTAAGTTGCCTATTTTCGAGGCAAACGCCTCTTGTTGTCATTCTTGCTAATTGTTGCACTGCTTATTCAGTGTTTCCTCTCCCCTAACCTTCTAAAGTCCCCCCTTGCAATTCTCCCATGCTTTTGGCATATTTTTGAGAAGTTTCATTTCTAAAAATTCCCTGGGAGAGTTGCTTGGTTACAGAATGTTTTCTGTTATTTTCCCCATAGTTACGTTTTCACCCATGGGTGTATAACGTTTGTGTTCTGCATCTTCCATCTGATGTTCTGCAGATTCTCCCCTGGGAGTCTCTGTTTTGCATCAGATAGAGTGTAATTGATGACTGATTCCGGGCCAGTTTTTTCAGTGCCTGGAGTCATGTTTTCTTCTGTGTTTACACTGTTTGTTTTCATTGGCAACAGCCTTTTTTGAGGGGGGCTGTTTGCCTTTGAGGTAGTTTATCTCATTATAAGATACATTTATATTATCCGAAAGTGTCTCATTAATTATTTTATATAATTTTAAAATTTTTGACCACACTTTGCCATCGGATCCATCGGGGCTCAACGTTACTTTTCAGCAACTTGGGCTTCTCTGAAAAAATATTTTTTCAAAATTATTTTGTTTTGCAATTGTTTTTTCATTTATTAATGGATCATGTTATTATGTATCTTTGTGTCAGGGGTTTTTGCGAGTAACTAGGACTTATTGTTGTTCTTTCACAATGAAGGGAACTTGTTCAAATTGTAATAGGAAGAAATCTTCCTCTGACTTTCATGATTATTGCATTAATTGTAGTCAGTGTTCTCGCATTAATCCCTGTCCTGTATGTGAACATTGGGATGAGAAACATTGGAAACGTGTGTCACGATATGTTGTTTCTGGAGAAAGAGCGATGCCGGCTCTTTCTCCACAAGGTCACTCTACTCTCTCAGTTTCTATTTCAGAGGAACCAGAACAGGGTGATGTTTCCATGTTATCTTCTTCAAGTGTGCATCCGTCGTCACAATTAAATACAGAGCTAGCGGCAAAAGTGCTCATGGAGATTAGACAAATGTCGTCCGCTAGCTCGCCCGGTGTAGCGTCCATTCACCGAATGGTTCGGCAGCCGGGTTCGTCCGATGCGGTCCAAGAGGAAATTTTGGGTGATGCGAGCACTATAAAAATAATAGATGCACACCCAGTGACGGCGGATAGTGAACAAGAACGGAGGAAGCCTTTTAGTCCGGTTCCTAGCTCGTCCAGGTCCAGCCGGGCCGTGAGCGAGAGAGGCCCCTCTCTCGTACAACAACATCTGGGACCAGATGTTGTGGTACAAAATGTGTCTTTAGCGGAGCATACGTCCGTCGCTCGGGACGCTCCGTTGTATAAGCAGTCCGCAGAGACTGTTAAGGCTTCCTCTTCTCGTCGGCGCACACGACCGCACCTTGGCTGCGTGACCTCCGATATCTTGCCAGCTTCGCCGATGAAGGATTCTTCGGCGACCAGGTCACACCATCCGGCAGCCAGGGATTCGAGACCGATGGACTCCGGACGTTCGCATAGGAAAAGTATGCGGGAGCCATCTGATGCGGAGCTGCCCTCGGCGAAGCAGCGAAAGACCGCTCCTCCGCAGGTCTCGACGTCGGACATTCTAGTGCAGATAGCACAGCTTATGGCAGCATCCCAGCAGCCGACAGAAACGGTGTTGGATCGAGAATTATCCGACGGCGCTGGGTCGGTACGCTCCGCCGAAGCATCGGGGGCGGACGACCGGGAACATCGGGAGGTCCGACCGGATGGTGAAAGGGATACGGATGAATTGGAGCTATCCCTTTCGGAACAACACAAAGCTGCCGTGGACTTCATCCGGCACTTTCTTCCTCAAGTTGTTCCGTCGGGCCAGACTGCTGCGCTTCCGGAAAGGAGAATTATAGCGTCATTGGACTCTGATTTTTTCGAGCGGTTCAGGGACATCGCTCCCGAGTTTCCGTCGCAGTCCAATAATGTTGCAAGAACATTTGAATTATTGAACGACGCTATTTTTAAACTTGCTTCCAGGACGGGGAAAGCAGGCTTCTTGTCCGCAAATACTCTCAACCTGCCTTTCATTAATGCAAGGAATAAATTCGACACGGCAGGTCAGGGTATACCGAGAGTTCCTCTGCGTATGGACGACGAGGCGGAAGACTTAGAGCTATCATTACCGTCGTCAGCTTCTATTCCAACCGCAGTGTTGGAAACAGCTATTGCGTCTAACAGAGCCAATTTAGATGCCTTATCTTACGCAGATCACCTTACTAAGGCGTTATCACTGCGTCTTCAAGGGGAAGAGTTTCAGGATATACAATCCTCCTTAAGACTTCTTTCAAGGGCAGTAGCTTATTCCACGTGTAACTCCGCCCTTTCAGTGGCAAATCTGGAGTTGGTTAGACGTGACGCAGCCCTGTCTACATCCACACTAGTGGATTCTAAGGTGAAGAACTCTCTTAGAGTCGCTTCGGTCTCAGGAGATCTTCTCTTTGACGGCAAGCTTTCTGCTATTTATGATAATATTAAAAAGAAAGCTAGTGATTCTCTGTTGTTTAGATCCGCTCCTAAAAGGTCGGATACAGCAGACACGAATAAGGCGGGCACTTCTGGGTCTTATCCGCCCAAGAGAGGTTCCTATAGAGGTTCCGGTGCGTCCTCTAGCTCTTATTCGAGAGACCGTCAGGATAGTGACTCTCGTTCGGGACGTCCTTCAGGCCGGGACAATCGGTCGGACGCCCCGAGGTCGACGAGGCGAGGTGCGGGTCGTGGAAGACGTGGTTTCTCCTACCGCAGGCCTCGCAGATCCAGGAGGTGATGGCTCAAACCTCTATCGCATTCCGGTTGGCGGAAGGTTGTCGAGTTTTTCTCAAGAGTGGGCGTCGATTACGGACGACCCGTGGGTGAGAGGAGTGACTTCGGAAGGTCTAAAGATATCCTTCAAACGAAAGCCTCCATTAACTCGAAGTCCAAAGTGGACTCATCTTCCGTCAAACCCTCAGAAAAGAGACGCTCTGCTATCAGAGGTGCAGTCTCTTTTAATGAAGAACGCGGTAGAGGTCGTAGAAAACCAGGAATCGCTGGGATTCTACAGCCATCTGTTTCTGGTTCCGAAACCAGACGGCTCGTTCCGTCCAGTCATAGATTTGAGCTGGATAAACAAGCTGATCGTCGCTCCGAAGTTTTATATGGAGACGATTCGATCGGTCAGAGCGAGTATTCGGGTGAACGATTATGCAACGAGCATAGATCTCAAAGATGCGTACTTTCACGTCATGGTACATCCGACATTCCGAAAGTATCTACGCTTCGCAGTCCTAGGAGTGGTGTATCAGTTCCGGGCCATGTGCTTCGGATTGAATCTAGCACCCTGGGCTTTCACTCGGGTAATGAACTCGGTAATGATCTACTTCCGAGCTCATTCGTCTGCGGTAACGTCGGCCTACCTGGACGACATTCTTCAGAGGTACGGCAACGAGTTAACGCTTCAGAACGATGTTCAGAATCTTCTTCTATTGCTCCGACATCTCGGTTTCATAGTAAACGAGGAGAAGTCGGATCTGGTGCCGTCCAAGTCATTCACTCATCTGGGAATGAGCTTCGAGACGCACAACAATCTCGTTCGTCTACCGTTATCCAGAGCGAAATTAGTCAGTTGTTACGCTCGCTATTGTCTGAATACAGACAAAGTCACGGCGAGAGAATTTATGAGACTGATAGGTCTGTGCGGAGCCGCCGCGGATCTCATTCCGATGGGACGGCTACGCACACGGCCTCTTCAAATTTTCCTGACTCAGAATTGGAGTGTGAAAATTCATTCGCTCGATGTAGACGTTCTCTTGTCAGATCAAGTGAAACGAGATTCAGACTTGGGCAAACATTCAGTGGTTAACTCAAGGAGTTCCGCTGCAGTTGCCGGATCCGAGTTTTACCATTATGACGGATGCCAGTCAAACAGGTTGGGGTGCATCATTAATCCCAACGGATTCGAGATGCCAGGGTCTTTGGGATCCGCAATTCCTGTGCAAGCACATAAACATCAAGGAAATGATGTCAATTTGGCTTGCGTTACGTCACTGGATGGACATTATTCACGATGCTCATGTCCAAATCCTATCCGACAATCCGACAGTAGTGGCGTATATACGGAATCAGGGAGGCACTCATTCAGTTCCGTTGTTCAATCTAACGGAAAGAATCCTTCTGTTTGCGTTGGAACATCACGTTCTTCTTTCGGTCCGTCACATACCGGGTCGTCTGAATGTGCTAGCAGACTCCCTTTCACGAAAGGGTCGCTTGTTGCCGTCGGAGTGGACTCTCAACAAACAAGTATTCAATCAGATTTGCTACCAATGGGAACGGCCAATGATAGACTTATTTGCGACACATCTCAACAATCAGTTGCAGACGTATGTGTCCCCGTGTCCGGATCCAAGAGCATTTGCAGTAGACGCTCTATCGATCCCTTGGGACGGAATGATAGGATATGCGTATCCTCCAGCGCCGTTAATTCAACAAGTATTGCTAAAGATAAAACAATCTCAATGCAAGATTCTGTTGGTAGCATCTCTGTCGCCACAGAGACCGTGGATAAATCTACTCAGGTGTCTGTTGTGGGACCTACCGCGGAAGCTCCCTCCACGAGAGGATCTTCTTTGGCAGGGGAAATCGCGCCAACTACATCACAACCCGCAAGGTCTCAACCTTCACGTTTTTCCGTTGTGCGGTCCTTCTTGCATGGCAAGCACTTTACAGGACGAGCAGTGGACGCGATTTCTAACTGTAGGAGGACCTCCTCTTCGCTAAACTATGCGGCTAAGTGGAAGGTTTTCCGTCGTTGGTGTAGGGATCATTCTGTTGATATATTTGATCCCTCTATACCAGACATTGCTAACTTTCTAGTATACTTGTTTGACGAAATCAAACTGCAACCTGTTACTATAAAGGGTTACAGATCTATGTTATCTGATACCTATGCACATCATGATACTTTACAAATTGGATCTAATGTCTCTTTATCGAAATTGGTTAGAAACTTTTCGATAAATAGACCCAGAACTCTTAGATTAATTCCTAAGTGGAATTTAGCTTGGGTTCTCCTTAAATTGAAGGAAAAGCCATTTGAACCTCTTGGGACAGTAGATTTCAAATTCTTATCTTATAAGACAGCTTTTCTCTTAGCTTTCTCTTCTGCCAGAAGAGTCAGTGAGCTTCATGCACTATCGGTGGATGATTCTCATTATCGTAGTGTTGGGAACACTATCACCTTCACTACTAATGTCGTTTTTTTAGCTAAGAATCAGGCTCCTAATAAATATCCGGAACCTATTGTTATTAAGGCTCTTCCGTCTTCAGACGGGCGTAGGCCTTTACTCTGTCCTGTTAGAGCACTACGTATCTATAAACAGAGATCTCAGTTCATCAGAAAGGGACGGAAACGTTTCTTTCTGTCTTTGATGCCTAATAGAAAGGACATTTCAGTCCATTCTATTGCTAGATGGATTCAGTTAACTATCCGTACTGCGTATGAAGATTTATCTTCTTCTCAGCAGTCTGTGCTTAAGATTTCTGCTCATGAAGTAAGAGCACTTTCTACTTCCTGGGCTTATGCTAATAGTGTTGCTATTACAGATTTAATGAAGGCTGCTTATTGGTCTCAGCCATCCACATTTACTAATTTTTATCTCAGAAATATTGAGTCCATTTCTGGAGACCTGCATTGTTTAGGTCCGTTATCTGTTGCTCAGAATGTCGTCCACTAAACAGTTGCAACTATAGTTATGCAGGCTTTCTGTTCCGGCAGTGACTCCGTCCGGCTGCCCTCTTCGCTCTGGGCTATTTGACCCAGGGCAAGGGGAAGGGGGGGGGGGGGGGGGCGGGTGTTCCCTTAGGTCACCTGCTTTATAGTGAAAAGCAAGGGAATGCCTCCTCCAAGACAGTATTTCTGAGTCGCTTCCGGGATGGTTTTAAAGTGTAATATTAATGTTTAATTTCATTCATGTCTTATTTTTAAAGTGTAGCTCGGTGTGAAGCATTTGTATATGTCAAGTGTCAAACGGGCTTTAATATACAATACTCGGACACTTTTAAATGATTATAAAGAGTCTCAATTCTCTGGACTACTTTATTTATTGGCTTGCTTTAAAAATAATTAGTATAAGGGTTATACTGGATGTTAATAGAGAACATGAATGTTATTGTGCTCAATTATTAAGGGTAGTGTATCTTTCTAATTTAAATATTAAATAAGAAAGATACATGTAAAGCCTAATACTCCTTTTCTCCTTAAGGGGTTACCTCTTTATTTTATAATTGAGCTTATTGGATTTTCCTCTATGTCCTATGCCCTCCAGCCTGTTTACTATTCAGCTAAGTCTGGGTCATTGGTACAGTATAAAAATGTTAAAAAATTTATAGTAATTTATATATTTTTTATACTTACCAATGACCCAGACGGGGATGGCCCTCCCTGAGTTGGGAACTCTTGCCTCCCCGCTGAGTACATAGCGCTGACCAGGCACTGCCAGTAAGAATGATATTTGGCGCCAATTTCGGGACGACTGCGTCACTGCGCATGCGCAGTAGAGTCGTACTATGGAGGTCCTTTAGGACATGATTTCTTTTTGTTTTGGATGCAAATTTTGGGGATTGGGGGGCAAAATTTGTGTTTGGCCCTGGTTTTTGTGGAGTTAGCACCAGCTAAGTCTGGGTCATTGGTAAGTATAAAAAATATATAAATTACTATAAATTTTTTAACTTTCCATAATAAATTTTTGTGAAAATAAGATTGAAAATTAAGAATTTCAACAAAAATGTCGCCATTACGTCCTTGCATGCTGCTGGTGGATATTCCAACCAAGGACAGGATTTCTCTTGCTAGTGAAATAAGTATCATTTAGATACCTTTAACCAGATTTCTCCCCTGTAAACCGAATGGATTTTTTTTACCTAATGTTTCTTGAGTTTGACCCATGGCAATAATAATATGCTGTCCATGCCATGCTGACGGCTGCATTTTGCTGCAGAATCATTGAAAAACGCTCGTGTTTAGAGTTAAAAATTGTGTTTCAAAGGTTCACAAAGATTCCAAATTTGAATTAATTCCCAGTAGCTAAATATGTCCAACGGAATGGCATTATAGCGACAAATCATTCATTAGGCACAGCTGAAATGAGTTTAAAATTGCATTGTCAGATCATAAGATGTCAATATGGCATGTCCATGTTTACAGCACAGTTGAGATCAATCAGAGTAATCTTTTTAAGTTTGAATGATGGTGAGTTGCATTTATTCGAGCCAGTTGTTCAGGAGATTTTGTGAATATAATCGCCTAAAAGCATTATGGTATACAACAATTAAGGAACCTAATTCTTGTAAACTATCATTCTTTTTGACAACAATATTAACCGAAACTCTTGTAAAATAAAATAGTCAACAATTTCAGCGCACATGTTGACACTCATGGGCTCACCGCTGTGTCATTGTGCTTCTGATACTGAATTACTTATAACCAGAATAAATGCTTTCGCTGTGCTGTGGCGAACAGGTTTTGCCACAGCAGTGTAGTGCCATGGCCAAAAAATGCTAATTTTGAGGGCTGTATTTATTTATTTATTTATTTATTGGTGTTTTAGGTCACATACTTATGCACAGTGGCTAATCATGACCGTGACAGTTTTACGGGTGGAGTAAGCCGGAGTACCCGGAGAGAACCACCGAGCATCGATGAGCAACTGTCAGCTCCTCACCATTCTAACTCTGTTCAAGCACCGTTCAAGCAGCGTTACAGCAGTTAACATTTGCACCATCGGCATGCAGTACGCCTTAGTGCAGGCATCATCGTGCCCCCATGTAGCCAACCAGGATAAAGTGCCTTGCCCAAGGACACAACGCAGGTCATCCCAGACGGGGATTGAATTTGGGACCTCTACAATCTACCAGCGAGCCACCGCGCTTTCGAGGGCTGTAGCTTTGATAAAAAAAATACCAGAGGCTTGCCAAAACAGAAAATTCTTAGACTCGTTTCATAAATATTATATGAGAAAAACACTCATTTCATATCCTCTATTTATTATTTTAATTACTATTTTTTAAAATGTTTCAAAAACATTTCAATAAAACCATATCATGTGACCCCTCATTGGAACGAGCTCATCGAGGGATCACATGATATAGTTTTGTTGAAATATTTTGAAAAATTAATTTTTTTCAACTACTCAATTTACAAATTACGCTGGCTGATTCAGGCGATTGGTTAGGTAAACAGTTAAAGTCAATAGATTGAGCTGCATTAGCCATATAAGAATCAAAATATCACTATTTTTGCTTAGAAATTTCACGATTTTGCAATTATTTGGCTTAAGATGTCTGATCTGTCTGAATGATAAATTGGTGTCTCTATTCCTTTTCTCACAAGCGATATGATTGTTCTCCCAGTTTGTATAGGTCTGCATGTCAGAATTTTATCGAATACATTTTCTTCAGAAATGGAAATGGCAGATCTAGTTTCCCAAGTCAGCAAAGTTGTAGCTTGCTTGAAAAGCCGGACC
Organism: Pictodentalium vernedei; assembly: GCA_031216915.1. Lineage (NCBI taxonomy): Eukaryota > Metazoa > Mollusca > Scaphopoda > Dentaliida > Dentaliidae > Pictodentalium > Pictodentalium vernedei. The sequence continues at coordinate 63,937,912 of CM062296.1, forward strand.
ACATCAGGAGTTGGAGAAGATAAGCTGTTCATTTGGTACTCTTTAAATCACTACAGGGAATGGTATTATAAAGTTGTAGAAGTTTTATTGGCAGCTGATAAACAGGTAAAATTTTCATGTGACTCCAGGTCTGATTATTAGATATTTTAAATATCTTTGCATCAAATTAGCATTTATTGCTTGAGAGAAATCATCACTCCACAGGTGATTTATTGACAATACATTCTCTATGTATTGTATATTCATTTCAAGGTATTACTATTGTGACTGAAAAAGTGCACCACATTCATCTACATAGTCGAAAAATTGGCTCACACATATTCTCTTTATTTAAAATATTGCAGATTCAGATTCAGTTTCTTTATTTACTGTATACATATTAAAACGTTTTTGGCTCACCTGACTGAAAGTCAGGGTGAGCTTTTCTTATCACTCTTCGTCCGTCATCCATCGTCCTGCGTGAAGGTGGTGTTTGAGCCACTTTCTCCTAAACCGCTGGCCACATTTTAATTAAATTTCATGTAAGTAGTGGTTATATAGGGGCATTTTGATTTTTATCCAAATTAGGTTTCGGCTCATATTGAGCAGAGGTGTGGGGAAAAAATGGCCAATTTTTTGAAAATCTTCTAATAAACCACCAGTAGCAGAGACTTGATATGTGGTATACAGAGTCCTTTTGTAGTTTAGAATCAAGTTTGTTCAAGAGAAGTTTGTCGGGCATTATTTGCCTTCGTTATGGGACGGGCAAAAATTTTGGCCACGCCTGAAATTTCTATTTTCTGAACCGTGAGGTCGATTTGAACCAGATTTGATATGAGATGATAATGGGTCATAAGTAGTTGATTGATGTCAAACAAAATTTTCTCATTACCCCGTGGGAACCCCGGGAGCTAAAAATAGGAAAAACCTTAAAACTGCCATATCTCCAAAACTACACGGCACAGAGAATTCTTATTTTGTACAAAGCTTACTTTTATCCAGTAGAATAGGATGGTTAAAAAAAATCCCTATTGGTTTGATCACAAGGTACTTTTTTCAGGACTTTAAAAAGTGCTGAGTCAGCACTTTTTAACACTGTAGGCAATGGGAAAAAGATTGAAAAATCTTCTTCTCCAGATCCAGCCGGCAGAATCTTTTCATATTTGGTATGCAGTATTGTAGGGTGGATTTGATTCAATTTTGTTCAAATCGGTCCCCTGGGTTCATATTTGGGCTCAGTATAGGAGCCCGATTTCGAACTTAGTGCATTTCAGGCAAATTTCTTAAAAAATCTTCCCCAGATCCAGCATGCAGAATCTTTTGATATTTGGTATGCAACATTGTGGGGTGGATCTGATTTAAGTTTGTTCAAATCAGCTCCCTAGATTCATATTTGGGCTCACTATAGAAGCTCAAATTCGAACTTAGTGCATTTCAGGCAAATTTCTTCAAAAATCTTCTCCAGATCCAGCAGGCAGATTCTTTTGATACTTGGTATGCAACATTGTGGGGTGGATCTGATTCAAGTTTGTTCAAATCGGCTCCCTGGATTCATATTTGGGCTCACTATAGAAGCCCGAATTCGAACTTAGTGCATTTCAGGCAAATTTCTTAAAAAATCTTCTTCTCCAGATCCAGCAGACAGAATCTTTTGATATTTGGTATGCAACATTGTGGGGTGGATCTGATTCAAGTTTGTTCAAATCGGCCCCCTGGATTCATATTTGGGCTCAGTATAGAAGCCTGAATTCGAACTTAGTGCATTTCAGGCAAATTTCTTAAAAAATCTTCTTCTCCAGATCCAGCAGGCAGAATCTTTTGATATTTGGTATCAGGAGCCCAAATTTGAACTTAGTGCATTTCAGGCAAATTTCTTCAAAAATCTTCTTCTCCAGATCCAGCAGGCAGAATCTTTTGATATTTGGTATGCAACATTGTGGGGTGGATCTGATTCCAGTTTGTTCAAATCGGCCCCCTGGATTTATATTTGGGCTCACTATAGAAGCCCGAATTCGAACTTAGTGCATTTCAGGCAAATTTCTTCAAAAATCCTCTTCTCCAGATCCAGCAGGCAGAATCTTTTAATATTTGGTATACAACATTGTGGGGTGGATCTGAGTCAAGTTTGTTCAAACCGGCCCCGTGGGTTTATATTTGGGCTCAGTAAAGGAGCCCAAATTTGAACTTAGTGCATTTCAGGCAAATTTCTTTGAAAATCTTCTTCTCAAGATCCAGCAGGCAGAATCTTTTGATATTGGGTATGCACCATGCTTAGGGAGGGGGGGGGGGGGGGGTAGATTCAAGTTTGTTCAAGCCAAGTCCCTGGGTTCATATTTGGGCTCACTGTGGTAGCCCGAATTATAACTTAGTTCAAAATGAGGAATTTTCTTTAAAAATCTTCCTCAGATCCAGCAGTCAGAATGTTTTGATATTTGGTATGCAGCATCCTTAGGGGGGTGAGATTCAAGTTTGTTCAAGCCATGTCCCTAGGTCCATATTTGGACTCACTGTGGGAGCCCGAATGATAACTTAGTTTAAAATGAGGGAATTTTCTTTAAAAATCTTCTTCAGATCCAGCAGTCGGAATGTTCTAATATTTGGTATGCAGCATCCTTAGGGGGTGAGATTCAAGTTTGTTCAGCCATGTCCTTAGGTCCATATTTGGACTCACTGTGGGTGCTCGAATTGTAACTTACTTCAAAATGAGGAATTTTCTTTGAAAATCATCTTCTTCAGATCCAGCAGTCGGAATGTTTTGATATTTGGTATGCAGCATCCTTAGGGGGGGTGAGATTCAAGTTTGTTAAAGCTAAGTCCCTGGGTTCATATATGGGCTCCCTGTGGGAGCCCGAATTATAAATTAATTCAATATGAGGAATATTCTTAAAAATCTTTTTTTTTTAGATCCACTGGTCAGAATCTTTGGATATTTTGTATAAGCTTTTCTTAGGAGGAGCAAATGCAACTTGTTGAAATCAGTTCTCTGGGTTGATATTTAGGCTACCATATCAGGTGAGCGCCCTCAGGCCCCTTGGGGCCTCTTATTACAGATAAATGTTTTACAGATAATGTATTTAGCAAACCATGGGGAGTGACATAGCCAGATTGGCTGTCTACCTGACACTCCCTAGGAAATAAAAATCGCAAAAGACTGTAATGAAGTGATCGGACTTGCTTAGTCTAATTCCTAATGAGGTGTTGGTGTTCATATTCTTTTGCCAACAATTTGTTCTCGTATAGAAAATAAGTAAGGGAGAAATAATTAGTTAGAGATTCCAGCGGACGATTGGTGCCTCAGTATAGCCAAAATTCCGAAACAACCTGCTTCATGTATTGTTAACACAGTTCAGGGTAGCATCCAGTAACAACAGATCCCTTCATAAACTGTCGTAAAGATCTCGGAATGATACAAGTGCGTTAATGGGAGGTCCACATCGGCTGGCACACAGTGGGGTGCAAATAGTGGTGAATCAGCCCATTTCAGTTTGAACTGGATCGGCTCTCCCCGTGGTACCTCACGGTGTGACAGTCGGCATGACACATAAATTATTGCTGCATATTCACGGAACAAATCGAAAGATTTGCAAGTTGTACTGGACGAGGATACCAGAATGGGACACAGACCAGGACTTGTGTGTATAAGTTCTTCTTGGTAAGTTAATAAAAATATGGATATTTATTATGTACATTCTGGGCAGTAGGGGTTATTACACCAGACATAATTGGATTGAGAAAAAATAAACTCGGAGGTTAATTTGCATCTAAAGGTGGTTCTATTAATAGTTCGAACAGTGACGTCTAGAGCATTCCATAATTTTGGGAACGTGGATAATGGAAGTTTGTCTATGGTATGGTTTCGTGTTTTTTCGATGTATAGAAGTCCAGACTGTCTGGTTGTTCTACCTGATGAATTGTCATTTACGTTGAACATATCGTTAAAGGAAGAAGGTAATTGACCTTTGTGCCAGTCAAACATGAACAGCAATGCATGTAGTTTAAACAAATCGTCAACTTTGAGGATTTCATCCTTCTTGAACAGAGGGTCAGTATGAGAGTTGTATTTTTTGTTATTGATAATTCGTAATGAACGCTTCTGTATAATAGCTAATTTATTAATTGCTTTCGAGCTCCCCTATGTTACATTTCCAGCTATTAAATGGCTGTGAACCAGGGTGAAATACAATGTCTAAAGGACTCGATGGGGGAGGATATTCTTTACTTTATTGAGACTATAGATTGCTTGTGCTATTTTGAAGCTTATTCAGGATATGTGAGCTTTGTAAGATAAATGTTCATCAAGGTTTATTCCAAAAAACTCTAAGGATTTTTCTGGTTCATTGTCTCCGACCTTGTTAATAACTTGGTTATTTATTATTACCTCATGATGGGAATCAGTATTCCTTCCTTTTGTTGGATTAAGTACAATGTATGTGTGTTTTTTTTTAGCATTCATCAACTGGTTCACAGAACACCATTTGAATAATTCAATTATATTCATTTGGGTTTTTAAGTTTTCTTTTATAGAATTTTTCTTTATTAATAGAGGATATGACAAGTCCCTTTGTCATCCAAGGTTGTTTTTTAAAAAATGTATTGTTCTGGCGGACAAAGGGAATGCCTTATCGTAAGCTTCCATATAGATGTTTAAAAATGTTTCATATGATTCATTGGGACAGTTCGAAAGCAAAACGGGGTAAAAATTACTTTCTGAGAGTAATTCTTTAAATTCAGACATTCTTTCTACATTTATGATTCGTTTTATGGTAAATCGTGGTGTATCATAAGACTTGGTAGATTCTTCAATGTAAAAAACACCAAAATGATCTGATACATCAGTTATAATTATACCTGGTATTGTTGTTTGTGAAACATTATTTGAAAATATGTGGTCTATCAGACTCTCGTTGGTTTGGTTATATGAGGCAAAAATCCTTGACTTAACATGAGATCGACAAATTCTTCTGTCTTGTGATGTATAGTTGCTTTTAAAAGGTCCAGGTCGAGATCCCCCAAGATATAAACTTTTTTGTTTTCGGCATTCAGAACATCCATTATTTCACCTAATTTTGATATGACGAGGTTTATGTCGGCTTTGGGTGGATTGTTTGGTCTATATATGACACCAATGTCCTGGTACATCTGGCATTCAGAAAGTACCTGCGGTTTGCCGTACAAGGGAAGGTTTATCAGTTCAGAGCAATGTGCTTTGGTCTGAACCTCGCCCCTTGGGCTTTCACTTGAATAATGAACCTGGTAATGTCGTACTTCCGAGCTCATTTGTCTGTGGTAACATCGGCTTACTTGGACGACATTCTTCAGAGATACAGCAACAGAAATATTCTTCAGAGCGATGTTTAAAGTCTGCTACAATTGTTCCGATGTCTCGATGTTTTAATAAACGAGAAAAAGTCGGATCTACCTCTGTCCAAGTCGTTCACTTACTTGGGAATGAGCTTTCGAGACTCGGAAGAATCTTGTTCATCTACCGTTACCCAGAGCAAAATTTGTTAGTTGTTATGCTCGCTTTTGCCAGAACTCAGATGCAATATCAGCAAGGGAGTTTATGCGACTGATGGGTCTGTGCAGAGCAGCAGCAGATCTCATTCCGATGGGCCGTCTGCACACGCATCCCCTCCAAGTTTTCTTTACTCGGAACTGGAGTGTGAGGACACATTTGCTCGAAACCAGTATTGTTTTAACAGACCTAATAGAACAAAGGGTTCAGATTTGGGCAGATCCACAGTGGTTAACCCAGGAAGTTCCACTTCAACTGCTGGATCCGGCTTTCACGATTATGACGGATGCGAGTCAAACGGGCTGGGGTGCATCCCTAAGTCCCACAGACTTGAAATGCCAGGGTGTTTGGGACTCTCGGTTCCTAGAGGAGCACATAAACATCAAGGAGATGATGTCAATATGGCTAGCACTAAAGCGTTGGATTCGTCAGGTAGTGAATACCCACGTTCAGATTCTGTTGGACAATTCGACAGTAGTTGCTTACCTCAGGAACCAGGGCGGCACTCACTCGATCTCGTTATGCGAATTAACGGAGAAGATTCTCCTATTCGATTAGATCATCGTGTTCACATCTCAGTCCGTCATATACATGGTCGTCTGAATGTCTTAGCAGACTCGCTCTCTTGGAAAGGTTGCCTGTTGCTATCGGAGTGGACTTTCAACAAGCAAATATTCAGACAGATTTGCTACCAGTGGGATCGCCCCATGGTAGATCTTTTTGCGACACACCTAAACAATCAGTTACCGACGTTTGTGTCACCATGCCAGGATCATCAAATATACACAGTCGATGTGCTATCGATCTCATCAGATGGAATAATAGGATATGCATATCCTCCAGTTCCATTTATTCAGCAGATTCTGTTAAAAATCAAACAGTCTCACTGCAAAATCTTGCTGGTAGCACCTCTGTCATCACAGAAACCCTGGATAAATCTTCTCAGGTGTCTGTTATGGGACATTGCCCGAAAGCTTCCTCCATGAGAGGATCTTCTTTATCAGGGGAAGTTCCGCGCACTGCATCACAACCCGGAAGGTCTCAACCTTCACGTATTTCCATTGTGCAGTCCTTCTTGCATGGAAAACTTTTTACAGGACGAGCAGTGGACGCAATTTCTAACTGTAGGAGGACCTCCTCTTCTTTGAATTATGCAGTGAAGTGGAAGGTTTTCTTCCGTTGGTGTACGGATCAGTTGGTAGACATATATGATCCGTCCATTCTACAGATTGCTAATTTCTTGGTCTACCTGTTTGATGAACTCAAGCTGCAGCCCGTCACAATTAAGGGCTATAGGTCTATGTTATCAGACACATACGCTCATCATGATAACCTTACTATTGGATCAGATACTTCTTTATCCAAGCTTGTTCGAAATTTTTCTATTAATAGACCTAGAACCATCAAAATAATTTGTTAGTGGAATTTGGCTTGGGTTCTGTTGAAGCTTCAAGAAGCTCCTTTTGAGCCGTTAGATGTGGTAGATTTCAAATTCTTGGCATATAAAACGGCGTTTCTCTTAGCCCTTGCATCTGCTACAAGAGTAAGTGAACTTCACGCACTGTCAATTGATGAATCTCATTATTGTAGTGTGGGAAATACTATTACTCTCACTACGGAAGTGGGGTTCTTGGCTAAGAATCAGATTCCAGATAAGCGTCCGGAGCCTATTGTCAATAAGGATTTACCATCCGCGGATAACCGTAGACCTTTGCTCTGTCCAGTCAGAACTATGTGCATGTATAATCGTTGATCAGAATTTATTACAAAGGGAAGGAAGTGTTCCTTTCTCTCTCTAATTATACCCCCCGCAAACAAAGTTTGGGGGGGTATATAGGAATCACCCTGTCCATCTGTCCGTCTGTCCGTCCATCGTAAGCACAACTCCTCCTAAACCGTTTGAAGAATTTTCATGAAACTTTACCCAATGGAAGAACTCCATATGGGAATGTGCATGAAGCAATATAATTCCGTTCTGACATTTCCAAGGGGAGATAATATGTCCGTCTGACCATCCTTGTAAGCGCAACTCCTCCTAAACCGTTTGAACAATTTCCATGAAACTTTACACAATGGAAGAACTCCGTATGAAGATGTGCATGAAGCAATATAATTCCGTTCTGACGTTTACAAGGGGAGATAATCTAACTTATACCGTCTGTCCATCCTTGTAAGCGCAACTCCTCCTAAACCGTTTGAAGAATTTTCATGAAACTTTACACAATGGAAGAACTCCATATGAAGATGTGCATGAAGCAATATAATTCCATTCTGACATTTCCAAGGGGAGATAATCTAACTTATACCGTCTGTCCATCCTTGTAAGCGCAACTCCTCCTAAACCATTTGAAGAATTTTCATGAAACTTTACACAATGAAACAACTCCATATGAAGATGTGCATGAAGCAATATAATTCCGTTCTGACATTTCCAAGGGGAGATAATCTAACTTATACATTTCATGCGCGGTGGGTATCACTTTGTGAGTTTGCTCACAGTACCTCTAGTTCTTGACAGAAAGGATATTTCTGTTCATTCTATTGCAAGATGGATTCAGTTGGCAATACGTATTGCTACCGAAGTCTATCTTCGGTTCAACGTTCTATCAACAAGATTTCAGCACATGAGGTTAGAGCACTGTCCTCTTCTTGGGCATATTCTAACAGTCTACCCATTACAGATCTTATGAAGGCTGCGTACTGGACACAGCCCTCTACATTTACCAAGTTTTTCCTGAGAAATTTAGAGTCTATCTCCAGTGACCTTAGATCTTTAGGCCCTCTTTCTGTTGCTCAGAATGTTGTCCACTAAATGTTGCATCGATAGGTCTTTAGGCGGCCCGCTCCAGCTCTGACGCTGTTCCACTACCCTCTTCATTCTGTGGAATTATACCTCAGAACAAGAGGAGGAGGGTGAATGGTTTCTCCCTTAGGTTCATCTGGCTTTATAGTGAAAAGCAAGGGAATACCTCCTAGAGCTGTCACGATTTTTAAATTTAGGAATCGATTAATCGTCGCAAATAATCGATGATAATCGATTAATCGTACCTAAATGCCCCCCCCCCCCCACACCTCTCTTTGAAGTCGATAAAAATGAAGTTCTAGTCAGTTGACCTACCTCAAGGAAACAACGAAGAGGATCCCTTTTTAGGTACATTCAAAGCTTTGATGTTCTGAACTTTTGAACCATCAGTGTAACAATCAAGACCGGTCGGCAGTTGCGAACTTCGCAACTGCCGACCGGTCTTGATTATTACACTAACGGTTCAAAAGTTCAGAACATCAAAGCTTTGATGAATGTACCTGAAAGACAAATGCTTCCAATAGCTTCTTGGGGTTTAACATTAACATTGATGTTCTTAACTCTTTACCTTTAGAAACAATAGTTTTTTCATCAAATTTTCTTTTAATTATTAAACGTCTAAAACGGGATACAATTTACCGATTATTCGACAACAAAAAATACTAATCGATTTCGCCGTGACCGATCAACAGTCGATTAATCGTGACAGACCTAATAGCTGCTCCGGTATCAGTAGTCCCGAAGTCGGGGTTGGGGTGGTTTTAATATGTAGCTTGGTGTGAAGCAAAACTATGTCTCATTTATGTATTGTTTTAAAGTGTAGCTCACTGTGAAGCATTTGTATATGTTACATGTCAAACAAGCATTAATATACAATTCTCGGACACTTTTAAATGAGTATAAAGAGTCTCTTTCTCTGGACTACTTTATATATTGTTTTTCCTTCACCAAATTAGCATAATGGGTTATGCTGGCATTAAATGGAGAATTATATATTACTAGTGAGTGAATACCCGACGTTGCATGGGAGAAGATGGTTATATCAATATACCCTCAGATATCGAAATAGAAGGTCAAGGTCACCAATTTCAGTGTCAAGGTCACCCTGCACGGCCACCCCAATAAAGTCAAAATGATCGATGGGTCAATATACCTGCACATATGAAATTTTAGCCCGATTGGCCCAGCCGTTTTCAAAAAAGGTCAAGGTCATCAATTTCAAGGTCAAGGTCACCCCGCATGGGAACCGCGGGTGATTCCTGCATTGCATGGGATGGTTATATCAGCCATTTTCGAAATAGAGGGTCAAGGTCATCAATTTCAAGGTCAAGGTCACCCCGCACAGGCACGGCACCCACCCCATGTTACTCGCAGGGACAAATTACCCCTGTGTACAAAATTTGAGATCGATTGATCGAGAAACGATAGATTCACATTTATATATTAGATGTAATACTCGGTTACATTCTTGGTGTTATGTCCTTCTCTTTTCTCATAAAAGAGAAAGACATAAATAATTCCTTTTCTCTCCTATTCTCCTGTAGGAGCTATTCTTTACAGATGTAATTGAGGATTGGATTTTCCTCTAAGTCCTAGGCCATCCAGCCTTTTTACGATTCAGATAGTCTGGGCCATTGGTTGTAGTATAAAAATATGAAAAATTTTAAGTAATTTGTATATTTTTATACTGTACCAATGACCCAGACATAGCTGGTGCTAACTCTTAAAAATCTAGGGCCAAACACAAATTTTGCCCCCCAATCCCCAAAATTTGCATCTAAAACCAAAGAAAACATGTCCTGAATGGGCCTCCATACTTCGCCTCCACTGCGCATGCGCAGTGTCAAGGACGTCCCGAAATTGGCGCCATTAATCATTCTTTGTTTGGCCCTTCATCAGTTAACATCTGACTGATCTTTGTGCTTGTAAATCTCAGTTTAAATGATGCCAGACACATAAATATTAGAGAAATGGTGATTCTAAGGAGGATATAGAAGGAGGAGAGGAAAAATGAGTGACAGAAAATAATCAGGGCTGTAACTTGAAATTTTTTAATGAAATTATGTTAAGTTACCTATTTTCGAGGCAAGAGACTGTTGTCATTCTTGTTATCAAGTTACACTGCTTGTTCAGTGTTTTCCTTTCTCCCTTTCCTTTAAGTCCCCCCTTACTATTCTCCCATGCTTTTGGCATATTTTCTGTAATATTATTACTAAAATTTCTTGGGAGTTTTAGCTGGATAACAGAATGAATTCTGTTCTTTTCCCCATGTTTACGTCTTCACCTATGGGTGGTTAGGCGTAGTGTTCTGCATCTACCATCTGATGTTCTGCAGTTTCTTCCCTGGAAGTCTCTGTTTTGCATCAGATAGTGTATTATTGGTAACTGATTTCGGGCCAGGGTTATCAGTGCCTGGAGTCTTGTTTCTGGTGTTTTTACACTTCTTGTTTACATTGACAACAGCCCTCTGTGTGAGGGGGGATTTCTTGAAAATAATATCTTGATGTTAGTTTAATCATATCTAGATACATTATTATTATTCGTAAGTGTTGCATTAAATTTTTAGAATATTTTTAAAATTTTTGTCCACACTTAGGCTTGGGATCCATTGGGGCTCAACGTTACTTTTCAGAAACTTGCACTTTTCTAAAAAAATATTTTTTCCAAAATTATTTTGATATCAATTATTTTTTCTATGTTAATGGATCATGTTATTATGTATTTTGATTTGCAGGGGTTGGTGTGAGTACTAGGACTTTGTTTTCTTTTCACAATGAAAGGATATTGTTCAATTGGATTAAGAGGAAATCTTCCTCTGACTTTCATAATCACTGCATAAATGTAGTCAGTGTACTCGCACTAACTCCTGTTCAGTATGTGTTATTTTCGAGGACAACATGGGAAGCGTGTGTCACGGTATGTTAACGGGGAAATGGCCATGGCGGTCCTTTCCCCGCAGGGTCACTCTAGTTTATCAATCTCTATTTCAGACGATCAAGAACAGGGTGATGTATCCGTGATGTCTTCCAAAAGTGTGCCTCCGTCGTCACAATTAATGAAGAGCTAGCGGAAAAGTGCTCATGGAAATACGTCAATTGCCTAAGAGGTCCCTAGTAGGATCGACGGCCTTTGACGTCCGCTAGCTCGCCTGGTGTAGCGTCCATTCATCGAATGGTTCGGCAGCCGGGTTCATCCGTTGCAGTCTAGAAAGGAGTTTTGGGTGATGCGAGCACTATAAAACAACCAAGTGCACACCCAGTGACGGCGGATTAGAGGAGAGAACGGAGGAAGCCTATTAGTCCGGTTCATAGCTCGTCCAGGCCCATCCGGGCTGCGAGCGAGAGAGGCCCCTCTCTCGTACAACAACATCTGGCCCCAGATGTTGTGGTACAAAATGTTTCGCATTTGGAGCATACATCCGCCGCTCGGGACGCTCCGTTATATAGACAGTCCGGAGAGACTGTCAATAAGGCTTCCTCATTCTCATGGCAGCGTTCACGACCGCACCTTGGCTACGTGACCTCCGATATCCAGTCAACTTCGCCAATCAGAGAATACGCGGCGACCAGGTCACGCCATCCGGTAGCCAGGGACACGAGGCCTGTAGACTCCGGACATTCGCATAGAAAAGTATGCAGGAGTCAACGTACACGGAGCTTCCAGCGGCAAAGCATCGTAAGACCGCTACTGCACAGGCCTCAGTGACGGACGTGCTATCCCGAATAGCACAACTTATCGCAGCATACCAGCAACGACAGTATCTCTGTCGCATCATGTAATATCCGACGACGCTGGGTCGGGACGCTCCGCTGAAGCATCAGGTACGGACGTCCGAAAACTTCATAGGGTCCGACAGGATGGCGAAAGGGATTCGGAGGATTTCGAGCTTTCCCTTTTGGAACAACATAAGCTGCTGTATATGTCATCTGGCTTTATCTTCTAGAGGTTGTTTCGTCGGACCACAATGCTGCGATGCCGGATAAGAGACTGATAGCGTCAGTGGACACAAATATTTTTGGATCGGTTCAGGGACATCGTCCCTCAGTTCCGACACAGTCCAATAATGTCACAGGAACTTTCGAATTATTGAACGATGCTATTTATATATATATGCTTGCTATTAACAAGCAAGTCTGGTTTCTTGTTCGCAAAGTTAATGAGATGTCTTTCAAAAGTGTGCCTCTGTCGTCATAGTTAAATGATGAGCTAGCGGCAATAAGTGCTCATGGAATACGTCAATCGCCTAAGAGGTTCCTAGTAGGATCGACGGCGTTGACATTCGCTAGCTCACCCGGTGTAGCGTCCATTCATCGAATGGTTCGGCAGCCGGGTTCGTCCATTGCGGTCCAGGAAGGAGATTTGGGTGATGCGAGCACTATAATAGACAATAGTACACACCCAGTGACGACGGATTAGAGGAGAGATCGGAGGAAGCGTGTTAGTCCGGTTTCTAGCTCGTCCAGGTCCATCCGGGCTGCGAGCGAGAGAGGTCCCTCTCTCGTACAACAACATCTGGGACCGGATGTTGTGGTACAAACGTTTCGCATTCGGAGCATATGTCCGCCGCTTGGGACGCTCCGTTATATAGACAGTCCGAGAGACTGTCGATAATGCTTCCTCATCCTCACGGCAGCGCACACGACCGCAACTTGGCTACGTGACCTCGAGTATCCTGCAAGCTTCGTCATTCAGTGATTCCACGGCGAACAGTTCACGCCATCCGGTAGCCAAGGGACACGAGGCCTGTACACTCCGGTCGCTCGCATAATAGAAGTATACACGGGGTAACGAACACGGAGCTTCCAGCGGCAAACCATCGTAAGACCGCTTCTCCACAGGCCTCAGTGACGGACGTGCTATCCAAAATAGCACAGCTTATCGCAGCATCCCGGCAAACGACAGAATCTCTGTCGGATGAGGAATAATCAGACGACGCTGGGTCAGTTCGCTCCGCTGATGCATCAGGTACGGACGACCGAACACTTCATAGGGTCTGACAGGATGGCGAAAGGGATTCGGACGATTTCGAGCTTTGCCTTTCGGAACAACAGAAGATGCCATACATTTCTTCCGGCATTATCTTCCAGAGGTTGTTCCGTCGGGCTAGAAGGCTGCGATGCTGGATAAGAAACTAATAGCGTCATTGGACACAGAGTTTATTTTTGATCGGTTCAGTGACATCGTCCCTGAGTTGCCGACACAGTCCAATAATGTCACTAGAACTTTCGAATTATTGAACGATGCTATATATATATAAGCTTGCTACCAAAACACACTAGTCTAGTTTCTTGTCCGCAAATGCTCTAATCTGCCTTTCGTCAAGTCTAGGAATAATTTGAAATGGCAGGACAGGGCATACTGAGAGTTCCTCTGCGTCTAGACGACGAGGCTGAAGACTGGGTATTGTCTTTTTCACCGTCTATGTCAATTCCAACCACGACGTTGGAAACGACAATGATGTCTAATAGACTTAACTTAGACGCTTTATCATATGTAGACCACCTTACTGAGGCATTATCATTACGTCTTCAAGAGAAAGAATTCCAGGATATGATTCTTAATGAGATTTCTTTCAAGGGCAGTAGTTTTCCACGTATAACGCCGCCCTTCAGTGACAACCTGGAGTTGATTAGACGTGACGCAGCCCTAGCTACATCCACGCGCGTGGATAGTAAGGTGAAGAACTCTCTCAGAGTCGCTTCGGTCTCGGAGAAGCTTCTCTTCGACGGCAACCTTTCAGCAATCTGTGAATTGCTCGATATACACGTTCTCTTGTCAAGAAAATGTAACAAGACATTCAGATTTGGGCAAACATTCGGTGGTTGACTCAGAGAGTTCCACTGTAGTTGCCGGATCCGAGTTTCTCGATTATGACGGATGCCAGTCAAACAGGTTGGGGCACAATATTGATCCCAACGGATTCAAAGTGCCAGGGTCTTTGGGTTCCGCAGTTTTTAGGCAAGCACTTAACTTCCAAGAAATGATATTATTTTGGCTTGCACTACATCATTGGATGAACATTATTCAGAAACGCATGTCAAATCCTGTCCGATAATACGACAGTAGTTGCGTATATCTGGAACCAGGGAGGCACTCATTCGGTTCCGTTATTAAATTTAACGGAAAGAATCCTTCTGTTTGTTATAGAACACCCAAGTTCTGTTTCGGTCCGTCATAATCTGAGTCGTTGGATTGTATTAGCAGACTCCCTTTCACGTAAGGGTCGATTGTTGCCGTCAGAATGGACTCTCAACAAACAGGTATTCAATCAGATTTGCTACCAATGGGAGCACCCAGTTTGCGACACAACTCACCAATCAAGTGCAGATGTATGTGTCACCGTGTCCGGATCCCCGAGCATATGTAGTTAACGCTCTATCGATCTAGTACGACGGGATGATAGGATATGCGTATTCTCCAGCGCTGTTGATTCAGCAAGTATTGCTAGGATAATACATTCACAATACAATTCTGTTGGTAGCATCTCTGTCTCCACAGAGACCGTGGATAAATTTACTTAGGTGTTTGCTGTGGGACTTACCGTGAAAACTTCCTCCACGAGAGGATCTTTTTTCGCTGGGGAAATCATGTCAACTTCATCACAACCCGCAAGGTCTCAACCTTCACGTATTCCGTTGTGCGGTCCTTCTTGCATGGCAAGCATTGTACAGGACGAGCAGTGGACGCGATTTCTAACTGTAGGAGGACCTCCTCTTCGCTACACTATGCGGCTAAAGTGGAGGGTCTTCCGTCGTTGGTGTAGGGATCTTTATGTTGATATTTTTTATCACTCCGTACCAGACATTGCAAACTTTCTAGTATACTTGTTTGACGAGATCAACTGCAGCCAGTTACTATTAAAGGTTATAGGTCTATGTTATCTGATACCTATACACACCATGATAGTTTACAATTGAGCTTAATGCCTCTTTATCTAAGTTAGTTTGAAACTTTTCGATAAATAGACCTAGAATCCTTAGATTAATTCCTATACGGAATTTAGCTTGGGTTCTTATTAATCTAAAGCAACCATTTGAACCTCTTGAGACAGTAGTTTCAAATTCTGGCCTTTTAGGACAGCAATTCTCTTAGTCTTCTCTTCTGCTGAAGAGTCAGTGAGCTTCATGCACTATCGGTGGACGATTCTCACTTTTGTAGTATCGGGAACTCTATTCCTTTACTACTAATGTTGGATTTTTGGTTAAGAATCAGGCTCCTAATAATATCCGGAACCTATTGTTTTTAAGGTCCTTCCGTCTTCGAACGGGCATAGGCCTTTACTCTGTCCGGCTAGACCTTTATGTATTATTAACAGATCTCAGTTTATCAGTAAGGACGTAAAGCTTCTTCTGGCTCTGATGCCTAATAGAAAGGTCATTACGGTCCATTCTATTGCTAAATGCATTCAGTTAACTATCGGTATTGCTTAGGATAATCTAGCCTTAACTCAGCAGTCTGTGCTTAAGATTTCGGCTCATGAAGTAAGAGCTTTTCTACATCTTGGGCTTACGTAAATAGTGTTGCTATTATAGATTTAAGAAGGCTGCATATTGGTCTCAGCCATCCACATTCACAAATTTTTATCTCAGAAATATCGAGTCCATTTCTGGAGACCTGCATTGTTTAGGTCCATTATCGGCTGCTCAGAATGTCGATCACTTAACAATTGCAACTATAGCTATGTAGGCTTTATGTTCCGGCAGTGACTCTGTCCTGCTGCCCTCTTCGCTCTGGGCTATTTGACCCAGGGCAAGGAAAAGGGGGGGGGGGGGGGGGAGGGTGTTCCCTTGGGTCACCTGTTTTATTATGAAAACAAGGGGATACCTCCTCCAGAGTCAGTAATACTGAGCTGTTACTGGGATGGTTTTACAGTGAAAAGTTATGTTTTAAAATTCATTCATGTCATAGTTTTAAAGTGTATAGCATTTGAATATGTCACGTGTCAAACGGGCGTTATTATACTATCCTCGGACACTTTTAAAAGATTATAAAGAGTCTCAATTCTCTGGACTAACTTTATTTATTGGCTTACTTTAAAAGTAATTAGTATAAGAATTATACTGGATGTTAATAGAGAATATGGATGTTATGATGCTCAATTGTAGAAGGTATTGTGTCTTTCTAATTTATCATAAATAAGAAAGATACATGTAAAGCCTAATACTCCTTTTCTCCTCGAGGGGATGACTCTATTTTATATAGCTGAGCTTATTGGATTTTCCTCTATGTCCTGGGCCCTCCAGCCTTTTTACTATTCAGCTATGTCTGGGTCTTTGGTACAGTATAAAAATGTTAAAAAATTTATAGTAATTTATATATTTTTTATACTTACCAATGACCCAGACGGGGATGGCCCTCCCAGGAGTTGGGAACTCATACCTCCCCGCTGAGGACATAGCGCTTACCAGGCACTGGTTGTAAGAATGATTAATGGCGCCAATTTCGGGACGTCCTTGACACTGCGCATGCACAGTGGAGGCGAAGTATGGAGGGCCATTCAGGACATGTTTTCTTTGGTTTTAGATGCAAATTTTGGGGATTGGGGGGCAAAATTTGTGTTTGGCCCTAGATTTTTAAGAGTTAGCACCAGCTATGTCTGGGTCATTGGTAAGTATAAAAAATATATAAATTACTATAAATTTTTTAACATTTTTTATACTTATCAATGGCCAATGGCCCAGACAGGGATGGCCCTCTCATGAGTGGGCACTCATACCTCCCCACTGGTCATAACATTTAACAGGCAATTGTAGAAAGAATGATGGTTGGCGTCAATTTCGGTGTCTTCCTGATTACTGCGCAAGTGCAGATAAAAGTATGGAGGACCAGATAGGACTTATTTTTTTCGATTTTGTATGCAATTTTGGGGGGTTGGGGTCAAAAATTTGTGTTTGGCCCTGAATTAATTAGAGTGTGCACCAGCTAGTCTGGGCCATTGGTAAGTATAAAAAATATACAAATTACTTAAAATTTTTCATATCTGGAACAAAGCGATTGATATTTATTTCTTGGACTTTTATTCAGAAGTTGTCTTGCCTGAGAAAGTTAACAAATATAATGGAAATATAATTAATAAAACAACATTATTTGCAAACTATTTATTGACGAATATCTGGCCCTCCATACTTTTAGTATTGTGCATGCACAGCACCCAGGAAGAGACCAGAATTGGTGCAAACATCAGTCTTCTGTTTGGCCCAAAGTCAGTAACAACTGAACTGACATCTGTGCTTCAAATTTTCATTTTTGAAGATACCAGACACAAATCAGTGATGGTTTTTCATGAAATCAAGAGTTTAACCCTTTACCTAACGTAACGGCCAAAACCGGCCAGCGCTATTCTCAAAAATCGCCTATTAATTTTCATTATTTTTTTCATTTTTTGTCTCAAAAACATAGGTTATGACCCCTCGTTGGAACGAGCTCATCGAGCTTGTTCCAACGAGGGGTCATAACCTATGTTTTTGAGACAAAAAATGAAAAAAATTAGTTATTCAAGAATTATTTTTGCAAGTGTCGTCTGCTTTTCAGGTTAGGTAAAGGGTTAACAGAATGCTAGAAGTGAATAAAGGTGGTTTCAGATGTTCGGGGCTGTAACTTTATAATTTTATGTAAATTAATCTTGTTACCCAATTTCGTGATAGGATTCTGAACGTCGTCATTATAATATGACTCCACTGTTGTTTTGTTACTATTACTTCCCTTCCCTCTCCTGAACCCTCCTGTTATACTCCCAAGCTCTATCGGCTTCTTTATTGAAGAATTTTTATTAAATTCTTGAGAGTTTAACTTGTAAACAGAATAGGTATTCCATTTATCCCCTAATTTTACGTCCTATCTTTTTCGGTTCAGGACGTTTTTGGACTCTTGCATCTTCGACCAGATGCATTGCTTTTTCTTGATATGAAGATCTAGCTTTGCATCAGGTGGTTGTTGATCGGTTACTGACTCTGGGCCCCTGTTGTTGGTTGGTTTCCAGACATTGTTGTCTGTTCAATAACGTTTTGGATTCGTATTAATTCAATGTTTAGTTTTAAACAATCACGGTTTTTCTATTAGGATACATAGTATATCTTATACCGGTAGTTTAGCTTTTATTAGTTAGTGTTATCCATACTTAGGCTTTATCAGGACGCCCTTGGGCTCATGAGGTTCCCTTGGGGCACTTAGGCTTCATTCAAAATTTTTCGAAAAATTGTTTTAAAATTTTATTCAAAAATGTTTGTTTTGTCTATGTTATGTATCCTTGAGATGTTTATTTTTGGGAGTGCAGCAGACTTATGTTTTTGGCCTCATTATTATTGTTGCCATTATAATAATTGATATTTAGTGTAAGTCCAAGAAGCCTATGATTATAGACTTGCTGTTTGCCGATAGTTGCGGCGCTCCCTCAATACTTGTACTATGGGATGCAAACATTGGAAATGGGTGAAGCCTTCACCGCTGGCTAATACTAGTCTTTCAGTCTCTTTTTCAGAGGAACAAGAACATGGTGATGGTACTTTGACACCTGTCCGTTACATGCTGCTGTCATCTAGTGCTCAAACGACTAGTGAATTCTAAAGTCGACTAGTCAATACTCAAAAGTCAAGTCGACTTCGACTAGTCATTGGTGATAACTTTTCTCCTTATAACAGTGTTGGTGTTCCGGTAGAGTGCTGAAGGTCCAAATTTTGCTTCACTTGGGCATTCATATACAGCAACTTACTGGAACATTTTTCTGCTAATGTGCTTCTAATTATGCTAAGAGTGAAATTATATAGTCTTATTTAATTTGCCTTGTTGCGATTTATGGGAGAGTGCCTATAGGCACTCTCCCATAAATTGCAACAAGGCAAATTAATAACATATCCTGATAGCCCAAAATAATTCAGCACTCTACTAGTACCAGTTAAAACAAACTACTGTCACTACTATTAGATGTCAATAGATGTATACATTGATTGCTCAATATTGCTGTTCAAACTGTCTGACAGTGGCACAGAAGGGATACTATTTACCTAAAAGCTTGAACTCCTCCGACTCGTCGACTGCACAATTGAGAGTCGACTACTGGTTTGCCCAGAGTCGACATCGACTAGTCGACTAATTGTTTGAGTACTACTGTCATCGCACTCTGATGAGACCTGCTTTGATGAGTAAAATAGAGCTAGCTGCCAAGGTGCTCATGATATAAATGCACAGGGTAAAAGCCGGAGTAGTTTAATTCTCTATGCCGCAAGCTTGACTGGTGCAATGGTTGGCCCTTTTGAGGGAGCCGAGACGCCGGGTCGGTCAGTTGCGGTTGAGTAGTATAATGTGGGTAGAGGGAGCACCTTATAATATAAAGCTCACCCAACATTGATGGCAATAAGGTGAAAAAGCCTTTAAGTTTCTCTACAGAATGCTCGGTGAGATTTGAGGTCAGATCGCGAGTTGGAGAACCCTCTCCATCCCGTTGGTGGTCAGAGTTGATTGTGTTCGTTGCGGGAAACTATAATGAGTCTGAACATGCTTCAGATGTTCCTTCCAATGCAGCTGGTTGCAATTATGGCTTCTTCTTCTTACATGGAAGCGCACGCAAAGAGGATTAGCCGACAAGTTTCTCAGTGGGATACTCAGCCAGATCTGGAGCCAGATCGCGAGTTGGAGAGCGTTCTCCGTCCCGTTAGCAATCGGTGTCGACTGTTTGTCCGTTGTGAGAAACTTTTATGACTCGGAACAATGCTCCTTCCAGACTTCAGCCGGAGTCGGCTGTTGTTAAGGCTTCCTCTACTTCCATGAAAAAGCATGTTAAGGGGTAGACGCCTGCAAGTTTCTAACCGGAATGCTTGGCGAGGTCTGGAGCCAGACTGTGAGCGGGAGACCCTTCACCGTTTTGTCAGCTGTCGGGGACCGACTGTTTTTGCTTCAAGAAACTTTTGTGAGTTGGGGCGCCCATTCACGCTTGCGGTTCGGGATGCTCTTTCCACACTGCAGCCAGGGTCGGTTGCAGCTATGGCTTCTTCCTCTGCTTTATCGATGAAGCACGTTCCCAGTCTTCACCACCGAATTCGGATTAACCTGTAGCTAGTCGTTTGAGTCATTTTTATATGGGACATGCATTGAAAATCTGGGGACAGATCTCCGTCCGGTGAGCAGCTTATGGTGAAGAAATGGATAATCACTGCTCTGTAAGCCTCGTTCATGGACCTGCTGCCACATATTGCGCAGTTTATCGCAGTATCCCCGTAGTCGCAGGTTCTGCCGTCAACAGTCTCCGGTAGTGAGCTGCCGGAGGGTGTTGGGTTGGTCCAGTCATCCGTACATTCGGATGGTGTTGACCATATTTCAGATGGAACATTCAGATGGTGAGAGGGCTATGGAGGTTGATTCCCCAGTCCTCACGGAACAGCACATTAAGACTTTTATTTTGTATTCATAAGTTCCTCGAATCTTGTTCCATCTGAACAAAAGTCTGTGTTTGCTAGGCAAAAAAAACAGCTTAAGATACTGGGCGAAGGAAAGACGAAGATCTTCCTTCCCAGATCGTTCAGCTCAGGTGTTGAAGGCTTTTGGTCTGATTAACAACACCTCTCTTGGCTTAGCAATAGTATAAGAAAGGCAACGATCTACTTCTTAAGAATAGAAGATCGCTAGCTCATAGATAGGGTGAGACAGCTGTCTTGTTGGGAATAGAGACGTTAGAAGGAGTAAGTATGTTTTTCCCTTCTTGGTGTTGTATTCCTAGGCATCAGAGGCATTTAGTGTTATTTTGAACCCTATAGTAGCCTTATGTACAGTTAGAGCTGTCTTTTCTTATAAATTAGCGGCTAATATCGTAAGTCTCCATTTAGAGAGCTTTCAAGGTTGCAGTTTCACCCAGATATGTCTTCACGGGATGAAGACTTATTAGCTATGCTATCTAATGGGAGACTGCTGTCTGTCTCTTTGGAATTAGGGCTGTTGAAAGGTAAGAGTATGTTGTGTCCTTCTCGGTGTTGTATTCTTAGGCGTCTGGAGCTTTTAGTCCTTTTGTTGGTGGCTTTATAAGAATCAAGTGCGGCCCTTTTGTTGTAAGTTTCCATATAGTTAGCTGTCTAAAGTCGCAAAATTTACTCCGAGATACCTGTCTTCACGGAGATGAAGTCTTTTTTAAGCTCCATTAGCTAGGCAGAGACCACTTTCTTTTGGGAATAGAACCGCTAAAGGAAAAGAGTACTCTTTTCCTTCTCTGTGTTGTTTTCTCAAGTATCGTAGCCTTTAGTCTTATTGTTGACATCTTAGTAGCCTAGCTAGAAGTTTGAGTGGTGTTTTTATCCCTGTCTTCTTGAATAGAAAGACCTTTAGCTGTGTAAGCCAGGCTGAGACCACTGTCCTATCAGACAAGGTACCATTACACGAGAAGAGTTTGTTCTCTCCTTAATGGTATTGTTTTTATGTTCGTTGTCTGAGGCTTTTAGCCCTATTGATAATGCCATATTAACCTAGTGTGATTCAAGAGCGTTCTTTCGAATGCCTATAGTTAACTCCTTTTCAGGATTATCTTCCTGCTATAATCGGTACAAGAGTTCATCCAGGCTTCTTGTGATCGGGTGCCGGAACATAGTTTTCGTCTCCCGCTTTCATTCTTATCAAATCTAATGTTGTGGATTATATTTCCACTTGTTGATTGGATATTATGTCTATATGGTGTATTATTTGACGACATGGCATACTGTCTTGATTTCAAGGGATATGTTGATGCTGTTTCAGCGGGTATATTCCTTGCAATAGAGCCATGTTCATCACGCCCCTCTCCGTCCTTAGTGGCATTATGGATTCGGTCAGACGTGAAGGAGCCATATGGTTTCTGTACTATTTTAGATAACTAACACTGAAGCGTTACGAATTGCGCCAGGTTAGTGTCATTCTGCTTGCTTGGGCTAACTACAAGCTTTTTAGCTGTATTACTCTTTACTGAGAATATCAGCAGCAGTATAGCTTGGGAATGTAGCGTGAAGTTTCTTTTTATATAGCAAAAAAAGAATTTGTCACTGTTCCAAGCAGTCCTTGAAATTGGCGATGGCAAATGGCAATATGCCGTCGCAAAATGCTGTTGTCATATGGATTTGGACAGCAAAAAATTGCCATTGCACTCATGGTGACAGGCCTGTACAGCTATAAAGATTCATTTAAAATGCCGTCGTAACTGCCGTTGCAAAATTGATTTGCGATAGCAGTCAAGGGCCATCGTAAACAATTAACAATTTCAAGGGCTGCCCAAGCCTTAATACAGCTCCGGCCTTACTTATCTAGCGACTCAAGTATTCTTGGTGGGGGAAGTTCGATATGATTTATTCATCGAACCCCCTCCCAAATTGTGGTTTTTCTCGCCTTTTTTACGATTTAGCTAAGTCTAGGCCATTGGTTTTAGTTTTAAAACATAAATTTAAAGTAATTTGTATATTTTTAATACTTACCAATGACCCAAACAGGGATGGCCCTCCCATGAGCGGGCACTCATACCTCCCCGCTGTGTTATCACTTCAGTAGGCACAACTGGGAAGAATGGTGTTGGTGCCAATTCCAGTCTCTTCCTGGGTGCTGCGCATGTGCAAGTACTAAAAGTATGTAGGGCCAAATAGGACTTTTAATTTTCGGTATTGTGTGCAAATTTTGAGGATTGGGGGGGGGGGGGGGGGGGTTCAAATTTGGGTTTGGCCCTTAATAATATTGAGATTGCACCAGCTAAGTCTCGACCATTGGTTAGTATTAAAAATATACAAATTACTTTAAATTTATCATTTTCTGATTCCAACAATTTTCTGAACTGTTTTGTAAATAAATATAAAAAAAAGGCAGGCCTCCCTCATAAAATTGAGGAAATATTGCTTGAGAAACAAATATTTTTATAGGCCTAACTGGTATTTTTTCTCTCGGTGTATTAACTGTGTTTTAGATAAAGATTTAATGTATAACTGCTAATACTTTCATTTTAGGTGCTGAATACATTCCTCCATTTCATGCAGTTTTGTAGTATGCCAGAGCTGAAAACAGATAACCTTTTTAAGGTATTCATTTTTTGCTGCGACGAGCAGCTCTATACAGTACGCGCCAAGTGTATCCTGTCTCAAACACCCGACACAGTGGACGATTTTCTGAAAATCACCGGCCAACACCGTGTCACACGATGTAATTTGACTAAATTAATCACCATGTGCAACGGTGTTTTGGTGTGGAAAAGATTATCTCCTTCTTGGTAAATTACTGTGTGCAATGGTGATTCAGTGTGAAAAGGATTATTTCCTTCTTGGTAATATAATTAACTGGCTACCAATTGCTCTACTGTGAAAACGTGTGTTGAAATGGGGGTTGGCGAACAGGCTAAGCCTATTTAAACGTGTGTTGATTCAAACTGGTGATGTCACATTGTGACGAAGAGATGTGCATTCAATTTTAGAAAAAAATAAAAACAACTGCACATGTTAACAGTTATCTGCATGAAATCGATCGTACCAACAAGTCCATTTCATTTTCGTTCAAAACACTGGCCATAAAGGGATAATGGTTTCAAAACGCAACTGAATTCTGACATCAGAGGTTTTCAGGAAATCTGCCAATGTCATGGCCGATTTCGATCATGCAGTGATTCATTGACTTTTCCATTGCAACCTCCGGCTGTAGCGGGACGAGTAAAAAATCCACCTTAAAATCTGTTTGACTTTCACACATGTCTACAAAGAATATTTGGCGGTAATAATAATTAATAATATATATGGCAAAATCCACTTTTCAGTCGGATGTCTATTTAAACAGAAAATTTCTTCATTCTCGTTAAATGTGCCGATTGAAAACAATATAACGTTGTGTTAACAAAGACCTCATCCCATTGCAGAAGAACTCGGACCTGTCAAAACCCCCCACACCCACCCTCCTCCAAAGAACTTGGCTTGTGTTGAAGAAATTTGAAGCAGGTTGGTCTTATGAAAGGAATAGATGGATGGGTGGGGGCATTTTCGGCCCACCGGGAGTCCGAGACGTTTCAATTTACCCTGGGACATTGTGTCCCCGATATTTTTGAAAACTCAACGCAAAAACGTGCCGGGTAAAACACAGAGGTCGATATGACCACTGGAAGCCATTTCGGCCACCGATCATATTCTGAGAAACTAAAACTAAAGGCATTACAAGCTCCTAACATGCTGCCAATTGACACCGTGCTTGAAATTTAATTCCCTCTTTTGAAATGACGAAAATTAATGAGACTATTGGGCACATATATACACTACAAGTCAGAAGTAGTGGTAGTAACAACCAATGTCTGTGGGTGCATTTAGATTTTAACGCCAACATTTTAAAACATGTCAATCATTTAAATGCAGCAAATCTCCTTTTGCCATTCAAATAGTGGGTAGTTCAGATAAAAAGAAAAAAAAAACAATGGAAAAGGCACTCTTAGACTAGCAGTTACTGTCCCCCTTTCATGTTTTCACACGTGGTTAATTACAGTAGTTTGTTTTGTAATCGAACTGGTGGCAATTAGACACTCACCGAAATTGGATTAAGTGCCGGGCATACAAATCAATGAGCTTCCTTTTATTGTGCAGGCCTTCTGAAGTTATTGTTTACAAAAAACGGTGCTCTGTATCTTACAATGCACCTCAAAAAGTAATTAAGTATTCATGCAATTGAATTAAATATTTTGAGAATGGCGTTAATTAATCCATTCCCGACTTGTGTATTGTTGTCCGCTTTTTAGCTGAATTAGTGCCCAATTATTTTGGTTGATTTGTTATATGCAAGCGTTTATTTATAAATCATCACAATTAAATTGCTACTCTTGAGTACCTTGCAGGCTTCATAACCAGTTAACTGGTATTCAGATGATTACATGCTATTATATATGCGATAGCGCATTATTATTATTAGGCTAACGCTTTATTGTATTCGGTGGACCTTGAAATATTAATTTATTTTGGGGGCGGTCCGTGTAGGAGCCTGTTAATCATACCTTTGTACATCTCTAGATCCAAGTTGCTATTTTGTTTGGTACTCATATTACACATGCTTTTACAATCATAGATACCGGATTATTCACGTTGGAGAGTACATCTCTAGATCCTAGTTTCTATTTTGTTTGGTACTTATATTACACATGCTTTTACGATCATAAATATCGTATTATTCACATTGGAGAGTGTTGTTAATGGAATTAATTGTACAGTGGCCATCTGTGGATCATGTAGGAAGTGTGCTTTCTCTTCAGGAATCATTTGTCTGCGGTGTATGCTATTTACTGTGCAATATTCATTTCCAGGATCGTCGCTGTAGCCGTAACTTCTGAAGTAACGTTAAGCACCATTTATTAATCTTGAATTAATACCTGAGTGCGTGTTCGACGATTAATTATATTGTTGCTGGGTACCTCTCTTATGGTTTCCAGAGCTCTCTCCCTTTTTTATTTTGAAGGTTTCTTCAAAACAGGGGGGGGGGGGATTGTTTTTAACCATAATCTGGCTTAAAATGTAAATGTATGTATCTTTGAAGGATGCTGTTTTTATCCGTATTTATATCCTGCATACAGCTGAAATTTTATTGTAAGCCGTATGTTTGTGGGAGATTTTCTCTTATTCTCAGATACGCCATCCTAATTTTTGGGGCTTAGTCTGGGCTAGCCTTGGAAAATTAGGAACTTGTCTTCATATTTACATTAAGGAATTACTTCATTGGGCTCCTTGTTCAGAATATGTCTACTCTATTACTGTGTAGAGAGACATACATGTGATTCCTAACTGCTCTACATGTAAGTTAATTCATTATGGATTGCAGGATTGGAATTATTTCAGAAGTCTTAAGCCCTTTATACTGTGTAAAAATATGATAAATTTATACCGATTTGTATATTTTTACCAATGGCCCAGACGGGACGGACCCTCCCATGAGTGGGCACTCATACCTCCCCGCTGAATTATTATGTAATACACTCTTTTACAAAGAATGGTGTTGGCGCCAATTCCGGTCACTTCCTGACTGAGGGTAAATGTATGGAGGACCAGTTAGGACTTCTAATTTTCGGTTTTGCATGCAAATTTTGGGGATTGGGAGGCAAAATTTGTGTTTGCCCTAGATATTTTAGAGTTAGCACCAGTATGTCTGGGCCATTGGTAAGTATAAAAATATACAAATTGGTATAAATTTATCATTTTCCCTCCCTCATCATAAAATTGAGGATAAATTGCCTGAGGAACAAGACATTCTTTTTAAAGGACTTCTAAAACTTATGAAAAAAATATACATGTTTCATCTGCACAGTGTTAGAATTGTAGCACTCTACCAGGTAATTGTGTAGAATCATGCTTGTTAACAAAATGGTTCTGCTGCAATGTTTGTATTGATCCTAGAGGGGGCCATAATTTCAGTGTTTGAAACCAGTCTACTGATTTGAACAGAGATTGGTATTTAGTATTAACTATTTGCTGTTTTTCCTGCCCTGGACATGATTTCTCTTGCCACTGAAATAATTATAATTTGGCCACATTTAATCCCAATTTTCACTCTGAAAAAGGGATTTTTTTCACCAATGATTTCTTGAGTTAAATTTAGATGAATTTTTCATTTAACATGGTTGATACCATACTGACCCGTGTTTAAGCCCAGGGGGTGCTTGCAGTGGAAAAATAAAAAAGTTAGGGGGTGTGCTTAAACACGAGTAACAATGCTTGCAAGTCAGGATGGGATGCATCGGAACGGGAGATATTCAGGTAAGTATCCACTGGACATGTTACATCTCAGTGGAAACTCCCCTTCCAAATTATAGAATTTGCATTGAAAATTCACATCAGTATGTTATATACAGACGTTTTGCGTTCATATTTCATGTTTTGATCATCATTTTAATAAATAAAAAAAGTGGAAAGCCATGTGTTATTGTTTTGATTTTTTGTACAGGTACTCTCGAACCGGAAGGGTAAACTTAACTTCATAAGTATGTCAGGCAAAACTTCAAACCATTCTTCAAAGCACACAACCAATATAGTCTGTTTAAAAATATTTGGTTTGTTGCTGTTGGGGAACGTAAAATAATAAATGAAAATGATCTTCTTCCAAACTTATGCCAAAACTGAATGCAATTAAATATTCCACAAAAGAAAAACAAAATTACCAAGTACAATTGGGACTTTATAAAACCAGAATTGCCTCCCTTGAAACACTGCTTTTACCAGTAAGTGTTTTGTATATCAAAATATGGTCTCAATAAAGCACATGGCTAATTTGTATGCATCCAGTCAGTGCATGCATGTTCATGCTGGATTTGTTGTTTCTGCAGCATGTATGGGTTCATTGTCACCCATCTGCCATCACAGTTGAAAGTGAACAGTTAGCAGGAAAAGCACTGACACAATTTGTTTTAAAAACGTCTTTCTGGTCATATTTTGTCATTGGGTCAACTGTTGTGGGCGTGTTTTAATGAACTATTGTCAGGAGACTGCGCAATGATCTTTGGAAAACAAGGTCACATGCTGACTGCTTCAGAAACGTGTTGAACAAAAAACAAACAAGGGACAATTTCATTTGTTCTGTATTTATTTTGATTTAATAGAACCATATACCATATTTTCCCTCCAAGGCATGAGCTTTCCTTTCAGTAGATATCAAACTGAATCATGAAATCAGTATTGTATCTCAGGTAAATTGTTCACATGGTTTATCACCTAATTTCGTTTCAAATTAACCGGCAATCTTCAAAAGCGTTCCGATTTTCCCAAACTGGGTGGCTGGGCCTAAACACGGGGAAGGCACCATACAGCTGATATTTAGAAAGTAGGGGGTGGGCTAAAACACGAGTATGGGCCTAAACACGGGTCAGTATGGTAATGTAAAAAACTGCACAATATTCGCATGAACTACTGGTTGTAATTGTAATGATTTGATATTTGGTATGCAGACCTCTTAAACGGTGTAGATTCAATTTGTTTAAAGAAAAGGCTCGACCAGGGAGGGGCATATTTTATTGTCAAAAATTTTGATTATCCAAAATTGGTATACAGTAGAACCTGTCTTGAGAGACTTTGGGCCACACAAAAGTGGTCCCTCAAGACAGGTGGTCTCTCATAACAGATTTCAGGTTTTCTCAAGTCAGTGAACAACCAACCACATAATTCAGAAATGGAGAAGAATGGATTTTTGTAATTACTTTGTAGTTGTTCTTTTTAGCTCACCTGACTTTCAGTCAGGAGAGCTATAGTGATCACTCACCGTCCGTCGTCATCCGTCAACATGGTGTTTGGGTCTTCTCCTCCCAAACCGCTGAACCAATTTAATTGATATTTGAGATAGTAGTTTGTTATGACATTGCAATTTGATTTTGTTCAAATCAAGTTGCCTCGTCCCTTGGTAAGGCCACGCCCAAAAAGTGTGCCTAAATCTTAAAAAATCTTCTTCTCATGAACCAGCAGTAACAGAGACTTGATATGAGGTGTGCAGCTTCCTTTTGAGGTGTAGACTCAGATTTGCTCAAGAGAAGTTTCTCGGGCATTATTTGCCTTCGTTATGGGAGGGGCAAAAATTTTGGCCACGCCTAAAATTTCTATTTTCAGAACCGTGAGGTCGATTTGAATCAAATTTGATATGAGATGATAATGGGTCATAAGTAGTTGATTGATGCAAAAAAAATTGTTTTCATTGCCCCGTGGGAAGCTCGGGAGCTAAAAATAGGAAAAACCTTAAAACTGCCATATCTTCAAAACTACATGGCACAGAAAATTCTTATTTTATATAAAGCTTACTTTTATCCAGTAGAATAGAATGGTTAAAAAAAATCCCTATCGGTTTGACCACAAGGTACTTTTTTCAGGACTTTGAAAAAGTGCTGAGTCAGCACTTTTTAACACTGTTGGCAATGGGAAAAACATTTAAAAATCTTCTTCTCCAGATCCAGCAGGCAGAATCTTTTGATATTTGGTATGCAACATTGTAGGGTGGGTCTGATTCAAGTTTGTTCAAATCGGCTCCCTGGGTTCATATTTGGGCTCAGTATAGGAGCCCGATTTTGAACTTCATTTCAGGCAAATTTCTTGAAAAATCATCTTCTCCAGATCCAGCAGGCAGAATCTTTTAATATTTGGTATGCAACATTGTGGGGTGGATCTGATTCAAGTTTGTTCAAATCGGCTCCCTAGATTCATATTTAGGCTCACTATAGAAGCTCGAATTCGAACTTAGTGCATTTCAGGCAAATTTCTTCAAAAATCTTCTTCTCAAGATCCAGCAGGCAGAATCTTTTGATATTTGGTATGCAACATTGTGGGTTGGATCTGATTCAAGTTTGTTCAAATCGGCCCTCTGGATTCATATTTGGGCTCACTATAGAAGCCCGAATTTGAACTTAGTGCATTTCAGGCAAATTTCTTAAAAAATCTTCTTCTCCAGATCCAGCAGGCAGAATCTTTTAATATTTGGTATGCAACATTGTGGGGTGGATCTGATTCAAGTTTGTTCAAATCAGCCCCCTGGGTTTATATTTGGGCTCAGTATAGGAGCCCAAATTTGAACTTAGTGCATTTAAGGCAAATTTCTTTGAAAATCGTCTTCTCGAGATCAAGCAGGCAGAATCTTTTGATATTGGGTATGCACCATGCTTAGGGGGGTGAGATTCAAGTTTGTTCAAGCCAATTAAGTCCCTGGGTTCATATTTGGGCTCACTGTGGTAGCCCAAATTATAACTTAGTTCAAAATGTGGAATTTTCTTTAAAAATCTTCTTCAGATCCAGCAGTCGGAAAGTTTCGATATTTGGTATGCAGCATCCTTAGGGGGGTGAGATTCAAGTTTGTTCAAGCCATGTCCCTAGGTCCATATTTGAGCTCACTGTAGGAGCCTGAATGATAACTTAGTTCAAAATGAGGAATTTTCTTTAAAAATCTTCTTCTTCAGATCCAGCAGTCGGAATGTTTTGATATTTGGTATGCAGCATCCTTAGGGGGAGGGGGGGGGGGTGGGGGTGGAGATTCAAGTTTGTTCAAGCCATGTCCCTAGGTCCATATTTGGACTCACTGTGGGAGCTCGAATTGTAACTTAGTTCAATATGAGGAATATTCTTTAAAAATCCTTTTTTTTTAGATCCACTGGTCAGAATCTTTGGATATTTGGTATCAGCTTTTGTTAGGAGGAGCAGATGCAACTTGTTGAAATCAAATCTCTGGGTTGATATATAGGCTACCATGTCAGGGGAGCGCCCTCAGCCTGGGGCCTCTTGTTTATGAAGTTTTTGTAACAAATTGAAATGGACTGTTATACAAATTATAAAAAATAAATTAGTGTTGAAAATCTTCATTGAAGATTTTCAACACAAATTTATTTTTATAATCCTATCTGTCACATTTCAGGTATGTATGAAATTGTTTATTCAGCAATAATCCGGGGGCGCGGTGGCTCAGTTGGTAGAGGTGCAGGCTGCAAGCTGAAAGGTCTTCGGTTCGAATCCCACCTTTGGCAACCGCGTTGTGTCCTTGGGCAAGACACTTCACCCCGATGGCCTACATGGGGGCACGATGACGCTGTGTACTGAGGCGTACTGTACGTCGATGGTGCGCATGTCTTCAACCAATATAACCCTGCCTGTGCTGCGGTGCAGAGTTACGATGTTGGGGAGCTGACAGCTGCTCGTCGTTGCTCGGTGGTTCTCTCCGGGTACTCCGGCTTCCTCCTCCCGTAAAACTGTCACGGTCACGATTAGCCATTGTGCATAAGTATGTGACCTTAAACACCAATAAATAAATAATAAATAAATAATATAATACAGCAATAATCCTAATCTTTTCGCAGAGGTCTTATAAAAACATCTCAATCTTTAATGAGTTATGTAACTGAATAGCAATTGAAACCCTATTAAGAGCTTTTAATACCTTTAATTATGTTAGTATACCCACAATGGATTTTCCAATTCCAGAACAGGTAAACAGTTTTTGTCTTGGTTTCAGTCCTCAAAGGGGCGATCTCTCAAGACAGGTCTATTATGGCATAAAAATACAAGTTGGTACCAGGTCACAGTGGTCTCTCAAGACAGGTGGTCTCCCATAGCAGGTCCATTATAAAGTAAAACCAATTGGTGTCTGGCAGAGATGGTCTCTCAGACAGTTGGTCTCTCGAGACAGTGGTCTCTCAAGACAGTTTTTACTGACAGTATTATTGTGTGACATATAGCTTTAAATTTGATCACTCCTTGCCTGCAGAAACCCTTTTGATGCCATCCTATGGGGGATCAGATTGAGTTGTGACAAGTTTTTACTGACATTCCCACAAATCAGGTGTACAGACAGGGATTAAAATTCATGTGCGAAATCGAATCGATACGCGCAAATGATTCTTGTAAGGGAAACAATGAGAATCAACTTAGATTTGTGCAACATGTTCATTTGATTCTTGTTGCAGATTCTAAAGGTGGCTTTAACAAGCCAAGAGAATACTCTGTCTTTGCCCCCTCATAATGGGAAAAAAACTACACTTAGCAGTGGTGTCTAGTGAAGTCTTGGCTGCCTATATAGGCAGCCATGACTTCACTAGACACCACTGCCACGATACTGTAATTTCCATCAGCCAGACCACCAAAAGCCTTATGTTGGAACATGTGTTCTATGTGTACATGTGTGAGAAACTCACAAACAAAATGGAAACTGGGCCCATAAAGGGAAAACTCTCTAAAAAAACTATGACGTTTGCCTTTTACTATGACATACGTAAATGTTGCACTCACATAACAGTACTCTCAAATTCAAAATATTTAAGAACTGAAATTTGATTCTCGCGACAGGAGCTCGCAAGAATCGAAACTGATTCTCGTGAATCAAGACAAATTTTAAGGCCTGATAGAAATCAGTGGTTCCACCCTGTTTCCCCTTGGAAATATCAAAGCCATACACCCCAACTTCAAGACCTTGTTCCATGTACATATACTGTTTTTCTATTTTCTGAAACAGGAATATTTTTACAGTATTATACTTGGTTTGAGAGGATTACTGGGGAAATCTCAGTTAAGATTTGAAGACATCAAGTATGTGTTACAGTCTGGTGGTGGAGAAAATATACAAGAACAGTATAGAAGTGTATTTAGTTTAATAATGGTATCCTTTCTATGTCTGTCAATTTCTGGAATGCAGTATATATCACAGGTTTATAACACTGTAAGTATTTTAAGCTGATGTTTTTCCATTATATGTAGAGACAAGATGTGGTTTCAAGAAAAATGTGTGTTTCGGCCAGTTGTTTAGGCCCTCACAAAGTTGATCTGTTTCTCAGGCCATTTTTTTATTTTTGTAATTATTTCAAAAGTTCATGTTCTTGGTTTGTTTTATGTTTTAGGCCTCAAAATCTACAGAATAGCATGGGTGGGTGTGTATTTTTGCAAAGCCTTCTTGCACTCAAGGGACAAATGTATCAATTTGATTAACTTGGGTAAATATCAGACATAAACTATTTAATTTTTTTTTTTAAAGTTTGCATTGGTTATAAAAAAAAGAGCGAAAGATCTAGAGCTGTACAGGAGGGCCTGAAGAACAGATTTTCAACTTTTTGGGCCTTATCAACATTTTGTTTTTTTAGTTCGCCTGGCTCAGTCCTGGTGAGCTATAATGTTTGCTCTCAGCTTGCCATTTGTCATAAAGTATGTATTTGAGTCATCTCCTACACTGCCAAGTTAGTTTATTCAAACAAAGTTTGTGTGTCAATATTTTTATTTAATGCAGTTTGAAGAATATATTTTGTAGGGATGTGCGAATCACATTTTTTTTCGAATCAAATCGTGTCTCTGATATTGATATCGAATTGAATCTCGAATCGAATCTTAAAATACAAGTTATTTCATATTGCACCAAACGGAAATTACTGTACACTGTGATGACCCTTACAAGACTGACCGACACCTTAAACACCAATAAATAAATATTCTCTGTAGCACCATTGCTGAAACAGCTAGGCTATTATCTATAGTTTTAGTTGTTTGTTTATTTAATGGTGTTTAAGGTCACATTCTTCTGCACAATGGCTAATCATAACCACAGCAGGGAGATACAGCCAAGTTTAGTCAATCATTTATACCCAATGTTGCCTATTTTAGAGGACTCACACCCCAAGCGCTAGTGACAGGGTACTATTTTACCAGTCAAACAGCTTGTTTACCACAGTAAACAAGCACTGCTTCACTTCCCGGGGTTCCCACGGGGGATAGTTTTAGTTTTTGAAGGCTTAACTTGTTACTATTCACGTTCTTAAGAATGTGTATAGTAACAAGTTAAGTCTTAAAAACTAAAACTATGGATAATGTTCTGGGCAAAATTCACTACTTACTTAACAATTAACCATTGTCAATTACTCAATTAAATATGAATTGAGCCTACAGGAATTGAATCTTGTCTAATGTCAATTTTACCCAGTTTTGGTTGGAAATGTAACAAATTGATATTAGTACGAGAGATTCGAAAAAAAATCGTATCTTGAGACTGATTCGAGATCGATCTCGAAGCAGAAGTATGATATCGAATCGAATATTCGCAGGACCATAATATTTTGTAAAAAATATCTTCTCTCGACCTAGTGGACAAAATTTTTTAATATTTAATGGAAACCATATTGTGGAGTGGAATGGTGGTTGATTAAAGTCAAACTTAAGCAGGATGATAAATATAGAATATACCCATAGTAGCTTGGTGTACCAAATGTTCTCCACGAGTGGTGAAGTGGTGTTAACCGCGAGCCTTCGGCACGTGGTTACCACTTCACCACAAGTGGTGAACATTTTGTACACCACACTGCTTGGGGTATATTTTATTTATACCATGATCGTCATATTAATAAGAGTTTAAATGTTAAATCAATATTCACATGTGCAAACCTGTTTTTATTTACATGAGCACTGGTGGCGCGGTACTTCTGCTGGCCATTTTAGCGCCGAAACGAAATAGAAAACAAAACTGCAAATTACAGGGCCTTTTTAACTTTAATAACATAATAATATACTATTTCGAGTTATGGATGCTTTATTAACATGAGATAACATAAGTTTGTTAATTTTTGGTACTGTATGAGGTAAACTTATTAAAAAACATAATAAATAATTGCAGGTTTCATTTCATTCTTCACGGGGCGACAAGTGATAAATTTAGACAAGTTTGCATTCAAGGCGAGGTCACCAAAGGCCAACTTGGATGTAGTTCCACTGTATGTGTAAATATTAACTATTGAAATCCCATTGCTGGTGTGTTCACGGTTGGTGTGTAAAGCTAAAGTTTATGTCACAGGCTTTTTATATATAGTAGAATAGGTAATCATGGTATAAATAACTCTTCAGGCTCCTTGGAAAAATTCTCCCAATTGTTTTACGACACCACTCATCGCATGAGCCACATCTGTATTGGGTTCCACCTAACTCCCCTTTTGGTTCTAAGGGATCAGTTGCTTTGCCTGTTCAGTCTGAAAAAAAAAATCTGGGTAACAAATGAATAAGGTTCATCTAAACTACAGTTAAAACTAGAAGTCCTGTCATGAAATGCGCACAAATAGCACGTTGATATGCACGTTAATGTGCGCGTTATGGCCCAATTAAAGATATCAAATTCTGTACATATGGCCTGTGCACAAGCAATGTTTCAGCCAATGGACCTCCGGGTAACCCGGAGGTCCATTGGCAGAAACATTGCATGTGTTTGCTATGAGTAACCAGGAGAACCTGTCGTGCTTTGGATGCCATTCGATATGGCAATTGCGCGCAATTCCAACGCGCTATTAAGTCTAGATAAGCGCACTATTCGTGACAGGACTTCTAGTTTTAACTGTATGTTGTGCTCTCATTGTCACATTTTCTCCAGTGGATGAGTCAATAAGGGAGAAAATGTGATAACGAGAACACGATGTATTTGCTCCTTTGCATGATAGAATAAGTGATGAGAGTCCATTGTGGTCGCTAGTCTAGTTCCCTCCCAGTAAAGTAGTTCGATTAGTTTATGCACAAATACAGTTAATCCGTTCGGTCTGTTTTCCAGTCTCCGCAAACACCAGAACCTAACCAGAAAACCGAAAAAAAAATGCCAACCATATTCTGTGGTAGGTCCAGATTCGGCCCCTTTGCCAGATACACTAAGTTAAGTCCGAAGTGGTTGCTAGTCCAAATTCCTACCAGTAAGATTGTTTGATGAGTTTATGCATAAACAAAAAATGTTTGGCCAGTTTTATCTAGGTCTTGTGGTCCGGTTTGCTGCTAAAAGTAGAACCAAACTGAAAAAACAAAAATGTGCCCAGCCTAAGATCAAAGTGCTAAAATATTTTTGTGCTTCTCATGAAATATCCATCAAGGAATTCTCAAAATTTGTTTGACTCAAGTCTTTGTGTCCTTATTTGGGGTCATTGTGTGCGTCCAAACTCATGTACTGTAATATGCTTGTTATTTTGACAATATTTGAATGGTTTTATTAGAAAATAGAGATTCCATGAGTGGAATTTAGTTTATTTTTTTTAAAAAAAACTTTCTTGTATAAAGGGTTAACGGATATAGATTAACCATTTAAGCGATGAAACCCAGCACACTGCAACTGTAAATGACGAGCGTTTGCAAGCAGACGACAACTTTGTCAGCCAAGCAATATAGAACCATGGCTCCAGATTGACAAATGCAGTTTGTGAGAGAATTAAATTTTCCCCTTCCTGTGACCTTGACTTTTGTCACTTGAGCATGGTGTTGCTGTGCAAAAGACCTTTCATTGGTCTTTACCCTTATGTAAAGTTTCATGGATATCCAACAAGGCACAGGCTTGGCAATTTCAGGAGAGCGATTTTTTAGCTCTCCTTACTGCCCCCCTGAAAGAATTAAGGAGAGCGAAAAATTGCCCTCCTAAATATTTTGGTCTGGGATGATTGAGATTACATGTATTATGCTCACATTAAATTTTTGTTGTAAAGCAAAAATGTAATTTAACTTCGAAGTCACATAACATCACGTAATTTCATTTTGAAACTGGTTTAGTGGTAAAAGGTAATGGCTGCAACCATACCCAAACACAGTTGCAATCATTTGAAGCAAAATGGGTCACAGCAATATTTTTTTTTTTTTACAGTTTTAAGTTCAACAACTGACATCACAGTTTGAGTGGTAATTATTCAAGGAATATTGACACTATAATATACTACCATTACTACTATCCTGTCACTTGAAGCACTTGCACCAGGATGTGACTGTAGATTCAAGCAGACCTGTTGTCCAAGAAAGTCATACGCTTACCACTACCACCTTCAACCCCCCTTTGGGGGTTGAAGGTGGTAGTGGTAGGCGTATGACTTTCTTGAACAACAGGTCTGGGTACACACACAGGTCTTGTCAAGTGTGTGTTCGGTTGTTGAGTGAGACATCTAGATGTCTAAGAGATTTTGCTTTACCTTAGTAAAGTTAATAAAATCACTGATGTAGTCTGTTGGTTTCAGTTTCAATGAGTTCGTTCAACTGGATACTTAAAATGCTGTGTAAAGCTAATTGCTCTCCTAAGCTGATTGAGGAGAGCGATTTTTTGCCCTCCTGCATTTTTCAGAATGCCAGGCCTCAAGGCATTATAGAGTTAGGGCTCCAGACGGACAAATAAAGTCAGACAGATGGACAGACAACATGGATTTACAATGTGCTACAGAGAACAGAGATCGATCAAATGGCAAGGCTCAGTGTTTTTAAAATTAAGTTGTGCACAATTTTGTGTGGTGAAAGGCCATGGGATATTACAAGTAACTACATCTCAAAGGTTAATAATCTGACTGTTAATTCACTTCAGTACACAGTACAATTCAAACCCGACTTGTACCACTTGAAAAATGAACGATCGACGAAAAGTAAAAATTGTCGACTAGCACAACAGTCAAGGGTTCATTGACAGATCGAATAATCGACAGCCCTAATTGAATATTCAGATGTCCTGTGGTGGTAAACTATTTTATTAAATTTTTTTTCAGGTATTCAATTTTTTGACACCAATTGAGAAATTACATCACTTGGTAACAGCTTATTATGTCCTTGGAATAAGCAGGCAGTGTTCATCTTATAAACTCCACGTATATACTGAATTCATACAAGAAACTGTTACAGTTGTAAGAAATAATCAGTTACAAAGACATGGACTCTCTCAAGAAGAACAACAGATTTATGATCAACAGACTAATTTAATAAATATTGCAGAACATATTGTTCAGAAAACTTAATAGGAATATTCTATTCACCAAGCAAAGCATTGTGAGCCTTATGGGCCTGGACAAGTGTCTTCATGTCTCACCATTCCACAGTCTCTATATTCCTAAGGACTTAGCAGCGATTTCTAGTTGAGTCTTGGGAGTGCGGTGGCTCAGTGGTACAGTTAAAACTAGAAGTCCTGTCATGAAATGCGCACAAATAGCACGTTGATATGTGCGTTAATGTACGCGTTATGGCCCAAGTAAAGCTATCAAATTCTGTACATATGGCCTCTGCACGAGCAATGTTTCAGCCAATGGACCTCCGGGTAACCCGGAGGTCCATTGGCAGAAACATTGCATGTGTTTGCTATGAGTAATAAGGAGAACCTGCCGTGCTTTGGATGCCATTCGATATGGCAATTGTGCGCAATCCCAACGTGCAATTAAGCCTAGATAAGCGCACTATTCGTGACAGGACTTCTAGTTTTAACTGTAGACTATTGGACTTCTATGCTAGAGATCCCGAGTTCAATCCCTGTCCGGGACAATCCTTGTTGTGTCCTTGGGCAAGGCACTTTATCCCGGTTGCCTACATGGGGTGTACTAAGGCATACTGCACATCGATGGTGCACATGTCTTCAACCACTGTAACCCTGTTTGAGCAGAGCTTGGATATTAGCGGAGTTAGAATGTTGAGGAGCTGACAGTTGCTCGGTGGTTCTCTCCAAGTACTCCAGTCACGATCAGGCATTGTGCATAAATATGTGACCTTAAAACACCAATAAATAAATAAATATAAATAAATAAATATAAATAAATAAATAGTTTAGTCTTGCCTGTTTGTTAAGGAACAATATGTAAATAAAAGAAAAAGATCATTAGCCATCTTTTTAGCATTACTGTAAATCTTGAGTAGGGCTGTCACGATTGATCGATTAATCGATTGTTGATCGGTCACGGCGAAATCGATTAGTATTTTTCGTTGTCGAATAATCGGTAAATTATATCCCGTTTTAGACGTTTAATAATTAAAAGAAAATATGTTGAAAAAACTATTGTTTCAAAAGGTAAAGAGTTAAGAACATCGATGTTAAACCCCAAGAAGCTATTGGAAGCATTTGTCTTTCAGGTACATTCATCAAAGCTTCGATGTTCTGAACTTTTGAACCGTCAGTGTAATAATTAAGACCGGTAGGCAGTTGCGAAGTTCGCAACTGCCGACCGGTCTTGATTATTACACTGACGGTTCAAAAGTTCAGAACATCAAAGCTTTGAATGTAACTAAAAGAGGATCGTCTTCGTTGTTTATTTGAGGTAGGTCAACTGACTTCAACTTCATTTTTATCGACTTCAAAGAGAAGGAGACGGGAGTCATCTAGGTACGATCAATCGATTAGCATCGATTATTTGCGACGATTAATCGATTCCTAAATTAAAAAATCGTGACAGCCCTAATCTTGAGTATTTAAATCATCTGACATTGTCACATTATCTCTTTGAACTATAGTGTATCTTCCATGCCAGTTCAGCAGAAGAACTTGGAAGAGTCCATGTTCATCATTTGTGGTAGACCTATCAATATTTCAACGTGCAGCCTCGGGGCTGCAGGTTGAAAATATTGATAGGTCCACCCCACACATTTACTGAACAGCCATCCTATATAATGACGCAATGACGTATCATGTTCTTGGCCAAAAAAGCAACCACTAGGGTTCAAAGGGTTAATAACAGAGTTAAAATAATTTTTGCATGACTTCTTTCCTCTTTTGTGTTCATTGGTCATAGATGCTGAATGTAAACTTAAATTCTTTAAACATCTTTCTCAGGTGAGTGCCTCAGGCCCCTTGAGGCCTAATTATTTTTTTTGTATCCAAAACAAAGCTTATTACTTCTAGTTGTAGCAGTCTCGTTGAGCTCATTCCAATGAGAGGGTATAAACATCTTTGAGACAAAAAATGAAAAATTTGAATTGTCAAGAAATAATTTTACAACTAGGGCTGCACGGTATATCGATAATCCGATATTCAAACCAATATCGATTGAATACTGGTGTAATTATAAAAATATCGGTTTATCTTCATTATTTATTTACCCACAGTTTATTTTTCAAGATGTCTTGAGTGTTTTAACTGTAGCTCCGATTGAATATTATCCCTTTATCCAAGGAATCGTCTGCTTGTGTCCTCGTAATATACAAATTTGGGGGCGCGGTGGCTCAGTTGGTAGAGGTACAGGCTGCAAGCCGAGAGGTCCTCGGTTCGAATCCCACCTGCGGCAACCGCGTTGTGTCCTTGGGCAAGACACTTCACCCCGATTGCCTACATGGGGGCACGATGACGCTGTGTACTGAGGCGTACTGCACGTCGATGGTGCACATGTCTTCAACCAATCTAACCCTGCCTGTGCTGCGGTGCAGAGTTCAGAGTTACGATGTTGGAGAGCTGACAGCTGCTCGTCGTTGCTCGGTGGTTCTCTCCGGGTACTCCGGCTTCCTCCACCCGTAAAACTGTCACAGTCACAATTAGCCATTGTGCATAAGTATGTGACCTTAAACACCAATAAATAAATAAATAATATACAAATTTACCAGTTGAAAAAATAAATTTCGAAATTTTCAACAAAATTGTATCATGTGATCCCTCATTGGAACGAGCTCGTTGAGTTCGTTCTAATGATGGGTCACACTATATAGTTTTGTTGAAATCTTTGGGGAAAATCTGATAACAGACCACGAAATTTCAAAACTTTACGGAACCCATTTTTCGTTCACGTGTATTGGCTTTGCGTAACCCATTTTTTCGTTCATGTTAATTATTTTTGCGCAACACTTTGGTTACGCAAAAGGTTACGTGATTAAAACAAGATATGAGATGAAATATCCAGTGGTTGACATAAGTTGTACAGGTGTACACTTACACCAATATGGTAAAATCATTAAGAAACAAAATATTTAAAGGGATTAGTATTCATTGTAATAAATTAGAGCAATAATGAATACTGACGTAGAAGCCATCCGCAATCAATGAATATTACGTGTGACTCGAGCCTTCCTTTGCTGACATAGACAATACCAGTGGCTGGTGTTGTCAATGTCAGCAAAGGAAGGCTGGAGTCAGTATAAGATTCTTTCGCTGATAAACATCAATGGATGCAAGACCTCAGGACTGGGGCTGAGTCTCAGCCGTGAAGTCTTGCATCCATAATGATAAAGCATTGAAAAATTAAAAATAAAACAAACACCAGTGCATGCGTGTTTACCAAAAAATTGAAGTCTATTAGTGAAACAAACATAGGTGTTCCAGGCCCATACCATTTCGACCCACATAAATGTTTAACGTTAGATCAAGTTTGTCCTTGAATATTTTTCTGCATTTCCATATCAACGCCACGGCAAATACTAATTAAGTCCAAATTCTAAAATTAGTGGCTTCAATCTCAACCTCTACATCCCTTTGTTTGATCCAATTGATATGAAAAAAAAACTGGGGCGAATTTGCACGCAACAATAATGAGGGTGAAAAGATGCTGAATCTACACCAATATCAAATAGAACACAACCACGGAAAAACCCACAATGGTTGATATGTTTCATGCTTTCGTGCTGTCAGTTACTAATATAATGTCCGTGAAAATAAATGTTGAAATGTTGTGTTTAGAATCGCACGTGTAAAATACAGTACTATATAAGTTCAAGCAACAGGACAAACTACCACTTCTACTTCATACCCATCCATTGTATTTCTTATCTGACAATCAGGGTACCACGGCACACTGACATATCAATGAACGACAAAAAATTCGGACTCAAAAATTTCATTCACGTCGTATTTTTTGCGTGAACGAAACATCGTTCACGGGTTTTGGATTTGCGTAACCATCACGCGAACGAAACAATCGTTTGCGTGAAATTTCGTGGCCTGTGATAAATTAATTTTGAAAATGATAAATTTTGCGATGGGTAAAGGTTTTTTGAACCGCATTATCAATGCACGCTAATTCGTTCAGACTGTGATGCCTCAAGTCTCGATTGGGGTACTTGTGTTCATATATCTGAACAGTTTTCGATATACCGGTATATCGCGGTATTTTTTTGAATATCGATACTGGTATTCAGTTTTGAAAATCGTGCAGCCCTATTTGCAAGTGTCGTCTTTTGATTTCGGTAAAGGGCTAACAAAACATTAACTGATTGAAAGTTAGATTATTTTCAGTTGTCTGAATTTCTTTATTCAATATTTGTTTCATAACGCATTGTTGGAGAGTGCCTACAGGCACTCTCCAATAATTTGTTATATAACAAAATATTATTTGCATTTTACTGAATAAGAAACACAAGCAAGGAAAATGTTGGTTTTTGTTCTGGTACTCTCATTTTCATGCCCTGCCATAAAATAGCCGGGGCATTTACTATTACCCTTGTCCATCCATCATTCAATCTTTCCGTCATTCCAAAATAACAGTTTTCCAGACTTTTTCCGCCATACATTGAGATAATTGACTGATGTCAGGTTATGTGGCTTTGTCATGGGTACATATAAATCGAGCTCGAATTTTGTTCCGGTCAGATGATTTTTTGAGTGGCAAACATTTTGTACTGACACATCTACCCTGATAGTGGCTACAAGCACTCAACCAGTTGAAAATGTTTTTAACTTTGAAATCAATTTGTCCAAATTAAATCTTTACCACTAATCAGAACATCAAGTCATCTAGTACTCAACCAGTTAACCCTTTACCTAACGTGAAAAGCAGATGACACTTGCAAAAAAAATTCTTGGATAACTAATTTTTTTCATTTTTTGTCTCAAAAACATAGGTTATGACCCCTCGTTGGAACGAGCTCGACGAGCTCGTTCCAACGAGGGGTCATAACCTATGTTTTTGAGACAAAAAATGAAAAAAATAGTGAAAATTAATTGGCGATTTTTGAGAATAGCGCTGGCCGGTTTTGGCCGTTACGTTGGGTAAAGGGTTAAAAATGTTTTTAACTTGGAAATCAATTTGTCCAAATGAAATCTTCACCACTGATCAGAACCTCAAGTCATTATACCACCGTAACTAAGTTGTGGTGGGATGTACAGGAGTGAGCTTGTCTGTTCAGCCATCCAGCAGTGGACACAATTTTGTTCTGATTTTTTTCCCTTTTTTGTTTCTCATTCAAGCCTGGCTTACAAACCTACCTAATTATAAAGGTCAAAATCTGTTTAGATACAATGCTTTCTGTACTTGAAGTCGAGAAGTCTTACATAAAGGAAGATAAAATTACACATGTACATGTGCATACCTTATGGCTCAAGGATAACCTCTATTGTTCCTATCTCCTAATAAGTTCTGTCTATTGATTGGTCAGAATGCCTTTGACAAATAGCCATGGCAAAGGGTGTGCCCAACATCCAAGGTATATGAGAGCGTGCAACATCTAGGGTATAAGCGCACACGAAACATTGGGGGGAATATGGTTTCAATGAAAGCTTTTCGCTTCCACTCGCCTTGTTATAAAACTTTAACCAAAAAACCTGAAAATAGTCACGAATATCAGATTTCTGACAATACAATCCCAAAATAAAATAAGAGCAAATAATTCGTCCCCGAGTACCAATGTGTTCTATGTGCCAGTAGGCACATAGAACACATTGGAACTCAGGGGACGATATGTCAACAAAATATTGTTTACTCGTTTCCTTAACGACCGATGGGCTGTAACTCTATCTGTTGTCTTCTGCGATTATTAAAACAAAATTATTATAATGAATTTGGTCCAAATGATTGTGGAGCTGAGAAATGTGTCCACAAATTTATTTCCACGAAGTTGTGTTTCAAACGGGACAAAAGCGTTATCTCCGCCAACACGTATGGTGTATGGAGATTTAATACCTGGATGTCTCATTTAAACACCTCGCCTGCAGCTTTGTGTTTGAAAACCAACATCCAGGTATTAAATCTCCATATACCATACATGTTGGCACAGATAACTTATACTGATTTCGAAGGCGAATCATTATCCGTTCATCCATCTCTAGATATAGTGCTTTCTGTACTCCAAGTCGAGAAGTATTTCACAAAGAAAGAGTAAATGGCCTGATGATATTGCTAATAAAGTGTAATACCAATACCAATACTCTGCCACCGAAGTCCAACAAGGGCTATAAATCTCAGAGATACTTGTACACAGTTAGTTTGCGATCTTCTTCATGATATAATGAGGCAACAAGAAATTACAAGTCCAACAATGGCAATAACTCATGGAGAGATACTATGTCTGGCACAGCTGGAGTTATTCAGAAACCAAAAATCATGACCTTAACCCTTTACCCAACGAATCGCCCGCATCCGCCCACATAATATGCAAATTCAACAGCTGAAAAAAAAAAAAATTTCAAAAAATTTCAACAAAACCATATCATGTGACCCCTCTTTGGAATGAGCTTAAAAATATTTAAAATAATAAATTTTGAAATCTTATGCGTTGGGTAAAGGGTTAAATCATGGAACTTCAAAGAAAATAAAGGGTAATAACTCCACTACAGTAACAAAGGTCAACTTTTACTTGAGCAAGATTGTATGCCAATCCCCGTGGGAACCCCGGGAAGTAAGCAGCACTTGTTTACTGTGGTAAACCAGTTCCTCTTTACTAGTAAAATAGGACCCAGTCACCAGTGCTTGGGGTGAAAGTCCTCTAAAATGGGCAACATGTTGATCAACGATTGACTAAACTTGACTTCATCTCCATGTTGTGTCACGATTAGCCATGATGCATAAATATGTGACGTTAACCACAACAAACAAACATTGTATGTCAAAGATGAATGGGCTGTATCGAGTACCACTGGTGTTGATGATCATCCGGAAACCATAAATCATGGAGATTTAAGACAATAAATTCCCCAATGAAATGTTGGTCGAACCTCAAATTCAAACTTACAAGCATTGAATGTGATAATTATTACACAAGTTATCGACCAGAATGCAAAAGGTAAATAGACAGATGGACAACACCATATTATTAATACACCAAGTTTATACAGGTATATAGAAAAGCTGTATGTTTATGTCAAATTTGGGGAAAAATATGGTTCTCAAAATGTAATGA
Source organism: Pictodentalium vernedei (assembly GCA_031216915.1). Lineage (NCBI taxonomy): Eukaryota > Metazoa > Mollusca > Scaphopoda > Dentaliida > Dentaliidae > Pictodentalium > Pictodentalium vernedei. Next base: position 63,982,433 of record CM062296.1, read on the forward strand.
CAAGAAATGGGAACAGACAGGACAAAAGGAAGGAAGGATGGATGAAATCATTCTATATCCCTTTCTCGCTATAAAGCAGGAGATAAAAAAAAAAAGTAGGTCAAAAATAAAATGTTCACTGAACTTCCATTTGTGGGGGTATTTGTCCTGTTAGGAGAGTTCTAGTTCAACTCCTTGCTCACTGCTAGCAGACATTCCAGTCAAAGTCAGAATTTCTCTTGGCACAGAAATAAGTCTAAGCTGGATAGATAAAATTTTCCCCCTGTAAAATTGTAGAGGAGTTTTCCACAAAGATTTCTGGAGTTAATTTATATAAATCTTACATCGAATCTAGTCGTGGCAGCCATGGCTAGATTTGATGAAAAGTATTTTGAAATTAGTGTGCAGGTTAAGAGGTAATTTTAAGTTCCTTTTTTTTTTTTTTTTTTTTTTTTTTTTTTTAAAAACTTGAATAGGATCGCATTAGTCTGGCAAGAAAACTGTGTACGAAATACAATTGGAAACTCCACAATATATATTACATCTTGTGTATTTATTGTGTTGTTTTGTGAGGAAAAGAAATATCTTATTGAGTTTGATTCCCACTAAACAGCAAATGGAGTGCTCTGGGGAGGTTTCTCTTTATTGACAAGAAAACTCCTTAGCAAATGATTAGGGTTAGTATTGGTTGAAGACAAGTGCACCATCGATGTGCAGTACGCCTTAGTACACAGTGCCACCATGTACCCATGACGGCAGTCACTCTGAAGTGCCTTCCTCAAGGACACAACAGAGTTGCTCCCGACAGGGACCGAACCATGGACCTTTCGGATTAAAGTTCCAATTCCGTAACCAAATAGGAGGAGCAACTGCACTCCCATACCCAATTACAATAGGAAGAGAAAGAATCTCTTCAACATCTGGTTGCAATAGAAAGGAAGATAACTCATCCCCACCACTTCTAAGGAGAACAATAGTAGCAAGGAAGACAATCCTGTTCATCCTGGTCACAAGTCCAGGCCCATGCTCTACTATGGGCACACACACCCCTTCTATGGCAACAGAAAGGTCAAAAGTCCACAAATCTCCCCCTCCCCCAGCAGGTTGACCTGACCTTCTGACCCAAGCAGTGACTGCAAACTGACCTCGTCATACCGTCAGTTGACCAGCTCATGCCACTGAAGAACGCAACAGTTCGAACCTAGTTTGACTTGGTAAGGCTAGACTTCGCAACACAATAACCTTTGAACTTAGACTAACCTCCATTATATATTGTATTTTATAACAGCAGATCAAATTTTTTTGTGCGCACAGGGAACATGTGGGGCAAACCTCTTTCGACGCTCTTTATTTATGTGATTTTGTCTTTCTGGCTGCTGAAAAGGAGATTGGGTACTCAGTGGCGATTATGTCTTCTCTGCTTCTTTTTAGGAGGTGGTGTTCGAGATAGAGAGACTGTGGTAGTTGGCATAGCTGTTGAACTGCTTGATCACTGACCTGGCTTGTGTTCCGAAGCAAAATATAGCTTCGGCTTCATCCAGGAAATACCATACATAGGCATTAATAACCTTCCAGTAAATTGTAGTTCACATAGGCCTTAATATAAGTTAGTAATGTGGATGGATATTGCATGCTTTGTACTGTGTCGGATAACATTGCTCGTTGGAGTATGAAAAGTCTGTGCAACGACGTTGAAAACAGACGAATCGTGCGAGAAAAGCATGCAGTGTTTTATTAAAAGAACAACACTGCAAGCGATCGATGTTCACGCTTCCAATGGACACCATGTGGCGAGTGTCTTTGCACTTGTTGCGCTATATTCCTTCATCTTTGGGACCCCAAGCAGTAACAGTATGGATTTTGTGTTGACGGAATTATAGTTTGGATTCACAAATGTGAGTTTTTGACGGCTTAATTTTTTTTATCTTTGAAAGTTTGAATATTTTGGACTTCCCGACTCAGTTTCTGAGTCAAGGAACCAAAAATATTTCATATTTCAGACGGAGTAATTGTCAAATATTCAGGATTGACTTTGATTTTGATAGGTTAAGTCGGATAAATAGCCTTTTGTTTGTTTATCCAAATGTGTGGTGTGCACACTGTTTGTCGTTGATTTTTGAAAGCTTGAATATCTAGGGTCTCCTGACTCAGTCTCTGAGATAGGTGGCCCAACATATTCAATATTTCCAACAGAAACCCTGGTCAGATGAAATTTTGCGAATGATAAATTATTTGGTTTATTTGTAATAAGATTGGGTGTCTGATTCTATGGTGGCCCAGTCATGCTAAAATTATTTGTTTTGTTCATAAAGATTTCTTTTTTTATGGAGGTATGGACGTATCACTATTGAACTTTTGTTGGCTGATTCGAGGACTAATGGCAGGAGAAGCTCGTTCTAGGTAACTTGATAAGTTATTAAGACCGAGAGGCTCTTGAGATTTCTCCTGCAGGTGCTCTACTTTTCAGTAACGTATTGAAACCTGGGGTTCCTGTGATTAATAGCCCAGTTTATAATTTCTTTTGGAGAACTGCACCTGAAATTTAAGCTTAACAGCTTATTTATAATCAGACTGGAGGCGTGACTTTATGAAGGCCCCATTCAAGCCATATTTTGCCACACTGGTTTCGTGCGACTTATATCTTTAGCATGGACAATGAGGAATCATCCGCGGAGTTAAACTAAACTGAAGAATACGGAGTTTATTGTTGAACACAGGCAAGCCCTGTTGAAATCAAGGAATCTTTATAAATAAATGTTATTTTACCATCGGTATGTGTTAACGTTCTATTCAACCCAGTATATTCCCTGAACAGAAAAATTTTGTGTGGAATAAGTGAATTTTATTATGAAAAAGGGTCCATGAACTAGGATTGCAAAAACTGTATACCTCTCGGTTCAGCGACATTAACTGTCACTGAATTGCATTTGTTCTCTGGTGTAATAGTGAGTAATAATTGTATACTCTACGACCATAGTAGTTTTTGCCACCATTGTGTATTATACAGTGAGATATTTCACAAGAGATCCTCAACCGGTGTTTTTTATAGTGTTATTTTGTATTTATTTAGGTGGGGGCACTTAACTGTGTGAGGTTGTGTCCCAAACCCCAGAAATTTCAAAACATAATGCTCCCTCTCATTCACACTTGTGGGACATACAGGATTATTTTTAGGTGCGAGTTGGGATGTTACACTTGTAGTCTTGTCCTGGCCAAATCTGGAGTGGTGGCTGTGGCTGGAATCATGCCTCTGCCAGTTGTGTCGCCATTTGATTTTCGATTTGCTGGGTAATATGTTCAAACCACAGCCTCATTTTTTCGCTGTGCCATGCTGCCTCTTGATATTTCTGGCTTTCCCCATTCCCTTGCGAGCTTGTCCTGTTCGTAATGCCCCAGCCATTTATCAAGGTCCTGGCTCTGATGGGAGAGGATCGGGAATTTGCGAGAGGGTGTCTTCCAATTCCACAGGACTTTCCACATCCGACAATTCCGACGGGGAAGCCGTTAGTAGGTTGGGTTTGTCTGTGGGAGGGGAAGTGGTGGCCACCTGTGGCTCTTTCTTTTCCTCACCATTATCTTCCTTCCCTCAAAAAGCCTCCAGGCATTGGGCATTCCTCCACTTGGTGGATGGGCTCTTCCTTTACTTCCATCTGTTCTCGGCCTCCAGACCCCCTTGGGTGAGGACCAGTGTAAGAGAGGGGGGGGGGGGTCCTCTCATCAAAGGTACTACCTCTGCTTGAAGGAGATAGTGTTGCTGTGTCTTTAGTTGTTTATTCCAAGGTCAGATAGATGCCCTTCTCCTGAACAGTCCAGGTGATGGGACGAGAGGCACCTAGAGCTGAAATGGTCTTCTTGAGTCTTGAGGATAATTCCGATGCTCCCATATTGGCTCAGTCAAGATGTTTACACTCTGAAGTCAGAGGTGCAAATGTGCATGAACCGAACTGATGTAGTTGACTTCAGAATGCTCAAAGTAATAGATTGTGTGGAAACCCTTTACCCAACGTAATGGCCAAAACCGGCCAGCGCTATTCACAAAAATCACCAATAAATTTTCATTATTTGTCTCAGAAACATAGGTTATGACCCTTCCTTGGAATGAGCTCATCGAGCTCGTTCCAAGGAGGGGTCATAACCTATGTTTTTGAGACAAAAAAATTAGTTTTTCAAGAATTTTGTTTGCAGGTGTCATTTGCTTTTCATGTTATGTAAAGGGTTAACAAATAAGAAAAGTTGTTAAAATTAAAGATACACAAGGGTGTATAGAGTGCTGACAATGAAAAGTAAACATTAATACTAATTAGCTTATAATTTAATAATGTATATAAGAATTTATTATAACAGAACATAAATCTTACATCTAAAATAGATAACAGTATTCTTGAAAGAAATAAAGATTAACATATCGTATACTCCGATTTTGTTTTTCTGCCTCAGGTTACATTCAAGCTGGCAAGAATACCTATCGACAATTTTTTTTTTTTTTTTCACCTGATCAGCATGATTGCAACTTTATTTGAGGGTGATTTTTTGTTTTAAAATCACTTCAAAGATTTCAAGTGATTTCATGCCAAAGAAATGTTTTCAGTTTTGTCAGTCAAAATGTTACCCTATTCTGAGGGTGCAAAAAAAAAAAAGAAGAATTATCCAGGCCTTTATAAGCATTTACAGACTCAAAAATTTTAGAATCCATGTTAAAAATCAAATGAACATTTTATTTATTGGTGTTTGAGGTCACGTGTTTCTGCACAATTACTAATCATGGCTGCCACATCAAGAAAAATTCAAGTTCAGTCAATCAGTATTAGTCATACTGCCCATCTTGGAGGACTTTTACCCCAATTTTTTTTAACTTGGGTAAAATATCAGACATGAACCATTTAATTTTTTTTTTTTTTTTTTAAGTTTACATTGGTTATAACCACCAGAGAACGTGCCGCAGCCAAAAGGAACAATGTGGAAGGGCCTGAGAGAGACTTTAAATATTTAAAATAATTTTAACAAAGCACACACCATGTGACCACGCTGAAATTGTTTGACCTTTTTTTTTTTTCTTTTTTTTTCAACTGTTCAACTTGTACATTATGCAGGCACACGTGCAGCCGATTCATTAGTAAAAGTGTTAATGCATCTTTGTTATGGGATTGGCTAAGTCACCTTAGGCCATACAAAGTTGATTGTCTGTTTCTCAGGCCATTTTTTCCAAAAAAGCATGTGGGCGGGCGTTTTTTTTTTTTTCTTTTTATTTTCTCCCCGAGAGGTTGTTTGTGGTAATTTGACCCCCCACCCAAACGCCTGGTGGACCATGCGAAATTTCGCAAATATATTGGTTATTCACCACAGGGGTGTTGGGTCGTAAATGAAGTGGGGTTTGAATGTTTGTTTTTTCAGTGAAACATGAAAATTATAACACAGGACGAAAGTCACGAAACGCCTCGTGGGTGAAACGTCTCGGGTTGAAACGTCTCTGGGACAAATCAAATGTCGAAGTGCCAACTTTCAGAGATTTATTTGACCAAAAAAAAAAAATCCTTTCACAACCTGCCTAATAAAATCGTGAATCGCAATTTTTCCCCATTATATTCAAGATTATCACAACCCATTTGAACGGGCAGTTCATCCATAAATCTTATTTTTTTGAAATCTGAAAATGAAATACAAAACGAATGTTTACGTGTTTTTATTAACCAATTCGACCGCACATACTAGTCTTTGTAAGACTGTGACCCGGGGCCCTCCTGGCCCTCACAGTCTTTGAGAGACCCGTTCAAATCTAGTCTGACTAAAAATTAAAGAAACTGACCGCATTTGGGTCGACTCAGTTCACGCTTCACATCGAAGACACAAATCACATAATCAACATTCTACTTGTCGTACTCAGCCCAAATATAATTTATTTACGTGTCTGCATCATTTTTTAACGCAAACACAACATCAAATTCAAGAAATGTTGAAAAATATCCGTCTTCACCACGTCAAAAAACACCAATTTCGAAGATATACAAATTGTACTACACATGCGCACAGTATCTGTGCGCATGCGTAGTAGAATTTGTTTATCTTTGAAACATGATGTTATTTTACGGGTTGAAGTCGGATATTTTTCAACATTTCTTGAATTTGATGCTGTGTTTGCGTTAAAAAATGATGCAGACACGTAAATAAATTATATTTGGGCTGAGTACGACAAGTAGAATGTTGATTATGTGATTTGTGTCTTCGATGTGAAGCGTGAACTGAGTCGACCCAAATGCGGTCAGTTTCTTTCATTTTTAGTCAGACTAGATTTGAAAGGGTCTCTCAAAGACTGTGAGGGCCAGGAGGGCCCCGGGTCACAGTCTTACAAAGACTACCGCACATACCTGCCTAAATGCGATTTATTTTCAACTATGACTGTTACTTTTATATCAAGCAACGGTTACTATTAGTTATCCAATTATCCTGCATCTCAAATGCATTTATTTAAATTAACTGGGAAACTCGTAACGGTTTCAAATAACAGTACACAAATTCCCAATGACGGCCATTTACAATACAAATGTTACTAAAAATAAATGCCAGGAGACTGTGTTCCATTCAACATAGCACCTGACTTTGCAGACTTTCTGAGGGTTGGTGCGAATCAAACGTGGTGCGAATCGACCATTCCCCTTTGTGACTGTTTGTTGTCAGACTGAAATACACCTTCCTTCTTGCTGTCATTATGACTTACCTTTTACAGAATAAAACACTTTCTGTCGTGAATATTGCTAGAACCCACCCACTTCATTAAGGTATGATGTAGAAAAAGCTTGAAGTGTGTTAATTTAAAATTTGCGAACGCATCGATATCGATTTACCGAAATGAGCACAATATCTCAAATTTTTTGAAGATTTTTTTTTGTGTCATAAAAAGGTTGCATGCGCACCAAAAATGACCATGCGTGCGGGCCTGAGAAACAGAGGTTCTTTTTTTTGATGGCCTTACTTTGTTTTAACTTTGAATCTAAATTCTCATGCAGGCTTGACTTCTTGAAAATAAGCCCCCCACATATACTTTTTGCCCTCTTTTACTTCACCTACTCTTGGGCTTGTTCCTGGGTCAGTACAGTATACGTATGCAAACTATTAAATTTTGGTCAATTTCAAACACACTATTTATACTTGCGAAGATCAAGATTCTTTTCCAAGATATGAATAATTCATTCATTGGTCATTAAATTTAATCGGGTTTTCTCTTGATTTAGTCTGGAATGCACTTTTTCTTCAACAACAACAAAAAAACAACTGTCATGACTGCATTGTAGTGCTCAAATGACTAGTGAATTCCAAAGTCGACTAGTCAATACCCAAAAGTCAAGTCGACTTCGACTAGTCATTGGTGATAACTTGTCTCCTTATAACAGCGTTGGTGTTCCGGTAGAGTGCTGAAGGTCCAAAAGTCAAGTCGACTTCGACTTGTCATTGGTGATAACTTGTCTCCTTATAACAGTGTTGGTGTTCCGGTAGAGTGCTGAAGGTCCAAATTTGGCTTCACTTGGGCATTCATATACAGCAACTTACTGGAACATTATTATTATTATAAATATAGAGTGAAATTATATAGTCTTATTTAATTTGCCGTGTTGCGATTTATGGGAGAGTGCCTATAGGCACTCTCCCATAAATTGCAACAAGGCAAATTAATAACATATCCTGATAGCCCAAAATAATTCAGCACTCTACTAGTACCAGTTAAAACAAACTACTGTCACTACTATTAGATGGCAATAGATGGAAACATTGATTACCCAATATTGCTGTTCAAACTGTCTGAAAGTGGCACAGAAGGGATACTATTTACCTAAAAGCTTGAACTCCTCCGACTAGTCGACTGCACAATTGAGAGTCGACTACTGGTTTGCCCAGAGTCGACATCGACTAGTCGACTAATCGTTTGAGTACTCCTGCATTGAAATTATATTTTGATTGATTTTGCAAAAAGACCACGACAGTGATCTCAGTATTGTGTCAATTCTATACAATATGAATAACAAATCCGAAATAAATTTCTGCTTTATTCCAAAACTAGATAGGTAAATTTTCCCTGTCAATCTCACAGTACAGAGGTTTAAACCAATAATAGCTGTGATAACACATCAACAAGGATAGTACAGGAATTTATCTACAAATGTTGGGATTGGGGCCAGAGCTCACAATTGGAAAAAAACATTAATACTGGACACCAATTGGGAATTTAAATGTAAAAAATTAGCAAAATATCTATCTCCAACCCTCAATGGGAAGGGGGTCCAAATTTTGACACTGTCAGCACCCAGAAAAATCCCTGCAATTACAAAATATTTATTTGTTTGGGTTTAACAGCACTTTTGAAAGCTAGGGTCACCTTGTGTCAGATAGTTTTATGGGTGGAGGAAGCCGGAGAACCACCAAGCAACTGCGAGAAACCGTCAAACTCCCCAGCGTATCAACTCCACACAAGCAGGGTTAGCATTGGTTGAAGACAAGTGTACCATCAACATGAAGTACACCTTACTACACAGGGCCACCTTGCCCCCACATGACCAATTGGGATTGAGTGCCTTGCCCAAGGACACAACACAGTTACCCTGGACAGGGATCAAAACGTAAAGCTTTCAGTTTGAATTTCAATGCCATAACCACCGAGTCACCATGTTTTCCCTCCAATGCTCCCATTATGGTGGAGGACAAAAGCACTGGTCACGTAGACAGTATAGCAGTAGAAATGGTCAAGCAAAAGGAGAGGCGAAATGGTAGACTGGGGAAGGTGTCCCTCCCTGATGTATGATGGAGAGCACAAAATATATGACTCAGTATGCAGGAAAATTGAGGTTAGGGAAGTATGAAAAGCAATCACCAATTTGAAGAATAGCAGAGCAGCAGGTAATGACTGTGGATGAGTCACAAAGGTGGGATGGTTGGGTAAATTATCTTGTGGTGAAGAGGAAAGCAAGGATATACAATCGGGAAAGTGGGAAAATATGAATGCTTGGAGTGAATTTGTGTATTAATGGTTAACAGAAACCACACAAACTTAAAAGGGAAAAATACAACTCAATCAAAATTTCTGGAGGAATAGCTTTAACAAGGTGTTCATTGAAAAAACTATTTGGGAGAGGGTGGGATTACCAAATTATGGAATGGATATGATCCCTCGAATAAACCAAATTGTAGTGAGATGCGCATACAAAATGATTCAAGTTGGTGGGAAGTCAGATCAAGTAAGGCAACTGCACTGGAAGGGGTCAGAAGGAACTCGGATGGATACTGGTTACAAAATCGTGACATCGACGCCGTAGCTGTGACGGGTGGTGCAATCTCACAAAATTCAAAGTTCATCAAGGGCCATAACTCCAAGAAAAATATTTGGAACAACACATGCATTGAACAGTGGCTCACATGCATTGAACAGTGGCTAGACATCAATAAGATACACTCACAAGCCAAATATAAAGTCATTCCATCAAGTATTTCAAAAGTTATTGAGTTTTGAAACTCGGTCACAGACAGACCGACCGACAGACAGACAGACATTGCCACTTATAGAGCTGCTAGTCACAGCTAAAAATCAAATCGATATGGGAAAAGTATACTATTTGAATTGTCTGATAAACCTCCCAAACTGCAGATGGTGTAAAATGTTGTTCAACCATGAATGCTTCAGACAGGATGGATAAGGCTGGTGAGAGAGCTTTGAAGAATTACCATATTAAGACAAGATGTAGATAGGGGTGGAGAGGAGTAGGTTTATTGGGGGAAGGATGCTTGAGGATTGCAATAGACACTGGCAAGCTGGAAGTAGGACCAAGAGTGCTTTTGACGGATTGTATAAAGAAGATGTGCCGGGGTTGGAGGAGTATCCAGGCGAATCATTTTTTTTGGGGGGGGGGGGAGGGAGGGGCAGGGGGATGACATTGTTCTCCAAAGTGAGATCCATATCGCAAGAGTTGATGTAGAGCATCAAGGAAGGCAAGGAAAGAACATGCCAAATATGCAACTATGGTATAACAGGGTGCCTGGAACATTTCATTTCAGAATGCCTCAAATATCTGCCTAGTAGAACAAGAAACTAATGGAAAATGGGATGAAAGCAGGAAGGATATGTGAATGAGGAATGTGAGAGGAAGTGTCACTTTTATAGTTGGGAAGACCGAAAACACACCAATGAGAAGGAATTATGAAAAAGTTTTGGACTGAATGCTGGGAGATTGGGGAGGAATAACCTGGCAGTGGCAGGGAACTGAGTTGATGTAGGCCTCCTCGTTTGAGGACTGTGACAAATCAGAAGGCCAAGGAATTATTATTTTTATACTGGAAAATAATAAATCTTTCTAATTTTTTACCACAAATTTTGATTCTTTTGACCAACTGACAACAAAAAATTGGTATACGAAAATGAAAATATATGTAGTTTGTCCAAATAAACTTGTTATCCCTCCTGTATTACTTTTTCCATCCACATGCCAATGTAATAAATACACAGAACGACATGCGTGTGTGAATGGGTTAATCGATATGACGACCCCTTTTGGATGGATTAATCCACATAGCATGGAAAGGATAGAACGAGAGGCTACAGGCCTCGAGTTTTATCCTTCTGCGATGGCACAAGTGCCATATCGATTACCCCATTCACACACGTGTGTCGTTCTGTGTTTATTACACACCTTGACGTCTATAAAACAATTATTAGGCCTAACAAAAAATAAATCTGTTTCTCAGGCATGGTCCTTTTGGTTGCCGCATGCTCTCTTTTTATAACCAATTTAAACTTAAAAAAAATAAAAATTAAATGGTTTATGTCTGATATTTTACCCAAGTTAAAAAAAATTGATGAATTTGTCCCTTGAGTGCAAGAAGTCTTTGCAATGCTTTAGCATTGCAAAGTCTTCTTGCACTCAAGGGATGAAATATACCACCACCCATACTATTCTGTAGATTATGAGGCCTAAAACTTGAACCAAGAACATGAACTTTTGATGACAAAAAAGTAATTACTGAAATAAAAAATAAAATAAAAAACCACTCGCCTGCATGCAATTTCTCAAATAATGGCCTGAGAAACAGAATATCTACTTTGTGTGGCTTTAGAAAGATAATTATAACCAAAACAAAACACATTTTGTCGCCAACAAAACTTGCGAGGGGAACCTGTGTAACTCTTTCATCCTCTGAGTTTCAATGTGTTCTGTGTGCCTACTGGCACAAAGAACACATTGGAACTCAGGGGACGACTTTTAGCTATCGCTAGGGATTGAAATTGTAATTGCGGTCCACGATTGGTAGAAACTTCCAGTGAAATTTCACTTCTTTATAAAAGTAGTCTGTCAACGATTTCCGTTCCACACATATGCAGAACAGATTTTTATTTTCCGCATGGATTAGTGTTGCTGTAGATGGGGATATCACAGAACATGCGTGTAATAAAAAACAGACTTTGACATACTTCACATATTTTCAATTCGAATTGAATTAATTCTATTATTCAAATTAAATCGAACATCAAATCAAATACAAGCATCTTGATGACTCAACTGACAAAATTTTCCAACTACATCGTCAATGCATGCCTTTGTCATAACAATGCCTTAATGATGTAGTTCCAATATTACCCAGTGAGGATTTTTGTTCAAAAACAGAAACGGGTGCTACAATTCTGTTCTGGGCACTAAGCAGGGGTAGCCGCTAGTAACTGTGAACTCATCGTCGATATTGCTTGGGAACTTGAAATTTGCTTTCAGTAATGGAAGTGACTAGTGAAACTGGAATTAGCATGGATGGTGGCATGGGTACAGATGCTTTTTATGTTAATTTCGCAGAAATTACATTTAGTTATTTTTCACATTATGTACAATTTCTATCTCAGTTATACGTTTTGTGAGACAACTAAAATGACTGATACCAAACAAAATTCCAGTGAAAAGATTCAAAGGAAAACAAATCGAACTGAAAACCAACTTACGATTTGGAATGGAACTGAATCATGAAGCTTCGCAAGGCTCTATTTTTTATATACTAATATATACAGTAGAGATGGACAATATACCGAAAAACCGAACCGATACCGATATCATGGGGACACCGAAAAACCGAACCGACCGAATCTTTGAATACCGAAACCAACAGTATTTTCAATTTTCCCTGTGCATTCGCTATTTATAAGGCCTCGATGAGGATTGATAGCAGCTGAAGTGTTCATTTTCTTGAAAGAAGTGACTGATTTTATTTTTCAGTTTTGTTAAGCCTTAAGGACCAGGGCAGTTGTACTAAATTATCAATAGTCTACGACCTGTACATGTCCAGTTGCTTAGCAGTTATTCTAGCCAAGTCTTGGCTGCCTGTTAAGGCAGCCAAGACTTGGCTAGAAATCACTGACCAGATAATTTTACTACTGTCATCAGGCCCATGTAAAGATGACATCTTCAGGACACACATTCTATGATTACAGACGCCTTAAGTGGAGCTTAAAAAGTTAAGGCGTATTTAGAACAAGTCACCAAATTACTGTCGATATGATCTGTGTTGACAAAAGAATGACAACGTTGAGCCCATCAACAATGACATATGTAGCACTGTGATAGAATGACACAAGAACAACTTATTCTGTATTTTTCTGACGTGAATTCCCCTTTGGTACTATCAGTGAATCTGAAGTCACATAACGAATACCGAACCGATACCGCGGTATGCCCACACAAAAATACCGAAACCAATACCGAACTCAAAATTCCGATACCGCCCATCTCTAACATACAGAAAATATTAAACAAAATAAATTCAACACATGCTAAAAAATACCCAGGATTTTTTTTTTAATCCAACAGGCTCACAACACTTTATACATACCATTGATATCTATTACAGTAGAACCTGTCTTGAGAGACCACCGCCTTGCCAAGCAAAAGTGGTCTCTCATTACAGGTTTGATGTTTTTGCTAGTCAGTGAATGACCAACCAGAGAATATTTTTTGCAGAAATGGAGAAGAACTGATTTTTCAAATTTTTTTTATTATTGTTTTATTTTAATTCAGTTTTAATACAAGTACAAAGGCATTGTTTAATAAATTATAGATAAAAGTACATAAAGTGAAAAACTTCACTTTGGGCCGATGTCCTGGTCACATTTCTGAACCACTGTATTGATTTCGGCACACTGCATTGATCTTAACTGGCTGAGATACAACAATGAGGGTACCAGAACAAAAGCCATCTTTTTCTTTGCTCATGTTTCCTCTTCAGTCAAACACAAATATTTTGTTTGTATCAATTTGTTTTATTACAAATTATTGGAGAGTGCCAACAGACACTCTCCAATAATTTTTTATAAAAAAATTTTGAATAACAAATTCAGACCACCAAAAAAATCTAACCCTCAACCTGTTTATTGATTTTAATACTCTGAAATTGCCAAAAATTTATTCTCCGGTCTCTCAAAACAGGTGAAAAATTGAGTTTTTGCTACAGTTTTGTGGTCTCTCAAGACAGGTGGTCTCTCAAGACAGGTGGTCTCTCATGACAGGTCCATTATAGAGTGAAACCAATTGGTACATGACCACAGTGGTCTCTCAAGACAGGTGGTCTCTCACGACAGTGGTTTCTCAAGACAGGTTTTACTGTACTTCAATACTGTAAGCACAAAGTGATTATTGAAATTCATTACTTTCCAAAGTGTGATTTACTGGGATTTCCAGGTTTGATTATAAACGATAACTTCACAAGCGAATTATGCAATCAACAATTGTGTCGTGTCCGTGCGCGCAAACGAAGACGCTTTGCCGTGGATGTAATGAAGACTTCATTGTTTTTTTTAACCCTTTACAGTAGAACCTGTCTGGAGAGACCACCCTTTGGGCCATACAAAAGTGGTCTCTTAAGACAGGTGGTCTCTCATAACAGGTTTCAGGTTTTCTCAAGTCAGTGAATAACCAACTACAAAATTCAGAAATGAAGAAGAATGGATTTTTATAATTACTTTGTAGTTGTTTTTTTTATGTAGTTTTTGATACAATTTGAAATGGACTGTTATAAAAATTATAAAAATAAATTAGTGTTTGAAGATTTTCCACACAAATTTATTTTTATAATCCTATCTGTTACATTTCAGGTATGTATGAAATTCTTTATTTAGCAATAATCCTAATCTTTTCACAGGGGTCTTATAAAAACATCTCAATCTTTAATGAGTTATATAACTGAATAGCAATTGGAACCCAATTGAGAGCTTTTAATACTTTTAATTATGTTAGTATAACCAAAAATGGATTTTCCAATTCCAGAACAGGTAAAAAGTTTTTGTCATGGTTTCAGTCTTCAAAGGGGCGGTCTCTCAAGACAGGTCCATTATGGCATAAAAATACAAGTTGGTACCAGGTCACAGTGGTCTCTCAAGACAGGTGGTCTCCCATAGCAGGTCCATTATAGAGTAAAACCAATCGGTGCTTGGCAGATGTGGTCTCTCAAGACAGGTTTTAGTGTACCTAGTATGAAAATCAGACTTCACTTGCAAAAAAAAATCTTGAATAGCTATTATTTTCATTTTTTGTCTTAAAAACATAGGTTATGACCCCTCATTGGAACGAGCTCCATGAGCTCGTTCCAATGAGGGGTCATAACTTATATTTTACAGACAAAAGATGAAAAAATAATGAAAATTAAATTAAATGGCGTTTTTGAGAATAGTGCTGTCGTTACTTTAGGTAAAGGGTTAAATAATATATTATCATTAATAATGAAAAGTAATAAAATTACATCAATCATAATCAGAAAATGGCTCTGGAGGCCATTTTCCAACCAACAGGAACAAAAAGAGGATCGTTTGTAGAGGACCTCCCATAGACCATTCCTGCCAAGTTTGGTTCAGGTCAGCTCAGTAGTTCCAGAGCCGAAGATGAAAATGTGATTTCCCATACGGTTCCTATAGTAACTATAAGCCGCAATTGTAGCCATGTTTACAACCCGAGGGACATTAAATGAGGATCATTGATAGAGAGGGTCCCAGTCATCATTTATGTGAAGTATCAAAACATTTGGCCTGGCAGTTTCAGAGATGTTTTTGAAAATCCACCAACCAGAATCAAAGAATGCCTCTGGCAGCCATGTTTTTCAACCCACAAAATGAGGATCGTTTGAAGAGGACGTCCCATTGACCATTCCTGCCAAGTTTGGTTGTCTAAGTAGTTCCAGAGAAGATGAATATGTGATTTCCCATACGGTTTCTACAGTAACTATAAGCCACAACTGAAGCCATATTTGGAACCCGATCAACATTAAATGAGGCTTGTTGGTAGAGGGGGTTCCATTCATCAACAATGCGAAGTTTCAAAACATTTGGCCCTGTGCTTTCAGAGGAGAAGATTTTTCAAAATCCACCAATCAGAATCAAAGAATGCCTCTGGCAGCCATGTTTTCACACCCATGGGAACAAAATGAGCATCATTTGTAGAGGACCTCCCGTAGTCCATTCCTGCCAGGTTTGGTTCATGTCGGCTCAGTAGTTCCAGAGAAGATGAAAATGTGATTTCCCATAGGGTTTCTATAGTAACTGTAAGCTGCAATTGTGGCCATGTTTGTAACCCGATCAACATTAAATGACGATCGTTGGAAGAGAGGGTCCCAGTCATCATTTATGTGAAGTTTCAAAACATTTGGCGTGGTGGTTTTGGAGAAGAAGATTTTTGAACATCCACCAACCAGAATAAAAGAATGTCTCTGGAAGACAAGTTTTTCATCCAACGGGAACACAATGATGATCGTTTGTAGAAGCCGTCCCAAAAATCATTCCTGCCAAGTTTGGTTCACACCGGCTCAGCAGTTACAGAGAAGAAGATGAAAATGTGAAAAGTTTACAGATGACGACAGACACCAAGTGATGTGAAAAACTCACATGGCCTTTTTGGCCAGGTGAGCTAAAAACTAGCACTGCAAATATATTGGAACATATATCTATCAAGGTACATATGTACACTTCATCAAATATTTTATATAACTTCGTCAATTTGCTGCGAGGTATATATGTATATACATTTATTTATCCTATATGATTTTCTCTTTCCAGAACTGCCTGTTACTGAGCTCAGCGAATATGACTTCAAACTCAGCTGATATGATACTGATCTCAGTCAATATGAATCAAGCTAGAATTGTCCACTTAATGCTTTATTAGGCACAACCATTTTGAAAATCGGTCATCGTTATTCATCAGAAGCAACAAGTAAGGATTTAGGTGGATGAAAAGAAAAAAAGAGTTGTACAGAAAATTTGTCGCAAACTAAAACTGAGAGTCGAAAGCGGAGATTTGTCAAAGTGGGAGAAGATACAGTTTAGCTATCCAAACATTGTAGCTTCCCCAGTGAGACAATCGATTAGCTGAACTAGGAGTATGGGAAGAGGAAACTTCAGAATGAGAAATAACACTAGAAGTCCTGTCACTGTATTGTGCACTTTTGTCCCTGTCAAACTGCTTCATTAGCATTACTCAATTCTCGTAGAAAACAATTGCCCAAATCTGTACAATTCTATACCAGTAAATGGAGATCATTAACAACACTCCTAACCTCTAACTGGGTCACATGTACATGTAATTACGTAAATAGATATTAAAATTTGACTGTACACACAGAATGAAGATAGTGGATTACAAACTTAATTGAAGTGCCATATTTTCTCCACTCAAAATGTATTTATTATTGTTCCTAACAGCACAAGAACACTTGCAAACGTTCATCACATGGACCACCGGGTGCAACCCGGTGGTCCGTGTGATGGAAGTTTGCAAGTGCTTCTTGTCTATTGTCCTCAAAAATTGTAAATAGTTACTAAGTGAAAAATCTATCCCATAATGATTTACAGTGGATCCCACTTAATTGGATATCTTTTAATTGTATATCCCTGTTAATTTAATAAAATTTTCAAACACAAAACCATTTACCAAATCTTCAGTACAAATTTCATCTGTTAATTGCATATGGGTTGTAGAGTAAACTCCTGCTAATTGCATATAAATTTTTGTAATATGTCGAAAAACTTAAAAAATTTATAGTAATTTATATATTTTTTATACTTACCAATGACCCAGACATAGCTGGTGCTAACTCTTAAAATATAGGGCCAAACACAAATTTTGCCCCCCAATCCCCAACTGCATATGGGTTGTAGAGTAAACTCCTGTTAATTGTATATAAATTTTTGTAATATGTCAAAAAAATTACTGTGACACGCACCAAATTCCCCTTATTTATCAACCCTTTTTTGGCCTCATTACATCCAATACAGGCATTTATTCTATCATATCTTGTTTGACAGAGCTCTATGAGCTCTGTCAAACAAGATATAATAGAATAAATGCTCAGTTTACCTCCAGAACACAGGAAACTGACCAAATCCCTGTTAATTGTATACTCCTGTTAATTGAAAAATTTTCACTGGCAAAATGGATATTCAATTAAGAGGATTCTACTGTATTAGTAATCCACACTCCACATACCATTGTCTCAATATTTTCTTTGTTTGATCGGTTCAGTTCGTGATTTCAATAGCGAATTACATTTTTCATTGCATGGTGCAAACGCTCTTGAGTTTTTCATTCTTCTGCAGTAAGGAGCTCATTAACTTACGAGTTTTTCATTCTTCTGCAGTAAGGAGCTCATTAGCTTACAAGCTTTTCCTGCGCTATTTGTGACAGGATTTCTAGTTTCAACTGTAGCAGCATATCTGAGAATTTTTGTAATTGTTTTGGGTTAATAAATAAAGAGGTCATTACTTGGTTAGTTTCATATACCATGGGCTGATATCGCAGCCGATATGAAACTAATCAAGTAATAACCTCTAAGTACATTGTTTGTACATCTGTTGTTACTTCATGATTTAAAATTCTATAATATTCCATGATCCTTTCCCAAATTTCATTATTTTTTAGGCATGGAAGAAGAACGATCAAATTCCATGATTTTCAAAAACCATTGGAATCCCAGTGTGGCAGGTAATATCCTTTTAAATACCTATACACATACAAAGTACTTGTTCCAGCAACACTTCAAAAAATAGTCCACGTACAAAAAAATCATATATCTGGACTGCATCACAGAAAGAGATCATGTGACTGAGACAGGCGGTTTTCATCCTTTTGTTTTATTCTGGCTGCATCAATAGCTGCAATACTTGGAAGACCATGTGGCATGTACAAGAGACTCTTCTCATCATCAAGAATTCGGTCTGCCTCAGCTGTAAATATATACATGGAAAATTCATGGTGAGTGAAAGTGAGAACAGTGGTGACAATTCAGTTGATAGTAATAATAATTTATAAAAATAAAATCCACAAAATTGCTCTTTGGCTTTACAGTTGCTAATAGAATGCCTGTAGAAAGAAATGTGTTTTAATGCTATTCTTAAATGAACTCGGGGTCTGAATGTTTTTTATCCTATAAATGGCCGTTTATTTAACAATAAAGGCCTTGGATAAATTTTTGCTTTATTCACCTAGTAGGGTGATAAATTTTCCCCATAGGTTTAACACTGAAAGAATTTATTCCCCTAGTAGCGACGTACTTGTTGACTTCTGGCCTCTACCACATTTGTCTAGCATAATTAACTGGTAGCGTGCTGGAAGCCCATATTTGGGCTTTATTCTGAAGTGCAGGTACCGCATCTTAAAGGCTTCATATTCTGTGGATTTGCTTCATTCTATCTTCAAAGTTAGATAAAAGGCCACTCGGCCACATGTCCCCCCCAAAAAACAAGTCGAAAAAGGGACATAACTCTAGTAAAAATGATCGGTCCAAATCCATATTCGAACTTGACTTGTATTATTACCCCAGAAAGTCACATACCAAAATTCTTTCCGATCAAATAATCCTAACTGGAGTTATCATCCGGACACCGCAAATCTTGAAATTTCTAAGTCGAAAAAGGGGTATAACTCTAATAAAAATAATCTGGTCAAACCCATATTCGAACTTGACCCGTGGTTTGGGCTAAGAAGGTCACATACCAAAATTGGTTCCAATCAAATGATCCAAACTGGAGTTATCACGGGGACACCAAGTGGGACAGCCGCACAGATGGACGGACAGACAGACGGACAGACACCGCTGATTTCTATAGTCACACGAAAAAATTTTCGGGGGACAATAATTTAATCACCATGAACTTGCCATGTTACAATTCATGGGAGAGTGCCTGTGGACACTCTCCCATGAATTGTAACAAGGCAATCACATGCAAACAAATTCTGACAACCAAAAACAAGAGGCCCCAGGGGGCCTGAGGGCGCTCACCTGACATGGTAGCCTAAATATCAACCCAGAGAATTGATTTCCACAAGTTGCATCTGCTCCTCCTAAGAAAAGCTGAAACCAAATATCCAAATATTCTGACCAGTGGATCTAAAAAAAGATTTTTAAAGAATATTCCTCATACTGAACTAAGTCATAATTCGGGCTCCCACAGGGAGCCCATATATGAACCCAGGGACTTGGCTTTAACAAACCTGAATCTCACACCCCTAAGGATTCTGCACACCAAATATCAAAACATTCCGACTGCTGGATCTGAAGAAGAAGATTTTTAAAGAAAATTCCTCATTTTGAACCAAGTTACAATTCGAGCTCCCACAATCAGCCCAAATATGGACCTAGGGGCATGGCTTGAACAAACTTGAATCTTACCCCCCTAAGGATGCTGCATAAAAAATATCAAAAGCATTCATCTGCTGGATCTGAAGATTTTTAAAGAAAATTCCTCATTTTGAACTAAGTTGTCATTCAGGCTCCCATAGTGAGCCCAAATATGAACCAAGGGACTTGGCTTGAACAAACTTGAATCTCAGCCCCCTAAGGTTGCTCCATGCCAAATATCAAAACATTCCAACTGCTGAATCTGAAGAAGAAGATTTTTAAAGAAAAATTCCTCATACTGACTAAGTTACAATTTGGGCTCCCACAGGGAGCCCAAATATGGACCCATGGACTTGGCTTTAACACACTTGAATCCCCCCCCCCTCCCCCCAAGGATGCTACTCACCACATATCAAACCATTCCGACTGCTGGATCTGAAGAAGAAGATCTTTTTAAGAAAATTCCTCATTTCAAACAAAGTTACAATTCAAGCTCCCACAGTGAGCCCAAATATGGACCTAGGGACATGGCTTGAACAAACTTGAATCTCACCCCCGTAAGGATGCTGCATAACAAATATCACAAGATTCTGCCTGCTGGATCTTGAGAAGAAGATTTTCAAAGAAATTTGCCTGAAATGCACTAAGTTCGAATTTGGGCTTCTATAGTGAGCCCAAATATGAATCCAGGTGGCCGATTTGAACAAACTGGAATCAGATCCACCCCACAATGTTGCATACCAAATATCAAAAGATTCTGCCTGCAGGATCTGGAGAAGAAGATTTTCAAAGAAATTTGCCTGAAATGCACTAAGTTCAAATTCGAGCTTCTATAGTGAGCCCAAATATGAATCTAGGGAGCCGATCTGAACAAAATAGAATCAGATCCACCCCACAATGTTGCATAGCAATAACCAAATATCAAAAGATTCTGCCTGCTGGATCTGGAGAAGAAGATTTTTTAAGAAATTTGCCTGAAAAGCACTAAGTTCAAATTTGGGCTCCTATACTGAGCCCAAATATAAACCCGGGGAGCCGATTTGAACAAACTTGAATCAGATCCACCCCACAATGTTGCATACCAAATATCAAAAGATTCTGCCTGCTGGATCTTGAGAAGAAGATTTTCAAAGAAATTTGCCTGAAATGCACTAAGTTCAAATTTGGGCTCCCGTACTGAGCCCAAATATAAACCCAAGGGGCCGATTTGAACAAACTTGAATCAGATCCACCCCACAATGTTGCATACCAAATATCAAAAGATTCTGCGTGCTGGATCTGGAGAAGAAGATTTTCAAAGAAATTTGCCTGAAATGCAGTAAGTTCAAATTTGGGCTCCTATACTGAGCCCAAATATAAACCCAGGGGGCCGATTTGAACAAACTTGAATCAGATCCACCCCACAATGTTGCATAGCAATAACCAAATATCAAAAGATTCTGCCTGCTGGATCTGGAGAAGAAGATTTTTTAAGAAATTTGCCTGAAATGCACTAAGTTCGAAATCGGGCTCCTGTACTGAGCCCAAATATGAACCCAGGGGGCCGATTTGAACAAACTTGAAGCAGATCCACCCTCCAATGTTGCATACCAAATATCAAAAGATTCTGCCTGCTGGATCTGGAGAAGAAGATTTTTTAATGTTTTTCCCATTGCCTACAGTGTTAAAAAGTGCTGACTCAGCACTTTTTCAAAGTCCCGAAACTGTACCCTATGATAAAACCGATGGCAATTTTTTTTTACCAATTCTTTCTGTTGGTCCTAAGGAAGCTTCACACCAAATAAAAATTCTCGGTGCCGGGCAGTTTTGGAGATATGGGCGTTTTAATTTTTTTTCTATTTTTAGCTCCTCAGGTTCCCATGGGGCTACGGGAAAAAAAAAATCAGCATAAATTAGGTACTTATGACCCAATAAGCCCTCACATAAAATTTGGTTCAAATCAGCCTCTCGGTTTGGAAAGTTAAAAAATTTATAGTAATTTATATATTTTTTATACTTACCAATGACCCAGACTTAGCTGGTGCTAACTCTAACAAAACCAGGGCCAAACACAAATTTTGCCCCCCAATCCCCAAAATTTGCATCCAAAACAAAAAGAAATCATGTCCTAAAGGACCTCCATACTACGCCTCTACTGCGCATGCGCAGTGACGCAGACGTCCCGAAATTGGCGCCAATTATCATTCTTACTGGCAGTGCCTGGTCAGCGCTATGTACTCAGCGGGGAGGCAAGAGTTCCCAACTCCAGGGAGGGCCATCCCCGTCTGGGTCATTGGTAAGTATAAAAAGTTAAAAAATTTATAGTAATTTATATATTTTTTATACTTACCAATGACCCAGACTTAGCTGGTGCTAACTCCAACAAAACCAGGGCCAAACACAAATTTTGCCCCCCAATCCCCAAAATTTGCATCCAAAACAAAAAGAAATCATGTCCTAAAGGACCTCCATAGTACGCCTCTACTGCGCATGCGCAGTGACGCAGTCGTCCCGAAATTGGCGCCAATTATCATTCTTACTGGCAGTGCCTGGTCAGCGCTATGTACTCAGCGGAGAGGCAAGAGTTCCCAACTCCAGGGAGGGCCATCCCCGTCTGGGTCATTGGTAAGTATAAAAAATATATAAATTACTATAAATTTTTTAACATTTTTATACTGTACCAATGACCCAGACTTAGCTGAATAGTAAACAGGCTGGAGGGCCTAGGACATAGAGGAAAATCCAATAAGCTCAACTATATAGTAAAGAGGTAACCCCTTAAGGAGAAAAGGAGTATTAGGCTTTACATGTATCTTTCTTATTTAATATTAAATTAGAAAGATACACTACCCTTAATAATTGAGCACAATAACATTCATGTTCTCTATTAACATCCAGTATAACCCTTATACTAATTATTTTTAAAGCAAGCCAATAAATAAAGTAGTCCAGAGAATTGAGACTCTTTATAATCATTTAAAGGTGTCCGAGTATTGTATATTAAAGCCCGTTTGACACTTGACATATACAAATGCTTCACACCGAGCTACACTTTAAAAATAAGACATGAATGAAATTAAACATTAATATTACACTTTAAAACCATCCCGGAAGCGACTCAGAAATACTGACTTGGAGGAGGCATTCCCTTGCTTTTCACTATAAAGCAGGTGACCTAAGGGAACACCCGCCCCCCCCCCCCCCCCCTTCCCCTTGCCCTGGGTCAAATAGCCCAGAGAGAAGAGGGCAGCCGGACGGAGTCACTGCCGGAACAGAAAGCCTGCATAACTATAGTTGCAACTGTTTAGTGGACGACATTCTGAGCAACAGATAACGGACCTAAACAATGCAGGTCTCCAGAAATGGACTCAATATTTCTGAGATAAAAATTCGTAAATGTGGATGGCTGAGACCAATAAGCAGCCTTCATTAAATCTGTAATAGCAACACTATTAGCATAAGCCCAGGAAGTAGAAAGAGCTCTTACTTCATGAGCAGAAATCTTAAGCACAGACTGCTGAGAAGAAGATAAATCTTCATAAGCAGTACGGATAGTTAACTGAATCCATCTAGCAATAGAATGGACTGAAATGTCCTTTCTATTAGGCATCAAAGACAGAAAGAAACGTTTCCGTCCCTTTCTGATAAACTGAGATCTCTGTTTATAGATACGTAGTGCTCTAACAGGACAGAGTAAAGGCCTACGCCCGTCTGAAGACGGAAGAGCCTTAATAACAATAGGTTCCGGATATTTATTAGGAGCCTGATTCTTAGCTAAAAAACCCACATTAGTACTGAAGGTGATAGTGTTCCCAACACTACGATAATGAGAATCATCCACCGATAGTGCATGAAGCTCACTGACTCTTCTGGCAGAAGAGAAAGCTAAGAGAAAAGCTGTCTTATAAGATAAGAATTTGAAATCTACTGTCCCAAGAGGTTCAAATGGCTTTTCCAATTCAATTTAAGGAGAACCCAAGCTAAATTCCACTTAGGAATTAATCTAAGAGTTCTGGGTCTATTTATCGAAAAGTTTCTAACCAATTTCGATAAAGAGACATTAGATCCAATTTGTAAACTATCATGATGTGCATAGGTATCAGATAACATAGATCTATAACCCTTTATAGTAACAGGCTGCAGTTTGATTTCGTCAAACAAGTATACTAGAAAGTTTGCAATGTCTGGTATAGAGGGATCAAATATATCTACAGAATGATCCCTACACCAACGACGAAAAACCTTCCACTTAGCCGCATAGTTTAGCGAAGAGGAGGTCCTCCTACAGTTAGAAATCGCTTCCACTGCTCGTCCTGTAAAGTGCTTGCCATGCAAGAAGGACCGCACAACGGAAAAACGTGAAGGTTGAGACCTTGCGGGTTGTGATGGAGTTGGCGCGATTTCCCCTGCAAAAGAAGATCCTCTCGTGGAGGAAGCTTCCGCGGTAGGTCCCACAACAGACACCTGAGTAGATTTATCCACGGTCTCTGTGGCGACAGAGATGCTACCAACAGAATCTTGCATTGAGATTGTTTTATCTTTAGCAATACTTGTTGAATTAACGGCGCTGGAGGATACGCATATCCTATCATTCCGTCCCAAGGGATCGACAGAGCGTCTACTGCAAATGCTCTTGGATCCGGACACGGGGACACATACGTCTGCAACTGATTGTTGAGATGTGTCGCAAATAAGTCTATCATTGGCCGTTCCCATTGGTAGCAAATCTGATTGAATACTTGTTTGTTGAGAGTCCACTCCGACGGCAACAAGCGACCCTTTCGTGAAAGGGAGTCTACTAGCACATTCAGACGACCCGGTATGTGACGGACCGAAAGAAGAACGTGATGTTCTAACGCAAACAGAAGGATTCTTTCCGTTAGATTGAACAACGGAACTGAATGAGTGCCTCCCTGATTCCGTATATACGCCACTACTGTCGTATTGTCGGATAGGATTTGGACATGAGCATCGTGAATAATGTCCATCCAGTGACGTAACGCAAGCCAAATTGACATCATTTCCTTGATGTTTATGTGCTTGCACAGGAATTGCGGATCCCAAAGACCCTGGCATCTCGAATCCGTTGGGATTAATGATGCACCCCAACCTGTTTGACTGGCATCCGTCATAACGGTAAAACTCGGATCCGGCAACTGCAGCGGAACTCCTTGAGTTAACCACTGAATGTTTGCCCAAGTCTGAATCTCTTGTTTCACTTGATCTGACAAGAGAACGTCTACATCGAGCGAATGAATTTTCACACTCCAATTCTGAGTCAGGAAAATTTGAAGAGGACGTGTGCGTAGCCGCCCCATCGGAATGAGATCCGCGGCGGCTCCGCACAGACCTATCAGTCTCATAAATTCTCTTGCCGTGACTTTGTCTGCGTGCAGACAATAGCGAGCGTAACAACTGACTAATTTCGCTCTGGTTAACGGCAGACGAACGAGATTGTTGTGCGTCTCGAAGCTCATTCCCAGATGAGTGAATGACTTGGACGGCACCAGATCCGACTTCTCCTCGTTTACTATAAAACCGAGACGTCGGAGCAATAGAAGAAGATTCTGAACATCGTTCTGAAGCGTTAACTCGTTGCCGTACCTCTGAAGAATGTCGTCCAGGTAGGCCGACGTTACCGCAGACGAATGAGCTCGGAAGTAGATCATTACCGAGTTCATTACCCGAGTGAAAGCCCAGGGTGCTAGATTCAATCCGAAGCACATGGCCCGGAACTGATACACCACTCCTAGGACTGCGAAGCGTAGATACTTTCGGAATGTCGGATGTACCATGACGTGAAAGTACGCATCTTTGAGATCTATGCTCGTTGCATAATCGTTCACCCGAATACTCGCTCTGACCGATCGAATCGTCTCCATATAAAACTTCGGAGCGACGATCAGCTTGTTTATCCAGCTCAAATCTATGACTGGACGGAACGAGCCGTCTGGTTTCGGAACCAGAAACAGATGGCTGTAGAATCCCAGAGATTCCTGGTTTTCTACGACCTCTACCGCGTTCTTCATTAAAAGAGACTGCACCTCTGATAACAGAGCGTCTCTTTTCTGTGGATTTGACGGAAGATGAGTCCACTTTGGACTTCGAGTTAATGGAGGCTTTCGTTTGAAGGATATCTTTAGACCTTCCGAAGTCACTCCTCTCACCCAAGGGTCGTCCGTAATCGACGCCCACTCTTGTGAAAAACTCGACAACCTTCCGCCAACCGGAACGCGATAGAGATTTAAGCCATCACCTCCTGGACCTGCGAGGCCTGCGGTAGGAGAAACCACGTCTTCCACGACCCGCACCTCGCCTCGTCGACCTCGGGGCGTCCGACCGATTGTCCCGGCCTGAAGGACGTCCCGAACGAGAGTCGCTATCCTGACGGTCTCTCCAATAAGACCAAGAGGACGCACCGGAACCTCTATAGGAACCTCTCTTGGGTGCATTAGACCCAGAAGTGCCTGTCTTATTCGTGTCTGCTGTATCCGACTTTTTAGGAGCCGATCTGAACAACAGAGAATCATTAGCTTTCTTTTTAATTTTATCATAAATAGCGGAAAGCTTGCCGTCAAAGAGAAGTTCTCCTGAGACCGAAGCGACTCTAAGAGAGTTCTTCACCTTAGAATCCACTAGTGTGGATGTAGCTAGGGCTGCGTCACGTCTAACCAACTCCAGATTTGCCACTGAAAGGGCGGAGTTACACGTGGAATAAGCTACTGCCCTTGAAAGAAGTCTTAAAGAGGATTGTATATCCTGAAACTCTTCCCCTTGAAGGCGCAGTGATAACGCCTTAGTAAGGTGATCTGCGTAAGATAAGGCATCTAAATTGGCTCTGTTAGACGCAATAGCTGTTTCCAACACCGCGGTTGGAATAGAAGCTGACGACGGTAATGATAGCTCTAAGTCTTCCGCCTCGTCATCCATACGCAGAGGAACTCTCGGTATACCCTGTCCTGCCGTATCGAATTTATTCCTTGCATTAATGAAAGGCAGGTTAAGAGTATTAGCGGACAAGAAACCTGATTTCCCCGTCCTGGAAGCAAGTTTAAATATAGCGTCGTTCAATAATTCAAATGTTCTTGCAACATTATTGGACTGCGACGGAAACTCGGGAGCGATGTCCCTGAACCGCTCAAAAAATTCAGAGTCCAATGACGCTATAATTCTCTTGTCCGGAAACGCAGCAGTCTGGCCCGACGGAACAACTTGAGGGAGAAAGTGCTGGATGAAGTCCACGGCAGCTTTATGTTGTTCCGAAAGGGATAGCTCCAATTCATCCGTATCCCTTTCACCATCCGGTCGGACCTCCCGATGTTCCCGGTCGTCCGCCCCTGATGCTTCGGCGGAGCGTACCGACCCAGCGCCGTCGGATAATTCTCGATCCGACACCGTTTCTGTCGGCTGCTGGGATGCTGCGATAAGCTGTGCTATCTGCACAAGAATGTCCGACGTCGAGACCTGCGGAGGCGCAGTCTTTCGCTGCTTCGCCGAGGGCAGCTCCGCATCAGATGGCTCCCGCATACTTTTCCTATGCCAACGTCCGGAGTCCATCGGTCTCGAATCCCTGGCTGCCGGATGGTGTGACCTGGTCGCCGAAGAATCCTTCATCGGCGAAGCTGGTAAAATATCGGAGGTCACGCAGCCAAGGTGCGGTCGTGTGCGCTGACGAGAAGAGGAAGCCTTAACAGTCTCTGCGGACTGCTTATACAACGGAGCGTCCCGAGCGACGGACGTATGCTCCGCTAAAGACACATTTTGTACCACAACATCTGGTCCCAGATGTTGTTGTACGAGAGAGGGTCCTCTCTCGCTCGCGGCCCGGCTGGACCTGGACGAGCTAGGAACCGGACTAAAAGGCTTCCTCCGTTCTCGTTTACTATCCGCCGTCACTGGGTGTGCATCTATTATGTTTATAGTGCTCGCATCACCCAAAATTTCCTCTTGGACCGCATCGGACGAACCCGGCTGCCGAACCATTCGGTGAATAGACGCTACACCGGGCGAGCTAGCGGACGACATTTGTCTAATCTCCATGAGCACTTTTGCCGCTAGCTCTGAATTCATTTGTGACGACGGACGCACACTTGAAGAAGATAACATGGAAACATCACCCTGTTCTGGTTCCTCTGAAATAGAAACTGAGAGAGTAGAGTGACCTTGTGGAGAAAGAGCCGGCATCGCTCTTTCTCCAGAAACAACATATCGTGACACACGTTTCCAATGTTTCTCATCCCAATGTTCACATATAGGACAGGGATTAATGCGAGAACACTGACTACAATTAATACAATGATCATGAAAGTCAGAGGAAGATTTCTTCCTATTACAATTTGAACAATGTCCCTTCATTGTGAAAGAACAACAATAAGTCCTAGTTACTCGCAAAAACCCCTGACACAAAGATACATAATAACATGATCCATTAATAAATGAAAAAACAATTGCAAAACAAAATAATTTTGAAAAAATATTTTTTCAGAGAAGCCCAAGTTGCTGAAAAGTAACGTTGAGCCCCAATGGATCCGATGGCAAAGTGTGGTCAAAAATTTTAAATTTATATAAAATAATTAATGAGACACTTTCGGATAATATAAATGTATCTTATAATGAGATAAACTACCACAAAGGCAAACAGCCCCCCTCAAAAAAGGCTGTTGCCAATGAAAACAAACAGTGTAAACACACTAGAAAACATGACTCCAGGCACTGAAAAAACTGGCCCGGAATCAGTCATCAAATTACACTCTATCTGATGCAAAACAGAGACTCCCAGGGGAGAATCTGCAGAACATCAGATGGAAGATGCAGAACACAAACGTTATACACCCATGGGTGAAAACGTAACTATGGGGAAAATAACAGAAAACATTCTGTAACCAAGCAACTCTCCCAGGAAATTTTAGAAATGAAATTTCTCAAAAATATGCCAAAAGCATGGGAGAATTGCAAGGGGGGACTTTAGAAGGCTAGGGGAGAGGAAACACTGAATAAGCAGTGCAACATTTAGCAAGAATGACAACAAGAGGCCCATGCCTCGAAAATAGGCAACTTAACATAATTTCATCAAAAAATTTTAAGTACAGCCCTGATTATTTTTTGTCACTTCTTTTTCCTCTCCTCCTTCTATCCTCCTTAGAATCACATTTTCTCCAAAAATTACGTGTCTGGCATCCTTTAAACTGAGATTTACAAGCACAAAGATCAGTGAGATGTTGACTGATGAAGGGCCAAACAGAGAATGATAATTGGCGCCAATTTCGGGACGTCTGCGTCACTGCGCATGCGCAGTAGAGGCGTAGTATGGAGGTCCTTTAGGACATGATTTCTTTTTGTTTTGGATGCAAATTTTGGGGATTGGGGAGCAAAATTTGTGTTTGGCCCTGGTTTTGTTAGAGTTAGCACCAGCTAAGTCTGGGTCATTGGTACAGTATAAAAATATAGAAATTTTGGGCGGGGCCAAAAATTTTGCCCCTCCCATAACGGCGCCAAGTATAGCCCCACAAACTTCTCTTGAACAAATCTGAGTCTACACCTCAAAAGGAAGCTGCACACCAAATATCAAGTCTCTGCTACTGCTGGTTCATGAGAAGAAGATTTTTTAAGATTTCAGCACACTTTTTGGGTGTGGCCCTACCCACGGGCGGGGCAACTTGATTTGAACAAAATCAAATTGCGATGTCATAACAAACTATTATCTCAAATATCAATTAAATTGGTTCAGCGGTTTGGGAGGAGAAGACGCAAACACCATGTTCACGGACGACTGACGGTGAGTGGTCACTGTAGCTCTCCTGACTGAAAGTCAGGTGAGCTAATAACTTAGCACTCTACCAGTTAATAATTCGATTGTTGATTTCTTTAAATCTTTTTGAAAGTATTACACAATGCCAGTAGACAACACCACCGACTGCTCATATAATAAAGTATTTTTGCAAGTTTAGCTCAAGTTTGTAGGGGAATTATTTTTAGACAGAAATGTATTACTGCGCCTTCTTTATTTTTGTCAATTTTGCTGGTCGAGCGAATTGGACCAATGTGCTCCTCACTTCTCGCGGTGTTTTGTAGCGAATTATAGCACGATTTTGCCGCAACTGCTCTATAGAAGATTTATGGCATAAACAAAATAAACGCATAGTGTTTTCAAGTAAAAAATTTATTCTACAGTTAAAACTAGAAGTCCTGTCCTGAAATGCGCACAAATAGCACGTTAATCTTCGCGCTAATGTACGCGTTATGGCCATAGTAAAGCTATCAAATTCTGTACATATGGCCTGTGCACAAGCAATGTTTCAGCCAATGGACCTCCGGGTAACCCGGAGGTCCATTGGCAGAAACACTGCATGTGTTTGCTATATTTAACCAGGAGAACCTGCCGTGCTTTGGATGCCATTCGATATGGCAATTGCGCGCAATTCCAACGCGCAATTAAGCCTAGATAAGCGCACTATTCGTGACAGGACTTCTAGTTTTAACTGTACTCGTAGAATTAAGAATGAAACCGACTTGCCAGAGGCTTATCGGTTTCATTCTTAATCCTACTCGTAGAATAAATTTTTCACTTAAAAACGCTATATTTACACTTTTGGGGAATGAGTTCCACACAGTGGGCGCAGCCACAGATGATGCTCTGTTGCCTGCAGTTTTCAGCTTCTCTCTTGGCTGTGAAAGCAAAATTTCATAGCTGGATCTTAGGGATTTGGAAGGTTCATAACAATTCACAAGTTCAGCAGTCCTGGTAATTCATCCTTGTTTCCTCGGCAAATTGCTGTGGAAAACTGGTGCTACTACGGCAATTGCTGTGAAGCCTGTTTGATTGTGTAAAAATGATCAGGGGTCAGAGCACAGTCTCAATTACCATATATATGTAGTACCGTATTTACTCTATGTATTGGGACAGCTAAAAATAATTATTTTCACAGATGTCCCAATTCTTATAAAATGGAAAAAAAACACCCTGGTCTTGTTTAGATGCTGAATAAAGTTGTCTGTGATTCGTTTTCCATCACTATTATGAAAATCCCCTTCCAACTGTTTTTATATTTTCATTTTTTGCTTCCAAAACATAGCTTATGACCCCTCATTGGAACGAGTGCATTGCACTCATTCCAATGAGGGGGTCATAAGCTATGTTTTGGAAGTAAAAAAAAAATGAAATGTTTTAGTTACACAAGAATTTTCTTTCAAGAGTCATCTCCTACTAGCGTTAGGTAAAGTGTTGAAGACTGTCACAATGTAATATTAAATAGCCAGGACTGTAAATATTAAAAACTTAGAAATAGATTGAAATAAAAACAACAAAAATCAGTATGTATTACCAATATTTTATAGTTTAAAGTTTTCAGGTGACTGGGCCAACCGGAAACAAGTCTCCTGAGTGTCCCAAACCTTGGAGCATAAAAAAAATATATTTTTCTGAAAAAAATGTGTGTCCCAAATCATAGAGTGTCCCAATACATAGAGTAAATACGGTATGCGGTGAAGTGAAAAACTTTCAAGTAACTTTAACATGTGAAAGTAGTTCGAGATACATGTGTATATGATCACAATCAATGTGCAGAATCATTCACTCAATTAGATCATGCCAATATCATGAACAATGCGAATGCTGGGAAAAAATCTTAGAAGAAAGCAGGCGACTTGCTCAATATGTATAGTATTTATTTATTGGTGTTTAAGGTCACATATCTCTGCACAATGGCTAACCATGACCGTGACAGTTTTACGGTGGAGGAAGCCGGAGTACCCAGAGAGAACCACCAAGCAACAGCGAGCAACTGTCAGCTCCCCAACATACCAACTCCACACAAGCAGGGTTAGCATTGGTTGAAGACAGGTGTACCATCGACGTGCAGTTCAACAAGTGTGTTGCCAACAGTTTCTGATTCTTAATTACTAAAGTCAAATGCATCCAATTTCAGCGTGTTTGACAACAGAACCATGTGAAGCCAAACACACAAAACTTTTAGCGTATCTTTGAAAATAAACAAATCACTTTTTATCACTGAAACTGACGATGAGGGGAAAATATTTTTGCCAAAATGCAAGATACACTCTTCCAATTTCACAGCGTTTTGACCCAATCAATTCAATACTGTTACCTTCCTGAGCGGGACATTTAGCACTTGGACAATTTGCATATCCCGAATCAGAATACACAAAGAATTTTTATTTATTTTTTTTATTTGTTCTAGTTGAACTCCTAGCACTCTGGTAGTGTTTACTCTATGTATTGGGCCAGCTAAAAAAAAATATTTTCACAGATGTCCCACATCTTAGAAAATGGGGAAAAAACACAACCTGGTCTTATTTTGATGCTGAATCAAGTTGTGTGTGATTCGTTTTCCGTCACTATATACGAAAATCACCATCCAATTTTTTTTTAGATTTTCATTTTTTGCTTCCAAAACATAGCTTATGCCCCTCATTGGAACGTGCGCATTGCGCTCATTCTAATGAGGGGTTATAAGCTATGTTTTGGAAGCAAAAAATGAAAATTTTTAGTTACACAAGAATTCTGTTTATGAGTGTCATCTGCCACTAGTATTCGGTAAAGGGTTGAAGACTGTCACAATGTAATATTAAATAGTCTTCCTCATGTCAGTCTGGACTGTAAATATTAAAACTTAGGAACAGATTTAAATAAAAACAACACAAACCAGTATGTATTATCAATTTTTTATTGTTTAAAAAGGAAAATTAAACACAAACTTAGCTTTAATATTGAGCATTTTGCACCATTTTCAGGTGACTGGGCCAACTGGAAACAAGTCTCCTGAGTGTCCTAAACATTGGAGCATAAAAAAAAAAATATTTTTCTGGAAAAAATGTGTGTCCCAAATTATAGAGTGTCCCAATATATAGAGTAAATACGGTATTTCAAGTTTTCTGTCACTGACACTATATTGCCCATCCGGCATGAAAAATTTAACAAATTGTATCTTGTTTGACAGAGCTTAATGAGCTCAAACAAGATATAATTTTTTTTAATTCTCAGTTGCATTGTGGGAAACATTTGTAACTAACAACATTGGTATTTTGACATCAGAGTGCAGAGGGTTAAAGTAAAAAACGAAATAATTATTTTGTTGTCCTTCAGCTATGTTTTTTTTTTGTTATCTTTTTCACTTGCAAGTAATGTTGTACATGCTCATCTGAGTCAACATTGCCTCAGTTCATCTGTTGCAATTAAATTTAGTGTTCAAGTGTTCAAAATATACAAAATGTACAAAATATACAAAATATACAAACAGATAATTTGTTTCACTTTTTTATTTCATCAAATGTATTCACCCTCTTATTAATAACAATCCACTGCGTATTCCAGGTCCTTCTTAAACATTTCCAGGTCTTAAACTGGAAATCCGGATAAGAAAATGCGTACAGAATCAACAAGAAATAAAAATACGTTGCCTGATAGCTCTTTTTGGAACCCAAAAGTAGGTTCTGTAGAGTTCCCAGACATCAAATACACCGAACCTGTTTTAAGGTTCCATGAATTTCTGAAATCTGCATGGCTAAAACTGCACCATTATCGTGATTCAATTCCTGCAGAAAAACAGCATGCCCTTTGTACAATTCTATACTAGTAAATAAAGATCATTAGGCCCCACAAAGTAGATTTTCTGTTTCTCAGGCCGCCACTTTTTGTAAAATTGCATGCGGGCGGCGTTTTTTTATTTTTTTTTAATTATTTCTTTGCCAGCAAAAGTTTATGTTCTTGGTTTGCTTTAGGCCTCATAATCTACATAATAGTATGGGTGTATTTTGTCCTTTGAGTGCAAGAAGGCTTTGCAATGCTAAAGCATTGCAAAGCCTTGTTGCATTAAAGGGACAAATTTATCAATTTTATTAACTTGGGTAAAATATTAGGCATAAACCGTTTTTTTTTAAAATTTTTTTTAAGTTTGCATTGGTTATCAAAAGAGAGCAAGCAGCAGACAAAAGGAGCACGCGGGAGTGCCTGAGAAACAGATTATTAATTTTTTGAGACCTTAACATCATTCCTAACCTCTACTGGGATACATGTAAATGTAATGGCCGACGAAAATAGAAATTAAAATTCAACTTGAAAAGTATTTATAATTGTTCATAACAGCACAAGAAACACTTGCAAACATTCATCATGTGGACCACCGGGTACAACCTGGTGGTCCATGTGATGGTGATTTTCAAGTGCTTCTTGTGTTTTGGTCTCAGAAATTGTAAATAATTACTAAGTGAAAAATCTATCCCACAGCGATTTAGTAGTAATCCACCCTCCACGTACTGTAGTCTCAATATTTTCCTTATGTGTGATCAGTTCAGTTTTTGATTTCACTACTGATCTCACTAATAGCACATTACATTTTGCCTTGCACATCACAAACGCTATTGTGTATTTCAGACTACTTCATTTTTCTGCATTGAGGAGCAGGTTAACAAACGAGCATTTTCTGCACTAGTTTCAACTGTATGGTACATGTATGTGGATGCTGGATTACTACTAAATCGCCGTGGGATACATTTTTCACCTCATAATTATTTACAATTTCCGAGGACAAAAATCAAGAAGCACTTGCAAACCCGTTGGTCCATGTAATGAAAGTTTGCAAGTGTTTCTTGTGCTATTATATAGACAATTATAAATACTTTTTGTGTGGGAACTATATGGCGCTGCGATTAAGTAGTAATCCACTCTCTTCATTCTGTATATACAGTTAATTTTTTATATCTATTTACATCATTACATGTACATGTATCCCAGGAGAAGTTATGATGTTAATGATCTCTATTTACGAGTATAAAATTGTACAGAGTTGTGCACTCTGTTTTCCTACAGAAATTGGGTTACGCAAATGATGCAGTTTAACAGGGACAAAATGCACTTAGTCTGTGCACCATTGCTTCAAAATAGTGCACAATACAGTGACAGGACTTCTGGTTTTAACTGTATTATCAATCTTTTCTTCTTTAGAAGGGCAAAATGACGTCGAAATATCAAAATTTTGAGATGCAATTTTCTTCCTCTAATTCAAAATTATTCTGTCAAACAAGACTGAAGTGGTTAAATCCTGGTTGCACTATGGAAAACATTTGCTGTTTGAAATTTCATTATCTTGACATCAGAGCAGAGGGTTAATTAACTATTTTTCACAAGATATGTGGCTATTCAATTAACAGGGTTCTACCGTACATGAGATTCTTACCTTGCATTCTGTTGATTTTGGTCCCATAAGCCAAATCATATTGATAGCCAAAAATAAATGTCAGTGGTAAGAGTGGTACCAATGGTCCTGGTGACTTCCTCCTCAGAAAGCTAAATTTTGATTAAAAAAAAAATTAATTTTTTACCGTATATTTCTCAGCAAATTACAGTTAAAAAAAGAAGTCCTGTCACGAACTGTGCGCTTATCTAGGCTTAACTGCGCGTAGGAATTGCGCACCACTGCCATATCGAATGGCACCCAAAGCATGGTAGGTTCTCTTTGTTACCCACAGCAAACACAAGCAATGTTCCTGCCAATGGACCTCCGGGTTACCCAGAGGTCCATTGGCTGAAACTTTGCTTGTGCACAGGCCGTATGTGCAGAATTTGATAGCCTTACCATCGTCATAACGCGTAGATTAATGCGCAAATCGATGTACTAGTTGTGCGCATTTCAGGACTTCTAGTTTTAACTGTACATGTAACTAATTATAAGGCCACACAAAGTAGATCTTCAGTTTCTCAGGCCATTATTTGTGAAATTGCATGCAGGCAGGCGTTTTTTTATTTTATTTTTTATTTCAGTAATTACTTCTTTGCCATCAAACATTCATGTTCTTGGTTCAAGTTTTAGGCCTCATAATCTACAGAATAGCATGGGTGGTGGTGTATTTCATCCCTTGAGTGCAAGAAGGCTTTGCAATGCTAAAGCATTGCAAAGCCTTCTTGCACTCAAGGGACAAATTCATCAATTTTTTTTAACTTGGGTAAAATATCAGACATAAACCATTTAATTTTTATTTTTTTAAGTTTAAATTGGTTATAAAAAGAGAGCATGCGGCTGCCAAAAGGACCATATGGGAGGGCCTGAGAAACAGATTTTTTTATTTTTTTAGGCCTAAACTTCACAATTTGAACCATAAAAAGTCATTTCTGATTGGACCTGTGAGGATTTGATTTTTCAGATTCAGTCTCGGTTCGGTTTCAGGAAAAAACCTCGGTTTCGGTTTGGTTTATCTACAGTAGTACTCAAACGACTAGTCGATGTCGACTCTGGGCAAACCAGTAGTCGACTCTCAATTGTGCAGTCGACTAGTCGGAGGAGTTCAAGCTTTTAGGTAAATAGTATCCCTTCTGTGCCACTGTCAGACAGTTTGAACAGCAATATTGGGCAATCAATGTATACATCTATTGCCATCTAATGGTAGTGACAGTAGTTTGTATTAACTGGTACTAGAGGAGTGCTGAATTATTTTGGGCTATCAGGATATGTTATTAATTTGCCTTGTTGCAATTTATGGGAGAGTGCCTATAGGCACAATGGCTAATCATGACCACAACATGAGTATCAACTCAAGACCAGAGGTGAATTAGTAAGCCATGTTGCCCATTTTAGAAAGGGTTGGTGACTGGGTCCTATTTTTCCAGTAAAACAGAGCCTGTTTACTGCAGTGAACAGGCAATGCTTCACTTCCAGGTGTTCCCGCGAGAATCTCTTCTCAGTATTTCCTTCTTTGGAAATTTTACTTCTCTCTGCCGACATCCTGCAGGGCTAAGCTTGTGAAGAGAGTACAATTGGGGGAGGGGAGGGGGGGGGGGGGGGGGGGTCAGAGGGCACTATACTTGTACTGATGGCAGGGGAAACAAAAAAAAATGAAAGTGTCAATGACACTGTAGCTCAACTTGTCAAGACAAAGACATGTACATGTATAGTATGTGACACAGCAATGACAAACATCTAGGTAATGACCTGATAACAAAGGTACATATAAAGTATTGTAACGGTCTGTACATAAATACTGAGCGTTGCCTGTAACAAATGTATAGGTAAAGTATTGTAAAGGTGGGTGACAGTCAGATGCTAAACTAGAAAAAATCATTGAGTCCCACAGTGGGTCTGACTGAACCCCAAAATATTTGTTCTCATAGCACAGTGATAACAAAGGCACCCCAAAACACACTCATTCCTGTCCCAAGGTGAAAACAAAGGTACCCAAAAAGTTTCGTGAAGATCAGTTCACAAATATGAGCTGTGCAGAAGTTGTGACAAAAAACTGATTGGACCAAATTTCGGTACAAAATGGCCACTGGCAGCCATCTTGAATTTTGGGCCGCGCCCAGAAACACTCGTTCTCGTCCCAAGGTGATAACAAAGGTACCCAAGAAGTTTTGTGAAGATCGGTTCATAAATACAGCCTCTAGCCCGAGCTGTATTGACATGTGCACTTACAGAGTATAAGTAGCACTGAATAAATCAAAGTTCATCTAATTTGCATAATTTCTGCACGAGAAAAAAACCCGTACTATATGTGATGTATTCCATGTTACTAAACATTCATACAAAAATTTATTCAAATCAGAACTTTCATACAGAAGTTCTGTACAAAAGACTGATTGCACTAATTTTGGTACAAAATGGCTGCTGGTGGCTATCTTGAAATTCGGACCACACCCAAAAACACTCGTTCTCATCCCACGGTAATAACAAAGGTACCCAAGAAGTTTCGTAAAGATCGGTTCATAAATATGGCATCTAGCCTGAGCCGTATAGAAGTACAGTACAAAAAAACTGATTAGACCTAATTTCAATACAAAATGGCCACTGGCAGCCATCTTGAATTTTGGACCGCACCCTGAAACACTCGTTCTCGTCCCAAGGTGATAACAAAGGTACCCAAGACGTTTCGCAAAGATCGGTTCATAAATACAGACTCTAGCCCGAGCCGTATTGACACGTGTACTTACTGTGTGTAAGCAGCACTGAAAAAATCAAAGTTCATCTAATTTGCATAATTTCTGCACGAGAAAAAAACCCGTATTATATGTGATGTATCCCATGGTACTAAACATTCACACACAAAATTATTCAAATCAGCGCTTTCATATGGAAGTTCTGTGCAAAAATCTGATTGCACCAAATTTCGTACAAAATGGCTGCCATCGGCCATCTTGAATTTTGGACCAACCCCAAAACACTCGTTCTCATCCCACGGTGATAACAAAGGTACCCAAGAAGTTTCGTAAAGATCGGTTCATAAATACGGCCTCTAGCCCGAGCCGTATTGGCATTTGCACTTACAGTGCTGAAAGTAACACCAGAAAACATCAAAGTTAGTCTAATTTGCATAATTTACGCACGAGAAAAAAACCCGTATTATATGTGATGTATCCCATGGTACTAAACATTCATACAAAAAATTATTCAAATCAGACTTTTCATATGGAAGTTCTGTACAAAAAACAGATTTCTGCATCGTCGGTACAAAATGGCAGCTGGCAGCCATCTTGAATTTCGGACCGCACCCAAAAACACTCGTTCCCGTCCCAGGGTCATAACAAAGGTACACAAGAAGTTTTGTAAAGATCGGTTCATAAATACGACCTCTAGCCCGAGCCATAGCCAATTGTTGACGTACGGACAGACGGACGACGGGCCATGACAATAGCTCAAATTTGACTTCGTCAAAGATGAGCTAAAAATTCAGATTGGGGGGGGGGGGGGGGGGAATCCCTGCAAATCGCATGGCTCCTCTACTGGATCCCACAAACTTGATTTTCAGAGTTTGAAACGTCTGTTGAATTTTGAAATATTAAATTCTCTTCTCTGCATTTTTTTCTTTAGAAATTTCACTTCTCCCAAAAGAGCTCTTGGTTTTCCCTCTTTTTCCGAGAGGGAGAAGTCACATCTACCTAAAATTCTCTCATAGGCGGGTCCCTGGGAGAATTAAATTTCTTTGACATTGTAAATGTGGAGCAAGTGCCAAGTTCCAGTTCTGAAACTGTGTTTGATAAAGTGATTAACATTTTACAATGCTTCACCCTTGGTGTTGACAAAGAAAGTACAACCATTGAGGCTGGATTTTTTAGCTCACAGATGGGAGCTCAACTTATCACTTGCCGTCCGTCGTTGTCCATCGTCATGAACATTTTTCAAACGACTTCTCCTCTGAAACCACTGGTCAGATTTTCACAAAATTTCATGTGGATGTTCATTACTATATGGCAATTCATGTTTGTTCAAATAAAATGGCCACGTCCCTTGGGGACTCTGTATGGGACATAACTCTGATAGCACTGTACACGTATGAATTATAGAAAAATAGGCCGATGAAATCGTCAGATGTGTACCCATACGCGCAACTAGTAGAAAGCTGTATGACGGAGGGCCACCACTGATGCCGACATTATGTACGCTATACAAGGTATGGGCACATATAGAAATGGATTGGAGGAGTGTCTAATTTGATGGATAAAGGGTTAATATCTCCGGATCAAATTATCAGATTTACATAAAAAACTATACAGCACAGCACACCAGTAACCTGAATAAATATATAAAGTAACATGACAATCGGATTGATATTTTTTGAGTTATCTCATGCCAAAGGGATTGGAGGAATTTTCAATTTGAAGGATAAAGGGTTAATATCTCGGGATCAAATTATCAGATTAACAACAAAAACTATACAGCTCAGCACATCAGTAACCTGAACACAATTATAAAGTAACTTGACAATCCAAGCAATATTTTTCAAGTTATCAAATGCCAAAGGGATTGGAGGAATTTTCAATTTGAAGGATAAAGGGTTAATATCTCAGGATTAAAATAACAGATTTACACCAAAAACTATACAGCTCGGTACATCAGTAACCTGAACACAAATACAAAGTAACTTGACAATCCAAGCAATATTTTTCAAGTTATCGAATGCCAAATGGATTTGAGGAATTTTCAATTTGAAGGATAAAGGGTTAATATCTCAGGATTAAATTATCAGATTTACACCAAAAACTATACAGCTCGGCACATTAATAACCTGAACACAAATATAAAGTAACTTGACAATCCAAGCAATATTTTTCAAGTTATCGAATGCCAAAGGGATTGGAGGAATTTTCAATTTGAAGGATAAAGGGTTAATATCTCAGGATGAAAATAACAGATTTACACCAAAAACTATACAGCTCGGCACATCAGTAACCTGAACACAAATATAAAG
The DNA here is from genome assembly GCA_031216915.1 of Pictodentalium vernedei. NCBI lineage: Eukaryota > Metazoa > Mollusca > Scaphopoda > Dentaliida > Dentaliidae > Pictodentalium > Pictodentalium vernedei. The sequence continues at coordinate 64,022,194 of CM062296.1, forward strand.
TAACTTGACAATCCAAGCAATATTTTTCAAGTTATCGAATGCCAAAGGGATTGGAGAAATTTTCAATTTGAAGGACAAAGGGTTAATATCTCGGGATCAAATCATCCGATTTACACTAAAAACAATACAGCTCAGCACATCAGTAACCTGAACACAAATAAAAAGCAACTAGGCAATCCAGGAAATATTTTTCAAGTAATCGAATGCCAAAGGGATTGGAGGAATTTTCAATTTGAAGGATAAAGGGTTAATATCTCAGGATTAAATTAACAGATTTACACCCAAAACTATACAGCTCGGCACATTAGTAACCTGAACACAAATATAAAGTAACTTGACAATCCAAACAATATTTTTCAAGTTATCGAATGCCAAAGGGATTGGAGGAATTTTCAATTTGAAGGATAAAGGGTTAATATCTCAGGACGAAAATAACAGATTTACACCAAAAACTATACAGCTCGGCACATCAGTAACCTGAACACAAATATAAAGTAACTTGACAATCCAAGCAATATTTTTCAAGTTATCGAATGCCAAAGGGATTGGAGAAATTTTCAATTTGAAGGACAAAGGGTTAATATCTCGGGATCAAATCATCAGATTTACACCCAAAACTGTACAGCTCGGCACATCAGTAACCTGAACACAAATATAAAGTAACTTGACAATCCAAGCAATATTTTTCAAGTTATCAAATGCCAAAGAAATGGATATGGACGCCGGACGGACAGACGGACAAAGGATGGACGAATGACGGATAGTCACCCCAGATGCCGGCATTATGTGTACCATACATAGTATGGGTACACATAAAAATTATTAAATGAAAGTGTCTATGACACTGTAGCTCAACTTGTTAAGGCATGTACATGTATAGTATGTGACACAGCAATGACAAACATCTAGGTAAAGCACTGAGTAAATCAAAGTTCATCTAATTTGCATAATGTCTGCACGAGAAAAAAAACCCGTACTATATGTGATGTATTCCTTGTTACTAAACATTCATACAGAAGTTCAGTACAAAAGACTGATTGCACTAATTTTGGTGCAAAATGGCTGCTAGTGGCCATGTTGAGTCTAGCCTGAGCCGTATAGAAGTTGTGTACAAAAAAATGATTTGACCTAATTTCGGTACAAAATGGCCTCTGGCAGCCATCTTGAATTTTGGACCGCACCCAGAAATACTCGTTCTCGTCCCAAGGTGATAACAAAGGTACCCAAGACGTTTCGTGAAGATCGGTTCGTAAATACAAACTCTAGCCCGAGCCGTATTGACATGTGTACTTACTGTGTGTAAGTAGCACTGAAAAAATCAAAGTTCATCTAATTTGCATAAATTCTGCACGAGAAAAAAACCATGGTACTAAACATTCACACAAAAAATTATTCAAAATCAGCACTTTCATATGGAAGTTCTGTGCAAAAATCTGATTGCACCAAATTTTGTACAAAATGGCTGCCATCGACCATCTTCTATACTGAGCACAAATATAAACCCAGGGGGGCCGATTTGAACAAACTTGAATCAGATCCACTTCACAATGTTGCATACCAAATATCAAAAGATTCTGCATGCTGGATCTGGAGAAGATTTTTTAAGAAATTTGCCTGAAATGCACTAAGTTCGAATTCGGGCTTCTATAGTGAGCCCAAATATGAATCCAGGGGGCCGATTTGAACAAACTTCAATCAGATCCCCCCCACAATGTTGCATACCAAATATCAAAAAATTCTGCCTGCTGGATCTGGAGAAGAAGATTTTTTAAGAAATTTGCCTGAAATGCACTAAGTTCGAATTCAAGCTTTTATAGTGAGCCCAAATATGAATCCAGGGGGCCGATTTGAACAAACTTGAATCAGATCCACTCCACAATGTTGCATACCAAATATCAAAAGATCCTGCCTGCAGGATCTGGAGAAGAAGATTTTTGAAGAAATTTGCCTGAAATGCACTAAGTTCAAATTCGAGCTTCTATACTGAGCCCAAATATAAACCCAGGGGGCCGATTTGAACAAACTTGAATCAGATCCACCCCACAATGTTGCATGCCAAATATCAAAAGATTCTGCCTGCTCAATCTGCAGAAGAAGATTTTTTAAGAAATCTGCCTGAAATGCACTAAGTTCGAATTCAGGCTTCTATAGTGAGCCCAAATATGAATCCAGGGAGCCAATTTCAACAAACTTCCATCAGATCCACCCCACACTGTTACATACCAAATATCAAAAGATTCTGCCTGCTGGATCTGGAGAAGAAGATTTTTTAAGAAATTTGCCTGAAATGCACCAAGTCCGAAATCAGGCTCCTATACTGAGCCCAAATATGAACCCAGGGGGTCGATTTGAACAAACTTGAATCAGATCCACCCTAAAATGTTGCATACCAAATATCAAAAGATTCTGCCTGCTGGATCTGGAGAAGAAGATTTTTTTAAGAAATTTGCCTGAAATGCACTAAGTTTAAATTTAGATTTTTTAATGTTTTTCCCATTGCCTACCGTGTTAAAAAGTGCTGACTCAGCACTTTTCAAAGTCCTGAAAAAAGTACCTTGTGATCAAACCGATAGGGATTTTTTTTAACCATTCTATTCTACTGGATAAAAGTAAGCTTTATACAAAATAAGAATTCTCTGTGCCATGTAGTTTTGGAGATATGGCAGTTTTAAGGTTTTTCCTATTTTTAGCTCCCGAGGTTCCCACGGGGCAACAAGAAAATTTTTTTTTGCATCAATCAACTACTTATGACCCATTATCATCTCATATCAAATTTGGTTCAAATCAACCTCACGGTTCTGAAAATAGAAATTTTAAGCGTGGCCAAAATTTTTGCCCCTCCCATAACGAAGGCAAATAATGCCTGACAAACTTCTCTTGAACAAACTTGATTCTAAACCTAGGGCTTGCCTTGAGTCGGGGCTGATCAGCCCAGGCCCCGAGATCAGCCCTGAGGAGCACTTGCTGGGGGCTTTTTTTCAAGCCCCAACATTTTCCACAAAAAAGCACTAACAATAATGGACAAAATGGAAAATCAGCCCCGAAAAGGCCCCGACCTCAATATGTGGGGCACTTTTTTTAGGCCCCGACCATTTTACTCAAGGCGAGCCCTGTCTAAACCTCAAAAGGACTCTGTATACCACATATCAAGTCTCTGCTACTGGTGGTTCATTAGAAGATTTTCCAAAAAATTGGCCATTTTTCCCCCTCACCTCTGCTCAATATGAGCCGAAAGCTAGTTTGGACAAAAATCAAAATGCCCCTATATAACCACTACTTACATGAAATTTAATTAAAATGTGGCCAGTGGTTTAGGAGAAAGAGGCTCAAACACCACCTTCACGCAGGACGACGGATGACAGACGACGGATGAAGAGTGATAAGAAAAGCTCACCCTGACTTTCAGTCAGGTGAGCTAAAAATATTGGAATGAAAGGACAGATGGATGGAATGACAGCTGGACAGACTGAACCCATTCCTACATCCCTCTCCCAGTTCGTGATGGAACCGGAAGTAGCTGTCCAGTACCTAGGTATGCATTTCTTTTTTTCCCTTTGAATTGATCCAAGGCAGTCCACTTCAGTGGTTTTGATTTTTATCTAATATGGGGCATTTTGACACTTTCCTAGTATGTATTCAATTTTTTTTTTTTTTTTGGTTGGGGGGGGGGGGGGGGGGGGTTGATTGTCTGTTCCAATGGATATCTAACAAATTTGATGAAATGCAAGCAGTATGTCTAAGGAATAATACTACAAGGCAGGGTCAGCTTGGCAGCCGATTTTAGGAAGATGTGACCTCTCTCATTCCTGGAAATGAGACAGGTGCGAGTGCAATTGCTCCCGTCGGCACCCGTGTTTTCTATTTTACGGGAGCTAAAAAATGCACTTGTTGAAAAATATTGTGGAGCAGAAGTATACTGTAATAATAATGTGTGTTGTTTTGAAAAAGCAGCACTCTGCGGCCAGTGGCAAGTTACTGTCATAATTCAGCAATTCCTTATACATTTAACCCCTTTGCCATTCTCATCCACCCTAATTTTTGTGATTTATCTTGTAGCCTTCAGGCTTGGCAATTTCAGGAGAGCGATTTTTTAGCTCTCCTTACTGCTCTCCAGAAAGAATTAAGGAGAGCGAAAAATTGCCCTCCTAAATATTTTGGTCTGGGATGATTGAGATTACATGTATTATGCTCACATTAAATTTTTGTTGTAAAGCAAAAATGTAATTTAACTTCGAAGTCACATAACATCACGTAATTTCATTTTGAAAGTGGTTTAGTGGTAAAAGGTAATGGCCGCAACCATACCCAAACACAGTTGCAATCATTTGAAGCAAAATGGGTCACAGCAATATTTTTTTTTTTCTGTCAGTTTCAAGTTCAACAACTGACATCACAGTTTGTGGGGTAATTATTCAAGGAATATTGACACTATAATATACTACCATTACTACTATCCTGTCACTTGAAGCGCTTGCACCAGGATGTGACTGTAGATTCAAGCAGGCCTGTTGTCCAAGAAAGTCATATGCCTACCCCTTGGCGGGTTGAAGGTGGTAGTGGTAGGCATATGACTTTCTCGGACAACAGGTCTGGGTACACAGGTCTTGTCAAGTGTGTGTTCGGTTGTTGAGTGAGACATCTAAATGTCTAAGAGATTTTGCTTTACCTTAGTAAAGTTAATAAAATCACTGATGTAGTCTGTTGGTTTCAGTTTCAATGAGTTTGTTCAACTGGATACTTAAAATGCTGTTGAAAGCTAATTGCTCTCCTAAGCTGACTGAGGAGAGCGATTTTTTGCCCTCCTGCATTTTTCAGAATGCCAGGCCTGAGCCTTATTACATTTAACCACCTTCCAACACTAGTTTTCAAAGAAAAACTTTCCAATGCAAATTTTTAAATGGCCATTTTGTGCTGGTTGCTACCAGTGAGGGTGAATTGTTTGAACGAATAGACCATTACAACTCTTCTTGGATAGATTTTTCACTTAATATTTACAATTGCAGAAGACAAAACACAAGAAGCACATGAAAACTTCAGGCTGGTCATTTTGAAAAATGCATTATGGTTCACCTCAAATCACCCTGGGAGGGGCACGGAAGGCCATTTTGAGTCTGTCCAAAATGACCCCAGGAGGGTAATTTATGGTTTACAGGGGCTATTTTGTTTCAGTTTGCTGGGTAGACAACTAATATCATTTCAAGGTACATGGTTTGTGTGATTATGATGTACAGTTAAAACTAGAAGTCCTGTCACGAACTGTGCGCTTATCTACAGTTAAAACTAGAAGTCCTGTCATGAAATGCACACAAATAGCACGTTGATATGCGCGTTAATGTGTGCATTATGGCCCAAGTAAAGCTATCAAATTCTGTAAATATGGCGTGTGCACAAGCAATGTTTCAGCCAATGGACCTCCGGGTAACCCGGAGGTCCATTGGCAGAAACATTGCATGCATTTGCATGCGTTTGCTATGAGTAACCAAGAGAACCTGCCGTACTTTGGATGCCATTCGATATGGCAATTGCGCGCAATTCCAACGCGCAATTAAGCCTAGATAAGCGCACTATTCGTGACAGGACTTCTAGTTTTAACTGTAGGCTTAATTGCGCACATGAAATGCGCACAATTGCCATATCGAATGGCATCCAAAGCATGGCAGGTTCTCCAAGTTACTCCTAGCAAACACAGGCAATGTTTCTGCCAATGGACCTCCGGGTTACCTGGAGGTCCATTGGCTGAAACATTGCTTGTGCACAGGCCATACATACAGAATTTGGTAGCCTTACTATGGTCATAACGGGTAGATTAACATGCAGATCAACGTGCTATTTGTGCGCATTTCATGACAGGACTTGCAAGATACCAGGTTACCCATGACACTCACAGTGTGCTATAGTTATCTTGCATCCTAATAAACAAGTCTGTATCTGTACATTACATGATGACTGTTCATGCCAGTGCACTCTTCTCACCGCCAGATGCCGCTAACTTGGGGTGCATCAATCAGATTTGGGGGACAAATCAACCCAGCTTTGATTCTGGGATAGGGCTGTCGCGATTATTCGATTAGTCGACTAACCGTCGACTATTGAAGTAATCCACGTTTTTTATTTTTAGTTGATCGTCATTCATTTTCAAGGTGGTACACATCTACTACACGTCGGGGCTAAATTGCATTGTTTTGTGAGGTGAATGATCAATGAAGGTGAATAACTTTAAATATCTAACCATAGTTAACATTCATATCCGGAAGACTGTACGACTGTCACTGACTGTGTCAGAAAGAACACTCACAGTTACTCGAGAAGAATAGATTCTTCTGAATTTCTCCAGTCTTGTACACACGAATGCACCCATTGGAAAACCCAAAGCGCGGAAGTGACAAAATTATGACGAAAGTCAGAACGTCAGATCACTTCTCAAAGTTCGGAACTTCAGACTAAGATCCAATTTTAACAACTGACGAGGGAATGCATAGATCTCAATGTTCAAAATTTTGAGAAACTTATTGCAGAAAGGAAACATATGCAGGAACGTTCTCTGGTATATTCATTTTAATTCATCGGCTTCAATCTAGTTCAAACTTGGACCCGCAGTCAGTAATATTATTTTTGGGGGTGGTACGTCCTACAGGACGTACCAACCCCAAAAATTATATTACGGACTGTGGGTCCAAGATTGGACTACATGTAGCTTCAGTCGGGACCGATTTGTTGTTCCCACAACCCCACTTCGTCTGAACACACTGGTGCCATTGTCATTTTCAGAGTTTTACGAACAGAAGAATGATTTGCTAAAAAATCATGGGAAGCGACTATTAATCGACTAACCGTCGATTACTGGTCACGATTAGTCGATTACAAAAAATGATAGTCGCGACAGCCCTATTCTGGGACAAAACATCCCAGGCAAATCGTCAGGGGTCGAACTGGCTTGGGGATGATACATGTATGTCCTGTATTTGCGCGTGACACAAGAGTTGTCACAGTCTGATATACAATGTAATAACTAATTACAACTTTGGAATTGGCAGACCTCTCACTTGTATTTTGAAAGTTACTTACTGTCTCTGGGTGACTGGGCTGATGGCACACTACAAACTTCACAAATTGTGCTTTGTTACATCTTTCAATCCACGAAAATCTGTGGAATTTTTAACTCAAGACGGGCGACAGCGGCCCGCCTCAAAATGACAAGCCTGAAACTTCCATCACATGAACCAACAGATTGCACCCAGTGGTCCATGTGTTGAAAGTCAAGCAAGCAATGGCACCGAGACTCAGTGGTAATCCACTCTCTTCATCTAATATATAAATGCGAATATCTGTATCTATATCTCTATCTCTCTCTCTCTATCTACCTTTGTTCCGGGTGAACTCGTCCGTTTCTCGATCGATCGATCTCAAATTTTGTACACAGGGGTAATTCGTCCCTGCAAGTAACAATGGATGGGTGCCGGGTTGACCTTCTATTTCGAAAACGGCTGATATAACTATCTTCTCCCGTGCAACGCCGGGTATCACCCACTAGTTATGTATTTTTGTATCCCTGTAGAGGTTAGGAATGATGTTAAGAAGCTCTGTTTGGTAGTATAGAATTGTACACAGCTGGGCACTTTTTGGCTGTCAAAATGGCATTTTTAGCAGCATTTTTCAAATTTGCAAGTTCATCAAGGAGTATCCAGTGATCTAGAGTTATAGCATTTGCTCGACTGGTACAGTAGAACCCTGTTAATTGTTGAATAGCCACTTTGCCAATGAAAATTATTCAATTAACAGGAGTATTCAATTAACAGGGATTGTGACACTTTCCTGTATTCTAGATAAACTTAGCATTTATTCTATTATATCTTGTTTGACAGAGCTCCATGAGCTCTGTCAAACAAGATATAATAGATTACATGCCTGTATTGGATGCACTGAGGCTAAATAGCTCTATAAACAAAAAAAACTGGGTTCAGTCAGGGAATTTCTAGACAGGTTACAAGATTTTTTATTTAATTTACAGGAATTTACTCTATAACATATATTCAATTAACAGGCAAATTTGTACTGGAGGTATGGTAAATGGTTTTGTGTTGGGAACTTATATTCAATTAACAGGGTTATTCAGTTAAGAGATATCCAGTTAAGTGGGCTCCACTGTATTAAGTTTAAGAAACCAGCGTAACATATTCATAACAGTCTATTAACAGACTGAGCATCTCCATGGGACATTCCCATTCCATCTTTACAAGGGTGGCGACTAGTATTCCAATACGTCAGGTAACTTATCTTGCTGGTTCTTGCGTTTGGGGATGGTGGACCCCGAGCTCAGCACCAGAATCAGAACTTGGGTGTGTGTGTGTGTGTGTGTGTGGGGGGGGGGGGGGGGGGGGGGGGTTTGTGTTTGTGGGCAGGCCTGACCCAAGAGTCATGGACTTCTAAACTTCCGGGGCCCCGAGTTACTAGCTAGAGCCATCCTCTTTTGTTTCAGATTCTTGACAAAGTCTATTAATGGATAAGGGCTCTCTCTATCAAACTCACTGCAATCCATTCGGAAGCTCTACATGTACCTCGAATCTGATATGAAACACGGTATACCATACCAACAATTAGCAGTATCATCAAACATAAGATCACACTCCATATCATCATGAACATGATGGCTGAAGTTTTGTTGCCAAAATGTTGGCATGGTTTGGAGAGGTATGCTGATTGCCTGATTGATCCAAGGTTGGTCAATATTGAATGAGAAAAACATAATTGTTTTCTGTTGAATTTATGATCTACATATGATTATAGTTATGATTATGATAAAATAATAATAACTGGAGATGGTCTGTCACCCTTTATACCCCCCACCATGGCACACCGCCTAGTGTAGGTGACTGAAAAGGGGCATTCAATTTTTCTAAGTAAAAAAAAAACTTGTGAAGTTTGCAACTGCCAACTGGTCTTAATTATTACACTGACGGTTCAAAAGTTCTGAATAGCAAAGCTTTGAATGTACCAAAACGAGGATCGTCTTTGTTGTTTACTTGAGGTTGGTCAACTGACTTCAAATTCATTTTTAATGTCTTCAAGAGAGGGGGAGTCATCTAGATACGAACAATCAATTATATTCAATAAATTGAGACGTTTAATCGATTCCTAAATTAAATGAAAGTGTCAATGACACTGTAGCTCAACTTGACAAACTTGAACTTGGTAAGTTATAAATGAAATGGCAAAATTGAAGATCATTGGTACCAATGTCATTTTTTTTGCCAGTGGCAACATTTTTTGACAGAAACCGAAGAAAATCGATAGCTCCCATCTAGAGGCCTCCCCAAACAAGCATGCCAGGTTTCAAAGCAATCCGATCATAAATGTGCCCTGTAGGGTGTACAAAAGGGAAATATTGTGGTCTGACGAGACTAAATTCTAAGAACGTTGGCCGTGGCAACATTTTTTGACGGAAATGGAAGAAAATCGATAGCACCCCATCTAGAGGTCACCATAAATAAGCATACCAGGTTTCAAAGCAATCCGATCATAAATGTACCCTGTAGGGTGTGCCAAAGGGAAATATTGAGTCTTCTAACTAAACTAAGTTCTAAGAATGTTGGCCGCGGCAACATTTTTTAAGAGAAATTGAAGAGAATCGATAGCTCCCATCTAGAGGTCTCCCCAAACAAGCATACCAGGTTTCAAAGCAATCTGATCATAAATGGGCCCTGTAGGGTGTGCCAAAGGGAAATATTGAGGTCTGACTAAACTAAGTTCTACGAACGTTGGCCGTGGCAACACTTTTTGACAGAAATTGAAGAAAATCGATAGCTCCCATCTAGAGGTTACCCTAAATAAGCATACCAGTTTTCAAAGCAATCAAATCATAAATATACCCTGTAGGGTGTGCCAAAGGGAAATATTGTGGTTTGACTGAACTAAGTTCTAAGAACGTTGGCCGCGGCAACATTTTTTGACGGAAATTGAAAAAAATCGATAGCTCCCATCTAGAGGTCACCCCAAACAAGCATGCCAGGTTTCAAAGCAATCTAATCATAAATGTACCCTGTAGGGTGTGCCAAAGGGAAATATTGAGTCTTGTAACTAAACTAAGTTCTAAGAACATTGGCCGCGGCAACATTTTTTGACAGAAATTGAAGAAAATCGATAGCTCCCATCTAGAGGTCTCCCCAAACAAGCATACCAGGTTTCAAAGCAATCAAATCATAAATGTGCCCTGTAGGGTGTGCCAAAGGGAAATATTGTGGTTTGACTAAACTAAGTTCTATGAACGTTGGCCGTGGCAACATTTTTTGCCGGAAATTGAAGAAAATCGATAGCTCCCATTTAGAGGTCACCCTAAATAAGCATACCAGGTTTCAAAGCAATCAAATCATAAATGTGCCCTGTAGGGTGTGCCAAAGGGAAATACTGTGGTTTGACTAAACTAAGTTCTAAGAACGTTGGCAGCGGAAACATTTTTTGACGGAAATTGAAGAAAATCGATAGCTCCCATCTAGAGGTCACCCTAAACAAGCATACCAAGTTTCAAGGTAATCTGATCATAAATGCGACCTGTGAGGTGTGCCAAAGGAAATTGTGGACGTACGTACTAACGTACGAACGTACGTACGTGTACGTACGTACGTACGTACGTACGTACGTACGTACGTACGGCGCCGGATGAGAAGTGATGGCAATAGCTCAGCTTGACTTTGTCAAGTTGAGCTAAAAATCATGACTGCCCTAAAATTTACTCCTGCTGCACGTGAACTTAAGTTATACTTTTACTTACCCCATAACACAGCCAAATGCAGCAAATGCATAAAAAGAACCAAACCACATGACCATGTCTCGTGATTTGGCAATCTGCATTGCCATCCCTCTCTCTCTCATTTCATTCTGCATATGAATCTGTCGCTCCATCTAAAATATTTAAACAGATATTAAACTTCTGATTCTTCAGTTACAATAGCAGAAAGAGATATTCGACCAGGGTTACTTGCCACTGTTCATTGGTTGTTGTAAACCCTTTACTCATCACATCTGATATCAAAATTTAGTATTTTAGGCCTAAAAAAAAAAAATATGTTTCTCAGGCCCTCCCGCATGGTCCTTTTGGCTGCCGCATGCTCTCTTTTTATAACCAATTTAAACTTAAAAAAAATAAAAATTAAATGGTTTATGTCTGATATTTTACCCAAGTTAAAAAAATTAATGAATTTGTCCCTTGAGTGCAAGAAGGCTTTGCAATGCTTTAGCATTGCAAAGTCTTCTTGCACTCAAGGTATGAAATACACCACCACGCATGCTATTCCGTAGATTATGAGGCCTAAAACTTGAACCAAGAACATGAACCTTTGATGGCAAAAAAGTAATTACTGAAATAAAAAATAAAATAAAAAAACGCTCGCCCGCATGCAATTTCACAAATAATGGCCTGAGAAACAGACGATCTACTTTGTGTGGCCTTAAATAATTTTTTTCTCAATTTTTTCAAAAAATTTCAAGAAAACCATATCATGGGTTCACATGGAATGGTTTTCTTGACATAGTTTGTATTAAACTTATTGATTTCACAAGAATTGGCGAACATAACATACAACTTATATTAATGCTTCTCTCATGTCCAATGAATGAATATTTGAGATGACCTCCACAACAACAACTTCGTTGTGTCCTGACTCTTCTCAGATATCCTGAAGCATGTCTCTCCAGACAGTCAACAGCCATTTTATGTCTCCACATGGTAGGATGGCTCATTGAGACATCATCAACCCCATAATTAATGCCAACAGAGAGTGCGCATACACATCAAGAACATTTCCTGATTTGAGGACTGATCCAAGAATCTCTGGAATGAGACACAAGTGCACTTATACATTCAGTTACCACTTTCTGTATTATATGGTTTTGTGGGTATGTTTTAAAAAGTTTAAAAAACAAGTGGCCTTAATTACTCACCCGACAAAGTGGTTCAAAGAAGTATTATGGGTCACATTCAGTTAGTCATGGATCATCAACACTATAGAGGAATGAAGTAATGAAATTATTCATAACTCTGGTATCCATGTCAGATGATAGTTATCATACATGTAGGTCTTCCTGGCTGCTTCCAATTCTATCAGCTGTAGACAAGCACTGCCAAACTTGCAAGGGTGGTTATGTCATGGCAGTTTGAAAGGCAAATTTTATGGAAAAATAGTTAACCCTTTACCCAACGTAACGGACAAAACCGGCCAGCGCTATTCTTAAAGATCGCTAATTAATTTTCATTATTTTTTCATTTTTTGTCTCAAAAACATAGGTTATGACCCCTCGTTGGAACGAGCTCGTTGAGCTCGTTCCAATGAGGGGTCATAACCTATGTTTTTGAGACAAAAAATGAAAAAAGTTAAAAAATTTATAGTAATTTATATATTTTTTATACTTACCAATGACCCAGACTTAGCTGGTGCTAACTCTAACAAAACCAGGGCCAAACACAAATTTTGCCCCCCAATCCCCAAAATTTGCATCCAAAACAAAAAGAAATCATGTCCTAAAGGACCTCCATACTACGCCTCTACTGCGCATGCGCAGTGATGCAGTCGTCCCGAAATTGGCGCCAATTATCATTCTTACTGGCAGTGCCTGGTCAGCGCTATGTACTCAGCGGGGAGGCAAGAGTTCCCAACTCCTGGGAGGGCCATCCCCGTCTGGGTCATTGGTAAGTATAAAAAATATATAAATTACTATAAATTTTTTAACATTTTTATACTGTACCAATGACCCAGACTTAGCTGAATAGTAAACAGGCTGGAGGGCCTAGGACATAGAGGAAAATCCAATAAGCTCAACTATATAGTAAAGAGGTAACCCCTTAAGGAGAAAAGGAGTATTAGGCTTTACATGTATCTTTCTTATTTAATATTAAATTAGAAAGATACACTACCCTTAATAATTGAGCACAATAACATTCATGTTCTCTATTAACATCCAGTATAACCCTTATACTAATTATTTTTAAAGCAAGCCAATAAATAAAGTAGTCCAGAGAATTGAGACTCTTTATAGTCATTTAAAAGTGTCCGAGTATTGTATATTAAAGCCCGTTTGACACTTGACATATACAAATGCTTCACACCGAGCTACACTTTAAAAATAAGACATGAATGAATTTAAACATTAATATTACACTTTAAAACCATCCCGGAAGCGACTCAGAAATACCGACTTGGAGGAGGCATTCCCTTGCTTTTCACTATAAAGCAGGTGACCTAAGGGAACACCCGCCCCCTCCCTTCCCCTTGCCCTGGGTCAAATAGCCCAGAGCGAAGAGGGCAGCCGGACGGAGTCACTGCCGGAACAGAAAGCCTGCATAACTATAGTTGCAACTGTTTAGTGGACGACATTCTGAGCAACAGATAACGGACCTAAACAATGCAGGTCTCCAGAAATGGACTCAATATTTCTGGGATAAAAATTCGTAAATGTGGATGGCTGAGACCAATAAGCAGCCTTCATTAAATCTGTAATAGCAACACTATTAGCATAAGCCCAGGAAGTAGAAAGAGCTCTTACTTCATGAGCAGAAATCTTAAGCACAGACTGCTGAGAAGAAGATAAATCTTCATAAGCAGTACGGATAGTTAACTGAATCCATCTAGCAATAGAATGGACTGAAATGTCCTTTCTATTAGGCATCAAAGACAGAAAGAAACGTTTCCGTCCCTTTCTGATAAACTGAGATCTCTGTTTATAGATACGTAGTGCTCTAACAGGACAGAGTAAAGGCCTACGCCCGTCTGAAGACGGAAGAGCCTTAATAACAATAGGTTCCGGATATTTATTAGGAGCCTGATTCTTAGCTAAAAAACCCACATTAGTAGTGAAGGTGATAGTGTTCTCAACACTACGATAATGAGAATCATCCACCGATAGTGCATGAAGCTCACTGACTCTTCTGGCAGAAGAGAAAGCTAAGAGAAAAGCTGTCTTATAAGATAAGAATTTGAAATCTACTGTCCCAAGAGGTTCAAATGGCTTTTCCTTCAATTTAAGGAGAACCCAAGCTAAATTCCACTTAGGAATTAATCTAAGAGTTCTGGGTCTATTTATCGAAAAGTTTCTAACCAACTTCGATAAAGAGACATTAGATCCAATTTGTAAACTATCATGATGTGCATAGGTATCAGATAACATAGATCTATAACCCTTTATAGTAACAGGCTGCAGTTTGATTTCGTCAAACAAGTATACTAGAAAGTTTGCAATGTCTGGTATAGAGGGATCAAATATATCTACAGAATGATCCCTACACCAACGACGAAAAACCTTCCACTTAGCCGCATAGTTTAGCGAAGAGGAGGTCCTCCTACAGTTAGAAATCGCGTCCACTGCTCGTCCTGTAAAGTGCTTGCCATGCAAGAAGGACCGCACAACGGAAAAACGTGAAGGTTGAGACCTTGCGGGTTGTGATGGAGTTGGCGCGATTTCCCCTGCGAAAGAAGATCCTCTCGTGGAGGAAGCTTCCGCGGTAGGTCCCACAACAGACACCTGAGTAGATTTATCCACGGTCTCTGTGGCGACAGAGATGCTACCAACAGAATCTTGCATTGAGATTGTTTTATCTTTAGCAATACTTGTTGAATTAACGGCGCTGGAGGATACGCATATCCTATCATTCCGTCCCAAGGGATCGACAGAGCGTCTACTGCAAATGCTCTTGGATCCGGACACGGAGACACATACGTCTGCAACTGATTGTTGAGATGTGTCGCAAATAAGTCTATCATTGGCCGTTCCCATTGGTAGCAAATCTGATTGAATACCTGTTTGTTGAGAGTCCACTCCGACGGCAACAAACGACCCTTTCGTGAAAGGGAGTCTGCTAGCACATTCAGACGACCCGGTATGTGACCGACCGAAAGAAGAACGTGATGTTCTAACGCAAACAGAAGGATTCTTTCCGTTAGATTGAACAACGGAACTGAATGAGTGCCTCCCTGATTCCGTATATACGCCACTACTGTCGTATTGTCGGATAGGATTTGGACATGAGCATCTTGAATAATGTCCATCCAGTGACGTAACGCAAGCCAAATTGACATCATTTCCTTGATGTTTATGTGCTTGCACAGGAATTGCGGATCCCAAAGACCCTGGCATCTCGAATCCGTTGGGATTAATGATGCACCCCAACCTGTTTGACTGGCATCCGTCATAACGGTAAAACTCGGATCCGGCAACTGCAGTGGAACTCCTTGAGTTAACCACTGAATGTTTGCCCAAGTCTGAATCTCTTGTTTCACTTGATCTGACAAGAGAACGTCTACATCGAGCGAATGAATTTTCACACTCCAATTCTGAGTCAGGAAAATTTGAAGAGGACGTGTGCGTAACCGCCCCATCGGAATGAGATCTGCGGCGGCTCCGCACAGACCTATCAGTCTCATAAATTCTCTCGCCGTGACTTTGTCTGCGTGCAGACAATAGCGAGCGTAACAACTGACTAATTTCGCTCTGGTTAACGGCAGACGAACGAGATTGTTGTGCGTCTCGAAGCTCATTCCCAGATGAGTGAATGACTTGGACGGCACCAGATCCGACTTCTCCTCGTTTACTATAAAACCGAGACGTCGGAGCAATAGAAGAAGATTCTGAACATCGTTCTGAAGCGTTAACTCGTTGCCATACCTCTGAAGAATGTCGTCCAGGTAGGCCGACGTTACCGCAGACGAATGAGCTCGGAAGTAGATCATTACCGAGTTCATTACCCGAGTGAAAGCCCAGGGTGCTAGATTCAATCCGAAGCACATCGCCCGGAATTGATACACCACTCCCAGGACTGCGAAGCGTAGATACTTTCGGAATGTCGGATGTACCATGACGTGAAAGTACGCATCTTTGAGATCTATGCTCGCTGCATAATCATTCACCCGAATACTCGCTCTGACCGATCGAATCGTCTCCATATAAAACTTCGGAGCGACGATCAGCTTGTTTATCCAGCTCAAATCTATGACTGGACGGAACGAGCCGTCTGGTTTCGGAACCAGAAACAGATGGCTGTAGAATCCCTGAGATTCCTGGTTTTCTACGACCTCTACCGCGTTCTTCATTAAAAGAGACTGCACCTCTGATAACAGAGCGTCTCTTTTCTGTGGATTTGATGGAAGATGAGTCCACTTTGGACTTCGAGTTAATGGAGGCTTTCGTTTGAAGGATATCTTCAGACCTTCCGAAGTCACTCCTCTCACCCAAGGGTCGTCCGTAATCGACGCCCACTCTTGTGAAAAACTCGACAACCTTCCGCCAACCGGAACGCGATAGAGGTTTAAGCCATCACCTCCTGGACCTGCGAGGCCTGCGGTAGGAGAAACCACGTCTTCCATGACCCGCACCTCGCCTCGTTGACCTCGGGGCGTCCGACCGATTGTCCCGGCCTGAAGGACGTCCCGAACGAGAGTCGCTATCCTGACGGTCTCTCGAATAAGACCAAGAGGACGCACCGGAACCTCTATAGGAACCTCTCTTGGGCGCATTAGACCCAGAAGTGCCTGTCTTATTCGTGTCTGCTGTATCCGACTTCTTAGGAGCAGATCTGAACAACAGAGAATCATTAGCTTTCTTTTTAATTTTATCATAAATAGCGGAAAGCTTGCCGTCAAAGAGAAATTCTCCTGAGACCGAAGCGACTCTAAGAGAGTTCTTCACCTTAGAATCCACTAGTGTGGATGTAGCTAGGGCTGCGTCACGTCTAACCAACTCCAGATTTGCCACTGAAAGGGCGGAGTTACACGTGGAATAAGCTACTGCCCTTGAAAGAAGTCTTAAAGAGGATTGTATATCCTGAAACTCTTCCCCTTGAAGGCGCAGTGATAACGCCTTAGTAAGGTGATCTGCGTAAGATAAGGCATCTAAATTGGCTCTGTTAGATGCAATAGCTGTCTCCAACACCGCGGTTGGAATAGAAGCTGACGACGGTAATGATAGCTCTAAATCTTCCGCCTCGTCGTCCATACGCAGAGGAACTCTCGGTATACCCTGTCCTGCCGTATCGAATTTATTCCTTGCATTAATGAAAGGCAGGTTGAGAGTATTAGCGGACAAGAAACCTGCTTTCCCCGTCCTGGAAGCAAGTTTAAATATAGCGTTGTTCAATAATTCAAATGTTCTAGCAACATTATTGGACTGCGACGGAAACTCGGGAGCGATGTCCCTGAACCGCTCAAAAAATTCAGAGTCCAATGACGCTATAATTCTCTTGTCCGGAAGCGCAGCAGTCTGGCTCGACGGAACAACTTGAGGGAGAAAGTGCCGGATGAAGTCCACGGCAGCTTTATGTTGTTCCGAAAGGGATAGCTCCAAGTCATCCGTATCCCTTTCACCATCCGGTCGGACCTCATGATGTTCCCGGTCATCTGCCCCCGATGCTTCGGCGGAGCGTACCGACCCAGCGCCGTCGGATAATTCTCTATCCGACACCGTTTCTGTCGGCTGCTGGGATGCTGCGATAAGCTGTGCTATCTGCACAAGAATGTCCGGCGTCGAGACCTGCGGAGGCGCAGTCTTTCGCTGCTTCGCCGAGGGCAGCTCCGCATCAGATGGCTCCCGCATACTTTTCCTATGCGAACGTCCAGAGTCCATCGGTCTCGAATCCCTGGCTGCCGGATGGTGTGACCTGGTCGCCGAAGAATCCTTCATCGGCGAAGCTGGTAATATATCGGCGGTCACGCAGCCAAGGTGCGGTCGTGTGCGCTGACGAGAAGAGGAAGCCTTAACAGTCTCTGCGGACTGCTTATACAACGGAGCGTCCCGAGCGACGGACGTATGCTCCGCTAAAGACACATTTTGTACCACAACATCTGGTCCCAGATGTTGTTGTACGAGAGAGGGACCTCTCTCGCTCGCGGCCCGGCTGGACCTGGACGAGCCAGGAACCGGACTAAAAGGCTTCCTCCGTTCTCGCTTACTATCCGCCGTCACTGGGTGTGCATCTATTATGTTTATAGTGCTCGCATCACCCAAAATTTCCTCTTGGACCGCATCGGACGAACCCGGCTGCCGAACCATTCGGTGAATGGACGCTACACCGGGCGAGCTAGCGGACGACATTTGTCTAATCTCCATGAGCACTTTTGCCGCTAGCTCTTAATTCATTTGTGACGACAGACGCACACTTGAAGAAGATAACATGGAAACATCACCCTGTTCTGGTTCCTCTGAAATAGAAACTGAGAGAGTAGAGTGACCTTGCGGAGAAAGAGCCGGCATGGCTCTTTCTCCAGAAACAACATATCGTGACACACGTTTCCAATGTTTCTCATCCCAATGTTCACATATAGGACAGGGATTAATGCGAGAACACTGACTACAATTAATACAATGATCATGAAAGTCAGAGGAAGATTTCTTCCTATTACAATTTGAACAACGTCCCTTCATTGTGAAAGAACAACAATAAGTCCTAGTTACTCGCAAAAACCCCTGACACAAAGATACATAATAACATGATCCATTAATAAATGAAAAAACAATTGCAAAACAAAATAATTTTGAAAAAATATTTTTTCAGCAAAGCCCAAGTTGCTGAAAAGTAACGTTGAGCCCCGATGGATCCGATGGCAAAGTGTGGTCAAAAATTTTAAATTTATATAAAATAATTAATGAGACACTTTCGGATAATATAAATGTATCTTATAGTGAGATAAACTACAGCAAAGGCAAACAGCCCCCCTCAAAAAAGGCTGTTGCCAATGAAAACAAACAGTGTAAAAACACCAGAAAACATGACTCCAGGCACTGAAAAAACTGGCCCGGAATCAGTCATCAATTACACTCTATCTGATGCAAAACAGAGACTCCCAGGGGAGAATCTGTAGAACATCAGATGGAAGATGCAGAACACAAACGTTATACACCCATGGGTGAAAACGTAGTTATGGGGAAAATAACAGAAAACATTCTGCAACCAAGCAACTCTCCCAGGAAATTTTAGAAATGAAATTTCTCAAAAATATGCCAAAAGCATGGGAGAATTGCAAGGGGGGACTTTAGAAGGCTAGGGGAGAGGAAACACTGAATAAGCAGTGCAACAATTAGCAAGAATGACAACAAGAGGCCCATGCCTCGAAAATAGGCAACTTAACATAATTTCATCAAAAAATTTTAAGTACAGCCCTGATTATTTTTTGTCACTTCTTTTTCCTCTCCTCCTTCTATCCTCCTTAGAATCACATTTTCTCCAAAAATTACGTGTCTGGCATCCTTTAAACTGAGATTTACAAGCACAAAGATCAGTGAGATGTTGACTGATGAAGGGCCAAACAGAGAATGATAATTGGCGCCAATTTTGGGGCGACTGCGTCACTGCGCATGCGCAGTAGAGGCGTAGTATGGAGGTCTTTTAGGACATGATTTCTTTTTGTTTTGGATGCAAATTTTGGGGATTGGGGGGCAAAATTTGTGTTTGGCCCTGGTTTTGTTAGAGTTAGCACCAGCTAAGTCTGGGTCATTGGTACAGTATAAAAATATTAGTTATTCAAGAATTATTTTTGCAAGTGTCGTCTGCTTTTTAGGTTAGGTAAAGGGTTAAAACACAAAGGAATAGATCTGAACAAACTTGAACCTTACCTGCCCCCCACCCCTCCCCCATAGAGAGCCCAAATATAAAGCCAGGGGCTCAAATTGAACGAACTTGAATCTGATATTTATTTATTTATTGTTGTTTAAGGTCACATACTTCTGCAAAATGGCTAATCATGACCACAACATGGAGATAATGTCAAGGTCAGTCAATCGTTCATACCCCTTGTTGCCTACTTGAATCTGATGCCCCCAGCGATGTTATATACATGTACCAAATATGAAACAATTCTGACAGGTGGATCTGAAGAAGATTTTTAGAGAAACTTCCCCTTATAGCACTAAGTTAAACTTTGGGTGCCAATAGAGAAGCCAAATATTACCTCAGGAATGCAATTTGAACAAACTGGAAACTGATCCTTATTTTCACTGGTGGATCTGATGAAGATTGTTAAAGAATATTCTTCATAATGCACCTAGTTAATCTTTGGGCTCCAATAGAGAACCCAAATGTTGAGCCAGGGACTCGATTTGAACAAACATGAATCTGACACCACCAGAGATGTCACATAACAAATATGAAAGAATTCTGACTGGTGGATCTGAAGGAGATTTTTTAAAGAAATTTTTAAATACCGATATTCTTTTGTTAATGACGCTATATTAGTGCCTTATTATGGCAATATTTCTATAGAAATAACGCGATATTTTCAACGTGTCGTGGCGAATATCGCAAGACAAACGCACTCATGATGCGATATTTTCATAACAATCATTCGTAATTTGTTTGGATGAAAAAAGAGAAGCAAATACTTATAATCATATAGACGATTTGAGTCATGCAAAGTTTTTAATGTCAAACGAACTGATGTAGTCGATGTATTCTTTGATGTCGATGCAATTAAAGCTTGGATTTCCCTTGGCCAACCCAGCTTCACGAGAGTCCTCGATAGTATGTTTACAGAACTGCAGTTTAAACTTTTATAAATATAAAGCTCTCAATCTTTAAAGTCAAAGGAGAAAGGGTTCGGCAAGGGGGATTGGGGGATCTGTATGTCTTCCTTTCATGTTTGATAATGACGATATCAAGCATGAATTGGGGTGTGTAAAATGAAATAGAAATATTTGTGAAAGCAACAAAATGGCCTTCTTAAATGTATAAAATTAACCCCTTAAAAGTTATGTTAGAAAAGGAAACAGAACTTCCCGAGCCCTGCTATTAACCCTTTACCCAACGCAGACATTATCAAAATTTATTATTTTAAATACCATTTTTTAAATATTTTCAAAAAATTTCAACAAAACCATATCATGTGACCCCTCTTTGGAGGGGTCACATGATATGGTTTTGTTGAAACTGTTCGAAAAGTTAAAAAATTTATAGTAATTTATATATTTTTTATACTTACCAATGACCCAGACTTAGCTGGTGCTAACTCCACAAAAACCAGGGCCAAACACAAATTTTGCCCCCCAATCCCCAAAATTTGCATCCAAAACAAAAAGAAATCATGTCCTAAAGGACCTCCATAGTACGACTCTACTGCGCATGCGCAGTGACGCAGTCGTCCCGAAATTGGCGCCAAATATCATTCTTACTGGCAGTGCCTGGTCAGCGCTATGTACTCAGCGGGGAGGCAAGAGTTCCCAACTCAGGGAGGGCCATCCCCGTCTGGGTCATTGGTAAGTATAAAAAATATATAAATTACTATAAATTTTTTAACATTTTTATACTGTACCAATGACCCAGACTTAGCTGAATAGTAAACAGGCTGGAGGGCCTAGGACATAGAGGAAAATCCAATAAGCTCAATTATAAAATAAAGAGGTAACCCCTTAAGGAGAAAAGGAGTATTAGGCTTTACATGTATCTTTCTTATTTAATATTTAAATTAGAAAGATACACTACCCTTAATAATTGAGCACTATAACATTCATGTTCTCTATTAACATCCAGTATAACCCTTATACTAATTATTTTTAAAGCAAGCCAATAAATAAAGTAGTCCAGAGAATTGAGACTCTTTATAATCATTTTAAAAGTGTCCGAGTATTGTATATTAAAGCCCGTTTGACACTTGACATATACAAATGCTTCACACCGAGCTACACTTTAAAAATAAGACATGAATGAAATTAAACATTAATATTACACTTTAAAACCATCCCGGAAGCGACTCAGACATACTGTCTTGGAGGAGGCATTCCCTTGCTTTTCACTATAAAGCAGGTGACCTAAGGGAACACCCGCCCCCCCCCCCCCCTTCCCCTTGCCCTGGGTCAAATAGCCCAGAGCGAAGAGGGCAGTCGGACGGAGTCACTGCCGGAACAGAAAGCCTGCATAACTATAGTTGCAACTGTTTAGTGGACGACATTCTGAGCAACAGATAACGGACCTAAACAAAGCAGGTCTCCAGAAATGGACTCAATATTTCTGAGATAAAAATTCGTAAATGTGGATGGCTGAGACCAATAAGCAGCCTTCATTAAATCTGTAATAGCAACACTATTAGCATAAGCCCAGGAAGTAGAAAGAGCTCTTACTTCATGAGCAGAAATCTTAAGCACAGACTGCTGAGAAGAAGATAAATCTTCATACGCAGTACGGATAGTTAACTGAATCCATCTAGCAATAGAATGGACTGAAATGTCCTTTCTATTAGGCATCAAAGACAGAAAGAAACGTTTCCGTCCCTTTCTGATGAACTGAGATCTCTGTTTATAGATACGTAGTGCTCTAACAGGACAGAGTAAAGGCCTACGCCCGTCTGAAGACGGAAGAGCCTTAATAACAATAGGTTCCGGATATTTATTAGGAGCCTGATTCTTAGCTAAAAAACCCACATTAGTAGTGAAGGTGATAGTGTTCCCAACACTACGATAATGAGAATCATCCACCGATAGTGCATGAAGCTCACTGACTCTTCTGGCAGAAGAGAAAGCTAAGAGAAAAGCTGTCTTATAAGATAAGAATTTGAAATCTACTGTCCCAAGAGGTTCAAATGGCTTTTCCTTCAATTTAAGGAGAACCCAAGCTAAATTCCACTTAGGAATTAATCTAAGAGTTCTGGGTCTATTTATCGAAAAGTTTCTAACCAATTTCGATAAAGAGACATTAGATCCAATTTGTAAACTATCATGATGTGCATAGGTATCAGATAACATAGATCTATAACCCTTTATAGTAACAGGCTGCAGTTTGATTTCGTCAAACAAGTATACTAGAAAGTTAGCAATGTCTGGTATAGAGGGATCAAATATATCTACAGAATGATCCCTACACCAACGACGGAAAACCTTCCACTTAGCCGCATAGTTTAGCGAAGAGGAGGTCCTCCTACAGTTAGAAATCGCGTCCACTGCTCGTCCTGTAAAGTGCTTGCCATGCAAGAAGGACCGCACAACGGAAAAACGTGAAGGTTGAGACCTTGCGGGTTGTGATGTCGTTGGCGCGATTTCCCTTGCCAAAGAAGATCCTCTCGTGGAGGGAGCTTCCGCGGTAGGTCCCACAACAGACACCTGAGTAGATTTATCCACGGTCTCTGTGGCGACAGAGATGCTACCAACAGACTCTTGCATTGAGATTGTTTTATCTTTAGCAATACTTGTTGAATTAACGGCGCTGGAGGATACGCATATCCTATCATTCCGTCCCAAGGGATCG
Source organism: Pictodentalium vernedei (assembly GCA_031216915.1). Taxonomy (NCBI): domain Eukaryota; kingdom Metazoa; phylum Mollusca; class Scaphopoda; order Dentaliida; family Dentaliidae; genus Pictodentalium; species Pictodentalium vernedei. The sequence continues at coordinate 64,045,397 of CM062296.1, forward strand.
ACAGAGCGTCTACTGCAAATGCTCTTGGATCCGGACACGGGGACACATACGTTTGCAACTGATTGTTGAGATGTGTCGCAAATAAGTCTATCATTGGCCGTTCCCATTGGTAGCAAATCTGATTGAATACTTGTTTGTTGAGAGTCCACTCCGACGGCAACAAGCGACCCTTTCGTGAAAGGGAGTCTGCTAGCACATTCAGACGACCCGGTATGTGACGGACAGAAAGAAGAACGTGATGTTCCAATGCAAACAGAAGGATTCTTTCCGTTAGATTGAACAACGGAACTGAATGAGTGCCTCCCTTATTCCGTATATACGCCACTACTGTCGTATTGTCGGATAGGATTTGGACATGAGCATCGTGAATAATGTCCATCCAGTGACGTAACGCAAGCCAAATTGACATCATTTCCTTGATGTTTATGTGCTTGCACAGGAATAGCGGATCCCAAAGACCCTGGCATCTCGAATCCGTTGGGATTAATGATGCACCCCAACCTGTTTGACTGGCATCCGTCATAATGGTAAAACTCGGATCCGGCAACTGCAGCGGAACTCCTTGAGTTAACCACTGAATGTTTGCCCAAGTCTGAATCTCTTGTTTCACTTGATCTGACAAGAGAACGTCTACATCGAGCGAATGAATTTTCACACTCCAATTCTGAGTCAGGAAAATTTGAAGAGGCCGTGTGCGTAGCCGTCCCATCGGAATGAGATCCGTGGCGGCTCCGCACAGACCTATCAGTCTCATAAATTCTCTCGCCGTGACTTTGTCTGTATTCAGACAATAGCGAGCGTAACAACTGACTAATTTCGCTCTGGTTAACGGCAGACGAACGAGATTGTTGTGCGTCTCGAAGCTCATTCCCAGATGAGTGAATGACTTGGACGGCACCAGATCCGACTTCTCCTCGTTTACTATGAAACCGAGACGTCGGAGCAATAGAAGAAGATTCTGAACATCGTTCTGAAGCGTTAACTCGTTGCCGTACCTCTGAAGAATGTCGTCCAGGTAGGCCGACGTTACCGCAGACGAATGAGCTCGGAAGTAGATCATTACCGAGTTCATTACCCGAGTGAAAGCCCAGGGTGCTAGATTCAATCCGAAGCACATGGCCCGGAACTGATACACCACTCCTAGGACTGCGAAGCGTAGATACTTTCGGAATGTCGGATGTACCATGACGTGAAAGTACGCATCTTTGAGATCTATGCTCGTTGCATAATCGTTCACCCGAATACTCGCTCTGACCGATCGAATCGTCTCCATATAAAACTTCGGAGCGACAATCAGCTTGTTTATCCAGCTCAAATCTATAACTGGACGGAACGAGCCGTCTGGTTTCGGAACCAGAAACAGATGGCTGTAGAATCCCAGCGATTCCTGGTTTTCTACGACCTCTACCGCGTTCTTCATTAAAAGAGACTGCACCTCTGATAGCAGAGCGTCTCTTTTCTGAGGATTTGACGGAAGATGAGTCCATTTTGGACTTCGAGTTAATGGAGGCTTTCGTTTGAAGGATATCTTTAGACCTTCCGAAGTCACTCCTCTCACCCACGGGTCGTCCGTAATCGACGCCCACTCTTGAGAAAAACTCGACAACCTTCCGCCAACCGGAACGCGATAGAGGTTTAAGCCATCACCTCCTGGATCTGCGAGGCCTGCGGTAGGAGAAACCACGTCTTCCACGACCCGCACCTCGCCTCGTCGACCTCGGGGCGTCCGACCGATTATCCCGGCCTGAAGGACGTCCCGAACGAGAGTCACTATCCTGACGGTCTCTCGAATAAGAGCTAGAGGATGCACCGGAACCTCTATAGGAATCTCTCTTGGGCGGATAAGACCCAGAAGTGCCCGCCTTATTCGTGTCTGCTGTATCCGACCTTTTAGGAGCGGATCTAAACAACAGAGAATCACTAGCTTTCTTTTTAATATTATCATAAATAGCGGAAAGCTTGCCATCAAAGAGAAGATCTCCTGAGACCGAAGCGACTCTAAGAGAGTTCTTCACCTTAGAATCCACTAGTGTGGATGTAGCTAGGGCTGCGTCACGTCTAACCAACTCCAGATTTGCCACTGAAAGGGCGGAGTTACACGTGGAATAAGCTACTGCCCTTGAAAGAAGTCTTAAGGAGGATTGTATATCCTGAAACTCTTCCCCTTGAAGACGCAGTGATAACGCCTTAGTAAGGTGATCTGCGTAAGATAAGGCATCTAAATTGGCTCTGTTAGACGCAATAGCTGTTTCCAACACTGCGGTTGGAATAGAAGCTGACGACGGTAATGATAGCTCTAAGTCTTCCGCCTCGTCGTCCATACGCAGAGGAACTCTCGGTATACCCTGACCTGCCGTGTCGAATTTATTCCTTGCATTAATGAAAGGCAGGTTGAGAGTATTTGCGGACAAGAAACTTGCTTTCCCCGTCCTGGAAGCGAGTTTAAAAATAGCGTCGTTAAATAATTCAAATGTTCTTGCAACATTATTGGACTGCGACGGAAACTCGGGAGCGATGTCCCTGAACCGCTCGAAAAAATCAGAGTCCAATGACGCTATAATTCTCCTGTCCGGAAGCGCAGCAGTCTGGCCCGACGGAACAACTTGAGGAAGAAAGTGCCGGATGAAGTCCACGGCAGCTTTGTGTTGTTCCGAAAGGGATAGCTCCAATTCATCCGTATCCCTTTCACCATCCGGTCGGACCTCCCGATGTTCCCGGTCGTCCGCCCCCGATGCTTCGGCGGAGCGTACCGACCCAGCGCCGTCGGATAATTCTCGATCCGACACCGTTTCTGTCGGCTGCTGGGATGCTGCGATAAGCTGTGCTATCTGCACTAGAATGTCCGACGTCGAGACCTGCGGAGGAGCGGTCTTTCGCTGCTTCGCCGAGGGCAGCTCCGCATCAGATGGCTCCCGCATACTTTTCCTATGCGAACGTCCGGAGTCCATCGGTCTCGAATCCCTGGCTGCCGGATGGTGTGACCTGGTCGCCGAAGAATCCTTCATCGGTGAAGCTGGCAAAATATCGGAGGTCACGCAGCCAAGGTGCGGTCGTGTGCGCCGATGAGAAGAGGAAGCCTTAACAGTCTCTGCGGACTGCTTATACAACGGAGCGTCCCGAGCGACGGACGTATGCTCCGCTAAAGACACATTTTGTACCACAACATCTGGTCCCAGATGTTGTTGTACGAGAGAGGGGCCTCTCTCGCTCGCGGCCCGGCTGGACCTGGACGAGCTAGGAACCGGACTAAAAGGCTTCCTCCGTTCTCGTTCACTATCCGCCGTCACTGGGTGTGCATCTATTATTTTTATAGTGCTCGCATCACCCAAAATTTCCTCTTGGACCGAATCGGACGAACCCGGCTGCCGAACCATTCGGTGAATGGACGCTACACCGGGCGAGCTAGCGGACGACATTTGTCTTATCTCCATGAGCACTTTTGCCGCTAGCTCTGTATTTATTTGTGACGACAGACGCACACTTGAAGAAGATAACATGGAAACATCACCCTGTTCTGGTTCCTCTGAAATAGAAACTGAGAGAGTAGAGTGACCTTGTGGAGAAAGAGCCGGCATCGCTCTTTCTCCAGAAACAACATATCGTGACACACGTTTCCAATGTTTCTCATCCCAATGTTCACATACAGGACAGGGATTAATGCGAGAACACTGACTACAATTAATACAATAATCATGAAAGTCAGAGGAAGATTTCTTCCTATTACAATTTGAACAAAGTCCCTTCATTGTGAAAGAACAACAATAAGTCCTAGTTACTCGCAAAAACCCCTGGCACAAAGATACATAATAACATGATCCATTAATAAATGAAAAAACAATTGCAAAACAAAATAATTTTGAAAAAATATTTTTTCAGAGAAGCCCAAGTTGCTGAAAAGTAACGTTGAGCCCCGATGGATCCGATGGCAAAGTGTGGTCAAAAATTTTAAAATTATATAAAATAATTAATGAGACACTTTCGGATAATATAAATGTATCTTATAATGAGATAAACTACCACAAAGGTAAACAGCCCCCCTCAAAAAAGGCTGTTGCCAATGAAAACAAACAGTGTAAACACAGTAGAAAACATGACTCCAGGCACTGAAGAAACTGGCCCGGAATCAGTCATCAATTACACTCTATCTGATGCAAAACAGAGACTCCCAGGGGAGAATCTGCAGAACATCAGATGGAAGATGCAGAACACAAACGTTATACACCCATGGGTGAAAACGTAACTATGGGGAAAATAACAGAAAACATTCTGTAACCAAGCAACTCTCCCAGGGAATTTTAGAAATGAAACTTCTCAAAAATATGCCAAAAGCATGGGAGAATTGCAAGGGGGGACTTTAGAAGGCTAGGGGAGAGGAAACACTGAATAAGCAGTGCAACAATTAGCAAGAATGACAACAAGAGGCCCATGCCTCGAAAATAGGCAACTTAACATAATTTCAACAAAAAAATTTTAAGTACAGCCCTGATTATTTTTTGCCACTTCTTTTTTCCTCTCCTCCTTCTATCCTCCTTAGAATCACATTTTCTCCAAGAATTACGTGTCTGGCATCCTTTAAACTGAGATTTACAAGCACAAAGATCAGTGAGATGTTGACTGATGAAGGGCCAAACAGAGAATGATATTTGGCGCCAATTTCGGGACGACTGCGTCACTGCGCATGCGCAGTAGAGTCGTACTATGGAGGTCCTTTAGGACATGATTTCTTTTTGTTTTGGATGCAAATTTTGGGGATTGGGGGGCAAAATTTGTGTTTGGCCCTGGTTTTTGTGGAGTTAGCACCAGCTAAGTCTGGGTCATTGGTACAGTATAAAAATATAATATTTTTTCAGCTGCTGAATTTGCAAATTACGTGGGCGGATGCGGGCGATTCGTTGGGTAAACGGTTAAACTGCATCTGATCAGCCTGATACATGTAGCTCAGTTTGGGTGAGCAAAAGACCATATTTCCAAATCACAGGTTAAACGAACCCAACAAAAGTCGAGCCCATCTCGTTCGAACTTTTATCCAGATGGACAGTTTGGAGGGGGTGCCCTGGGGAGTCAAAAGGTTTTAGTGTGCTGGGTAGCACATGTTGGGGCATGAAACCCATTACACTCATCCCTTACAGTATTTTCTGAATTGGTAGGCCATGGCCCAGGTCGAACAAGCCAAGACAGGGTGCCACCAAACCGTTATAAGCAGACAAGCCAGACAGACCACAAATGCACCTGGAGCCACCCACTCAGGAAACAAGGTGGGGAATAGAGCAGACATGGTCAACCGGCTAATCGATTAACCGACGATCAACATCGAGATAAATCAAAAAAGTCCTTGATCGATTAATCGTTACCTTTGAACTACCGCATTACAGGTGTTAACACTGTAACAAGCACACACCCGACTCACGTAGACACTGACACACTCACTCGTCGGCGAGTTATCTGTTTAAAATGTATGCAGTACTCGCTATGACGCTGTTAAAACATCAGTGAAGTCGGCATGTCTTTTATCCTGATAACATCATCACTTTCAGTTTCCATATTTTCATGCAAATTGTCTCCCCCAGTCATGATGTTAAGTGTGAGATTTCAGTAGATGCCACCTCCCAGTGGTGTCATCTACTTAATCCCATACTCACTTTTAAGGCACCATACACCAGGCCTTCATTCGAAAATCTTGATTACATTTTGTAGGCACATGTTCTAAAGTAAAACTCAATATTGGCATTGTCAGCACTGCATGTGGTCATCTGTATTTGAATGTTAAGTATCCTACGTCCCAGTAATTCCATTAACCCTTTACCCAACGTAACGGCCAAAACCGGCCAGCGCTATTCTCAAAAATCGCCAATTAATTTTCAAAATATTTTCATTTTTTGTCTCAAAAACATAGGTTATGACCCCTCGTTGGAACGAGCTCGTCGAGCTCGTTCCAACGAGGGGTCATAACCTATGTTTTTGAGACAAAAAATGAAAAAATGTTAAAAAATTTATAGTAATTTATATATTTTTTATACTTACCAATGACCCAGACATAGCTGGTGCTAACTCTTAAAATATAGGGCCAAACACAAATTTTGCCCCCCAATCCTCAAAATTTGCATCTAAAACTAAAGAAAACATGTCCTGAAAGGCCCTCCACACTTCGCCCCTACTGCGCATGCGCAGTGTCAAGGACGTTCCGAAATTGGCGCCATTTATCATTCTAATAACCAGTGCCTGGTAAGCGCTATGTACTCAGCGGGGAGGCAAGAGTTCCCAACTCCTGGGAGGGCCATCCCCGTCTGGGTCATTGGTAAGTATAAAAAATATATAAATTACTATAAATTTTTTAACATTTTTATACTGTACCAATGACCCAGACATAGCTGAATAGTAAAAAGGCTGGAGGGCCAAGGACATAGAGCAAAATGGAATACGCTCAATAAAATAAAATAGAGTCATCCCCTGTAGGGAAAAGAAGTAATAGGCCTTACATGTATCTTTCTTATTTATGATAAATTAGAAAGATACAACACCTTCCAAAAATTGAGCTTCATACATCCATGTACTCTATTAATATCCAATAATCCTTATACTAATAATTTTTAAAGTAAGCCAATAATAAAGTAAGTCTAGAGAATAGAGACTCTTATACTCCTAAAAGTGTGTGAGAATTGCATAATCATGTCCGTTGACATATGCAATATTCAAAAGCTATACTTTAAAAACTAAGACTTGAATGAATTTTATAAACTTAAACTTCTCACTAAACAACCATCCCAATAACAGCTCAGAATTACTAACTCCGGAGGAGGTATCCCCTTGTTTTCATAGTAAAAACAGGTGACCCAAGGGAACACCCTCCCCCCCCCCCCCCTTTTTCTTGCCCTGGGTCAAATAGCCCAGAGCGAAGAGGGCAGCCGAACGGAGACACTGCCGAAACAGACAGCCTACCTAGCTATAGTAGCAACTGTTAAGTGAATGACATTCTGAGCAGTAGATAATAGACCTAACAATAGAGGCCTCCAGAAATGGACTCGATATTTCTGAGATAAAATTCATGAATGGATGGCTGAGCGCAATGAGCAGCCTTCAAAAATCTATAATAGCAACACTATTAATGTAAGCCCAAGAAGTAGAAGAACTCTTACTTCATGAGCCGAAATCTTAAGCACAACTGCTAAGCCAATGATATACCATAAGCAGTACGCTAGTTAATAGAATCCATTAACAATAAAATGGAGCGTAACGTCCTTCTACTAGACATCAAAGACAGAAGAAGCTTACGCCCTTGTAATAAACAGATATCTGTTTATAAATACATAAACTGTACCCGGAAAGAGTAAAGGCCTATGCCCATACGAAGACGGAAGGACCTTAAAATAATAGGTTCCGGATAATAGGAGCCTAACTCTTATGCAACAATCCAACCTAAATAGTAACGGAAGTATTGATTCCGAAACTATGAAAGTGAAAATCATCCATCGATAGTGCATGAAACTCACTGACTCTACAGTAAAAGAGAAACCAACAGAATTACTGTCTAAAAGGTCAGAATTTGAAAACTACTGTTTCCAGAGGCTCAAATGATTACTTAGCTAAATAAGAACCTGAAGTTAAAATCCGTATAGGAATTTAATCTAAAGATTCTAAGTCTATTTATCAAAAAGTTACTAACTGACTTAGATAAAGAGACAAAAGACTCAATTGTAAACTATCGTAGAGTGCATAGGTATGAGGTAACATAAACCTATAACCTAAATAACAACAGGCTGCAGTAGATCTTGTGAAACAAGTATACTAAAAAATAGCAATCAGGCCTGGCATTCTGAAAAATGCAGGAGGGCAAAAAATCGCTCACCTCAATCAGCTTAGGAGAGCAATTAGCTTTACACAGCATTTTAAGTATCCAGTTGAACGATTTATTTATTTATTTATTTATTTATTTATTGGTGTTTAAGGTCACATACTTATGCACAATGGCTAATCGTGACCGTGACAGTTTTACGGGTGGAGGAAGCCGGAGTACCTGGAGAGAACCACCGAGCAACGACGAGCAGCTGTCAGCTCCCCAACATCGTAACTCTGAACTCTGCACCGCAGCACAGGCAGGGTTAGATTGGTTGAAGACATGCGCACCATCGACGTGCAGTACGCCTCAGTACACAGCGTCATCGTGCCCCCATGTAGGCAATCGGGGTGAAGTGTCTTGCCCAAGGACACAACGCAGTTGCCGCAGGTGGGATTCGAACCGAGGACCTCTCGGCTTGCAGCCTGCACCTCTACCAACTGAGCCACCGCGCCCCCTTCCAGTTGAACGAACTCATTGAAACTGAAACCAACAGACTACATCAGTGATTTTATTAACTTTACAAAGGTAAAGCGAAATCTCTTAGACATCTAGATGTCTCACTCAACAACCGAACACACACTTGACAAGACCTGTGTGTGTACCCAGACCTGTTGTCCAAGAAAGTCATACCCCTACCACTACCACCTTCAACCCCCCAATGGGGGGTTGAAGGTGGTAGTGGTAGGCGTATGACTTTCTTGGACAACAGGTCTGCTTGAATCTACAGTCACATTCTGGTGCAAGTGCTTCAATTGACAGGGTAGTAGTAATGGTAGTATATTATAATGTCAATATTCCTTGAATAATTACCCCTCTCAAACTGTGATGTCAGTTGTTGAACTTGAAACTGACAGAAAAAAAAAAATATTGCTGTGACCCATTTTGCTTCAAATGATTGCAACTGTGTTTGGGTATGGTTGCAGCCATTACCTTTTACCACTAAACCACTTTCAAAATGAAATTACGTGATGTTATGTGACTTCGAAGTTAAATTGCATTTTTGCTTTACAACAAAAATTTAATGTGAGCATAATACATGTAATCTCAATCATCCCAGACCAAAATATTTAGGAGGGCAATTTTTCGCTCTCCTTAATTCTTTCAGGAGAGCAGTAAGGAGGGCTAAAAAATCGCTCTCCTGAAATTGATAAACCTGAGCAATGAGTAGTATGGATGGATCAACCATATGAACATAATGATCCCTACACCACGACGGAAGAGCCTCCACTTTAGTCGCATAGAATAGCGAAGAAGAGGATCTCCTATAGTAAGAAATCGCGTCCAAAGCTCGTCCAGTACAGTGCTTACAATGCAATACGGACCACACAACGGAATACATGAAGGTTGCGACCTTGCTGGTTGTGATAAAGATGACACGATTTACCCAGTGAAAAAAGATCCTCACATAGAGGAAGATTTCACGTTAAGATCCACAGTAGACAAGAGAGTAAATTACTCATGATCTCTGTGAAGATAGAGATGCTATCAACAGAAATGTATTGTGGTTGTTTATCTTAGCAATACCTGCTAAAACAACAGCGCCGGAGGATACGCGTATCCTATCATTCCGTCCTATAGATCAATAGAGCGTTAACAGTATTAGCTCAGAGATCTGGACAAGCCAACACATACGTCTGCAATTGATTAGCAAGCTGTGTCATAAATAAAACATCATTGGGCGCTCCCATAGATAGCAAATCTGATTGAATACTTGTTTGTTGAGAGTCCATTCTGACAGCAACAAGCGACCCGTAAGAGAACGGGAGTGCGATAAAACAATCAGACGACCCAGAATATGACGGACCAAAACTGAACTTGGTGTACTATAACCAACAGACAGATTCTTTCCATTAAATTGAATAACGGAAACGAAAGAGTGCCTCCCTGGTTCCGGAGATACGCCACTACTGTCGAATTAAAGGACAGGAATTTGAGCATGCGTTTCTGAATAATGTTCATGCAATGACAAAAAGCAAGCCTAAAAAACATTATTCCGCGGAAGTTAAACTGATAGCTAAAAGACTGCGGAACCCAAAGACCCTGGCACTTCGAATCCGTAGGGATCAGTATATATCCCAATCTGTTTGACTGGCAACCGTCATAACAGCCACACTCGGGTCCGGCAACTGCGGCGGCACTCTCTGAGTCAACCACCGAATGTTTGCCCCAGTCTGAATCTCTTGTAACACTAGATAGACAAGAGAATGTATAAATCAAGCAATTCATGGATTGCCGGAAAGTTGCCGTCGAAGAGAAGCTCCTCCGAGAACGAAGCGACTCTGAGAGAGTTCTTAACCTACTATCCACGCGTGGATGTAGCTAGGGCTGCATCACGTCTAACCAACTCCAATCAGCCACTGAAGGGCGGAGTTATACGTGAACAAACTACTGCCCTCAAAAGAAATTACATTGAGAATAATATCCCGTAAATCTTTTCTTGAAGACGTAATGATAACGCCTCAGTAAGGCGGATTACGTATAATAAAGCGTCTAAGTTAAGTCTACTATACATAATGTCGTTCCCAACATTGAAAATGGAAAAGACATAAACGGCGAAAAAGAATATATGCAGTCTTTAATCACACCGTCTAGACGCATATGAACTCTCGGTATGCCCTGCTCTGCCAAAATAAACTATATGTAAAACAGATAAAATGGCAGAAATGAGCCACGCGGACAAGAAACTAAACTATCATGCTTAGTAGCAGGCTTGTATATATATATAAATATATAGCGTCGAAAAATAAAACACATGTTGTAATGACAATATTGGACTGCGTCGGTAAGTCAGGGACAAAGTCCCTGTACCGATCGAAAAATCCGAGTCCAATGACGCTATAAGTCTCTTATCCAAGATCGCAGCAATGAAGTCCGAAAAATAATCACTGGAAGAAATGCCATAAGATATGAAAGGCATCTTCCGATACTACTAAAGGGAAAACTCGAAATCTTTCGAATCCCTTTCGCCATCCTGTCGGACCCTATAAAGCGTTCGGTCGTCCGTAGCTTGATGCAACCGCGGACCGCACCGACCCAGCGCCGTCGGATAATTCCTGATTCGACCGAGAAACCGTCAATTGCTGGGATGCTGTGAAACAACTGTGCTAACTCGGATAGCACGTCCGTCACTGAGGCCTGAGGAGCAGCGGTCTTACGATGCATTGCCGCAGGAAGCTCCGAGATCGTTACCCCGTGCATACTTCCAATATGCGAGCGAACGGAGTGTATAGGCCTCGTGTCCCTTGGCTACCGGATGGCGCGACCTATTCGCTGTGGAATCACTGAATGCCGAAACTGATCGGATACTCGAGGTCACGTAGCCAATGTGCGGTCGTGTGCCCTGCTGTGAGGATGAGGAAGCATTAAAGACAGTCTCTCGGACTGTCAATATAACGGAGCGTCCCGAGCAACGGACATATGCTCCGAATGTAAAATATCTGAACCACAACATGCGGTACCCTATGTTGTTGGCTTCCTCCGATCTGTCCTCAATCTGCCGTCACTGGGTGAGTACTAAAGTAATTAAAGTGCTCGCATCACCCAAATCTCCTTCCTAGACCGCAACGGACGAACCCGGCAGCCGAACCATTCGATGAATGTACGCTACACCGGGTGAGCTAGCGAATGTCACTCCGTAAGCGATAGACATATTCCATGAGCACTTATTGCCGCTAACTCTTCATTAACTATGACGACAGAGGCACACTTTGAAAGACATCTCCATAACTCTTCGAACAAGAAACCAGAAATGCTTGGATAGCAAGCATAAAATAATAATATATATAGCGTCGTTCAATAATACGAAAGTTTGTGTGACATTATTGGACTATGTCGGAACTGAGGGACGATGTCCCTGAACCGAACCAAAAATTTCTAAGTCCACCGACGCTATCAGTTTCTTATCCGGCATCGCAGCATATGTTGTTCCGAAAGGGAAAGCTTGAAATCCACCGAATCCCTTTCGGTATCCCGTCGGACCGGATGAAACTTTCGGACGTCCGTACCCGCTTCCGCGGAGCGTCCCGACCCAGCATCGTCGGATAAAATATATGCGACAGATTCAGTTGATGCTGGGATGCTGCGATAAACTGTGCTATTAAGGAAAGCACGTCCGTTCCCGAGGCCTGTGCAGTAGCGGACTTACGATGCATTGCCGCTGGAAGCTCCGTGTACGTTGACTCCCGCACACTTCCTATGCGAACGTCCGGAGTCTGCAGGCCTCGAGTCCCCGGCTACCGACCCAGCGCTGTCGGATAATTCTCGATCCGACACCGTTTCTATCGGCTGCTGGGATGCTGCGATAAGCTGTGCTATGTGCACAAGAATGTCCGGCGTCGAGACCTGCGGAGGCGCAGTCTATCGCTGCTTCGCCGAGGGCAGCTCCGCATCAGATGGCTCCCGCATACTTTTCCTATGCGAACGTCCGGAGTCCATCGGTCTCGAATCCCTGGCTGCCGGATGGTGTGACCTGGTCGCCGAAGAATCCTTGATCGGCGAAGCTGGTAATATATCGGCGGTCACGCAGCCAAGGTGCGGTCGTGTGCGCTGACGAGAAGAGGAAGCCTTAGCAGTCTCAGCGGACTGCCTATACAACGGAGCGTCCCGAGCGACGGACGTATGCTCCGCTAACGACACATTTGTACCACAACATCTGGGGCCAGATGTTGTTGAACGAGAGAGGGGACTCTCTCGCTTGCCGTCCGGATGGACCGGAACGAGCTATGAACCGGACTAAAAGGCTTCCTCCGTTCTCCCTCCGATCCGCCGTCACTGGGTGTGCATTAAGTTAATTTTATAGTGCTCGCATCACCCCAAAATTCCTTCTAGACCGCAACGGACGAACCCGGCTGCCGAACCATTCGGTGAATGGACGCTACACCGGGCGAGCTAGCGGACGTCAAAGGCCGTCGAACCTACTAGGGTCCTCTTAGGCAATTGGCGTATTACATGAGCACTTTTCCGCTAGCCCTTCAATAATTGTGACGACGGAGGCACACTGTTGGAAGACATCACAGATACATCACCCTAATCTTGATCGTCTGAAATAGAAATTGATAAAGTAGAGTGACCCTGCGGGGAAAGGACCGGGGTGTCCAAATCCCCAACAACATACCGTGACATACGCTTCCCATATTGTCATCGAAATCATACGATACAGAACAGGAGTTAATGCGAGTACACTGACCACATATAGAATGATAATAAGGTCAGAGGAAGACTTCCTCTTAAAACAATTGATCAATATCCTTTCAATGTGAAAAGAAAACAAGTCCTGGTACTCGCACTAACCCCTGGCAATCAAAATACATAATAATAATATGATCCATTAATATAGAAAAAATAATTGAAATCAAAATATTTTGAAAAAATATTTTTTCAGAACAGCCCAAGTTTCTGAAAAGTAACGTTGAGCCCCAATGGATCCCAAGCCCAAGTGTGGACAAAAATTTTAAAAATATTTTAAACAATTTATTCAACACTTACGAACAATAATAATGCATCTAGTTATGATTAAAATAACATAAAGATATTATTATTTAGAAATCCCCCCCTCACACAGAGGGCTGTTGTAAATGTAAACAATGAGTGTAAAAACACTAAAGTTAAAAAATTTATAGTAATTTATATATTTTTTATACTTACCAATGACCCAGACTTAGCTGGTGCTAACTCCACAAAAACCAGGGCCAAACACAAATTTTGCCCCCCAATCCCCAAAATTTGCATCCAAAACAAAAAGAAATCATGTCCTAAAGGACCTCCATAGTACGACTCTACTGCGCATGCGCAGTGACGCAGTCGTCCCGAAATTGGCGCCAAATATCATTCTTACTGGCAGTGCCTGGTCAGCGCTATGTACTCAGCGGGGAGGCAAGAGTTCCCAACTCAGGGAGGGCCATCCCCGTCTGGGTCATTGGTAAGTATAAAAAATATATAAATTACTATAAATTTTTTAACATTTTTATACTGTACCAATGACCCAGACTTAGCTGAATAGTAAACAGGCTGGAGGGCCTAGGACATAGAGGAAAATCCAATAAGCTCAATTATAAAATAAAGAGGTAACCCCTTAAGGAGAAAAGGAGTATTAGGCTTTACATGTATCTTTCTTATTTAATATTTAAATTAGAAAGATACACTACCCTTAATAATTGAGCACAATAACATTCATGTTCTCTATTAACATCCAGTATAACCTTTATACTAATTATTTTTAAAGCAAGCCAATAAATAAAGTAGTCCAGAGAATTGAGACTCTTTATAATCATTTAAAAGTGTCCGAGTATTGTATATTAAAGCCCGTTTGACACTTGACATATACAAATGCTTCACACCGAGCTACACTTTAAAAATAAGACATGAATGAAATTAACATTAATATTACACTTTAAAACCATCCCGGAAGCGACTCAGAAATACTGTCTTGGAGGAGGCATTCCCTTGCTTTTCACTATAAAGCAGGTGACCTAAGGGAACACCCCCCCCCCCCCCCCCCCCCCTTCCCCTTGCCCTGGGTCAAATAGCCCAGAGCGAAGAGGGCAGCCGGATGGAGTCACTGCCGGAACAGAAAGCCTGCATAACTATAGTTGCAACTGTTTAGTGGACGACATTCTGAGCAACAGATAACGGACCTAAACAATGCAGGTCTCCAGAAATGGACTCAATATTTCTGAGATAAAAATTAGTAAATGTGGATGGCTGAGACCAATAAGCAGCCTTCATTAAATCTGTAATAGCAACACTATTAGCATAAGCCCAGGAAGTAGAAAGAGCTCTTACTTCATGAGCAGAAATCTTAAGCACAGACTGCTGAGAAGAAGATAAATCTTCATACGCAGTACGGATAGTTAACTGAATCCATCTAGCAATAGAATGGACTGAAATGTCCTTTCTATTAGGCATCAAAGACAGAAAGAAACGTTTCCGTCCCTTTCTGATGAACTGAGATCTCTGTTTATAGATACGTAGTGCTCTAACAGGACAGAGTAAAGGCCTACGCCCATCTGAAAACGGAAGAGCCTTAATAACAATAGGTTCCGGATATTTATTAGGAGCCTGATTCTTAGCTAAAAAACCGACATTAGTAGTGAAGGTGATAGTGTTCCCAACACTACGATAATGAGAATCATCCACCGATAGTGCATGAAGCTCACTGACTCTTCTGGCAGAAGAGAAAGCTAAGAGAAAAGCTGTCTTATAAGATAAGAATTTGAAATCTACTGTCCCAAGAGGTTCAAATGGCTTTTCCTTCAATTTAAGGAGAACCCAAGCTAAATTCCACTTAGGAATTAATCTAAGAGTTCTGGGTCTATTTATCGAAAAGTTTCTAACCAATTTCGATAAAGAGACATTAGATCCAATTTGTAAACTATCATGATGTGCATAGGTATCAGATAACATAGATCTATAACCCTTTATAGTAACAGGTTGCAGTTTGATTTCGTCAAACAAGTATACTAGAAAGTTAGCAATGTCTGGTATAGAGGGATCAAATATATCAACAGAATGATCCCTACACCAACGACGGAAAACCTTCCACTTAGCCGCATAGTTTAGCGAAGAGGAGGTCCTCCTACAGTTAGAAATCGCGTCCACTGCTCGTCCTGTAAAGTGCTTACCATGCAAGAAGGACCGCACAACGGAAAAACGTGAAGGTTGAGACCTTGCGGGTTGTGATGTAGTTGGCGCGATTTCCCCTGCCAAAGAAGATCCTCTCGTGGAGGGAGCTTCCGCGGTAGGTCCCACAACAGACACCTGAGTAGATTTATCCACGGTCTCTGTGGCGACAGAGATGCTACCAACAGAATCTTGCATTGAGATTGTTTTATCTTTAGCAATACTTGTTGAATTAACGGCGCTGGAGGATACGCATATCCTATCATTCCGTCCCAAGGGATCGATAGAGCGTCTACTGCAAATGCTCTTGGATCCGGACACGGGGACACATACGTCTGCAACTGATTGTTGAGATGTGTCGCAAATAAGTCTATCATTGGCCGTTCCCATTGGTAGCAAATCTGATTGAATACTTGTTTGTTGAGAGTCCACTCCGACGGCAACAAGCGACCCTTTCGTGAAAGGGAGTCTGCTAGCACATTCAGACGACCCGGTATGTGACGGACCGAAAGAAGAACGTGATGTTCCAACGCAAACAGAAGGATTCTTTCCGTTAGATTGAACAACGGAACTGAATGAGGGCCTCCCTGATTCCGTATATACGCCACTACTGTCGTATTGTCGGATAGGATTTGGACATGAGCATCGTGAATAATGTCCATCCAGTGACGTAACGCAAGCCAAATTGACATCATTTCCTTGATGTTTATGTGCTTGCACAGGAATTGCGGATCCCAAAGACCCTGGCATCTCGAATCCGTTGGGATTAATGATGCACCCCAACCTGTTTGACTGGCATCCGTCATAATGGTAAAACTCGGATCCGGCAACTGCAGCGGAACTCCTTGAGTTAACCACTGAATGTTTGCCCAAGTCTGAATCTCTTGTTTCACTTGATCTGACAAGAGAACGTCTACATCGAGCGAATGAATTTTCACACTCCAATTCTGAGTCAGGAAAATTTGAAGAGGCCGTGTGCGTAGCCGTCCCATCGGAATGAGATCCGCGGCGGCTCCGCACAGACCTATCAGTCTCATAAATTCTCTCGCCGTGACTTTGTCTGTATTCAGACAATAGCGAGCGTAACAACTGACTAATTTCGCTCTGGTTAACGGCAGACGAACGAGATTGTTGTGCGTCTCGAAGCTCATTCCCAGATGAGTGAATGACTTGGACGGCACCAGATCCGACTTCTCCTCGTTTACTATGAAACCGAGACGTCGGAGCAATAGAAGAAGATTCTGAACATCGTTCTGAAGCGTTAACTCGTTGCCGTACCTCTGAAGAATGTCGTCCAGGTAGGCCGACGTTACCGCAGACGAATGAGCTCGGAAGTAGATCATTACCGAGTTCATTACCCGAGTGAAAGCCCAGGGTGCTAGATTCAATCCGAAGCACATCGCCCGGAATTGATACACCACTCCTAGGACTGCGAAGCGTAGATACTTTCGGAATGTCGGATGTACCATGACGTGAAAGTACGCATCTTTGAGATCTATGCTCGTTGCATAATCGTTCACCCGAATACTCGCTCTGACCGATCGAATCGTCTCCATATAAAACTTCGGAGCGACGATCAGCTTGTTTATCCAGCTCAAATCTATGACTGGACGGAACGAGCCGTCTGGTTTCGGAATCAGAAACAGATGGCTGTAGAATCCCAGCGATTCCTGGTTTTCTACGACCTCTACCGCGTTCTTCATTAAAAGAGACTGCACCTCTGATAGCAGAGCGTCTCTTTTCTGAGGGTTTGCCGGAAGATGAGTCCACTTTGGACTTCGAGTTAATGGAGGCTTTCGTTTGAAGGATATCTTTAGACCTTCCGAAGTCACTCCTCTCACCCACGGGTCGTCCGTAATCGACGCCCACTCTTGAGAAAAACTCGACAACCTTCCGCCAACCGGAACGCGATAGAGGTTTGAGCCATCACCTCCTGGATCTGCGAGGCCTGCGGTAGGAGAAACCACGTCTTCCACGACCCGCACCTCGCCTCGTCGACCTCGGGGCGTCCGACCGATTGTCCCGGCCTGAAGGACGTCCCGAACGAGAGTCGCTATCCTGACGGTCTCTCGAATAAGAGCTAGAGGACGCACCGGAACCTCTATAGGAACCTCTCTTGGGCGGATAAGACCCAGAAGTGCCCGCCTTATTCGTGTCTGCTGTATCCGACCTTTTAGGAGCGGATCTAAACAACAGAGAATCACTAGCTTTCTTTTTAATATTATCATAAATAGCGGAAAGCTTGCCGTCAAAGAGAAGATCTCCTGAGACCGAAGCGACTCTAAGAGAGTTCTTCACCTTAGAATCCACTAGTGTGGATGTAGACAGGGCTGCGTCACGTCTAACCAACTCCAGATTTGCCACTGAAAGGGCGGAGTTACACGTGGAATAAGCTACTGCCCTTGAAAGAAGTCTTAAGGAGGATTGTATATCCTGAAACTCTTCCCCTTGAAGACGCAGTGATAACGCCTTCGTAAGGTGATCTGCGTAAGATAAGGCATCTAAATTGGCTCTGTTAGACGCAATAGCTGTTTCCAACACTGCGGTTGGAATAAAAGCTGACGACGGTAATGATAGCTCTAAGTCTTCCGCCTCGTCGTCCATACGCAGAGGAACTCTCGGTATACCCTGACCTGCCGTGTCGAATTTATTCCTTGCATTAATGAAAGGCAGGTTGAGAGTATTTGCGGACAAGAAGCCTGCTTTCCCCGTCCTGGAAGCAAGTTTAAAAATAGCGTCGTTCAATAATTCAAATGTTCTTGCAACATTATTGGACTGCGACGGAAACTCGGGAGCGATGTCCCTGAACCGCTCAAAAAATTCAGAGTCCAATGACGCTATAATTCTCCTGTCCGGAAGCGCAGCAGTCTGGCCCGACGGAACAACTTGAGGAAGAAAGTGCCGGATGAAGTCCACGGCAGCTTTGTGTTGTTCCGAAAGGGATAGCTCCAATTCATCCGTATCCCTTTCACCATCCGGTCGGACCTCCCGATGTTCCCGGTCGTCCGCCCCCGATGCTTCGGCAGAGCGTACCGACCCAGCGCCGTCGGATAATTCTCGATCCGACACCGTCTCTGTCGGCTGCTGGGATGCTGCGATAAGCTGTGCTATCTGCACTAGAATGTCCGACGTCGAGACCTGCGGAGGAGCGGTCTTTCGCTGCTTTGCCGAGGGCAGCTCCGCATCAGATGGCTCCCGCATACTTTTCCTATGCGAACGTCCGGAGTCCATCGGTCTCGAATCCCTGGCTGCCGGATGGTGTGACCTGGTCGCCGAAAAATCCTTCATCGGCGAAGCTGGCAAAATATCGGAGGTCACGCAGCCAAGGTGCGGTCGTGTGCGCCGGCAAGAAGAGGAAGCCTTAACAGTCTCTGCGGACTGCTTATACAACGGAGCGTCCCGAGCGACGGACGTATGCTCCGCTAAAGACACATTTTGTACCACAACATCTGGTCCCAGATGTTGTTGTACGAGAGAGGGGCCTCTCTCGCTCGCGGCCCGGCTGGACCTGGACGAGCTAGGAACCGGACTAAAAGGCTTCCTCCGTTCTCGTTCACTATCCGCCGTCACTGGGTGTGCATCTATTATTTTTATAGTGCTCGCATCACCCAAAATTTCCTCTTGGACCGCATCGGACAAACCCGGCTGCCGAACCATTCGGTGAATGGACGCTACACCGGGCGAGCTAGCGGACGACATTTGTCTAATCTCCATGAGCACTTTTGCCGCTAGCTCTGTATTTATTTGTGACGACGGACGCACACTTGAAGAAGATAACATGGAAACATCACCCTGTTCTGGTTCCTCTGAAATAGAAACTGAGAGAGTAGAGTGACCTTGTGGAGAAAGAGCCGGCATCGCTCTTTCTCCAGAAACAACATATCGTGACACACGTTTCCAATGTTTCTCATCCCAATGTTCACATACAGGACAGGGATTAATGCGAGAACACTGACAACAATTAATGCAATAATCATGAAAGTCAGAGGAAGATTTCTTCCTATTACAATTTGAACAAGTTCCCTTCATTGTGAAAGAACAACAATAAGTCCTAGTTACTCGCAAAAACCCCTGACACAAAGATACATAATAACATGATCCATTAATAAATGAAAAAACAATTGCAAAACAAAATAATTTTGAAAAAATATTTTTTCAGAGAAGCCCAAGTTGCTGAAAAGTAACGTTGAGCCCCGATGGATCCGATGGCAAAGTGTGGTCAAAAATTTTAAAATTATATAAAATAATTAATGAGACACTTTCGGATAATATAAATGTATCTTATAATGAGATAAACTACCTCAAAGGCAAACAGCCCCCCTCAAAAAAGGCTGTTGCCAATGAAAACAAACAGTGTAAACACAGAAGAAAACATGACTCCAGGCACTGAAAAAACTAGCCCGGAATCAGTCATCAATTACACTCTATCTGATGCAAAACAGAGACTCCCAGGGGAGAATCTGCAGAACATCAGATGGAAGATGCAGAACACAAACGTTATACACCCATGGGTGAAAACGTAACTATGGGGAAAATAACAGAAAACATTCTGTAACCAAGCAACTCTCCCAGGGAATTTTTAGAAATGAAACTTCTCAAAAATAAGCCAAAAGCATGAGAGAATTGCAAGGGGGGACTTTAGAAGGTTAGGGGAGAGGAAACACTGAATAAGCAGTGCAACAATTAGCAAGAATGACAACAAGAGGCGTTTGCCTCGAAAATAGGCAACTTAACATAATTTCAACAAAAAATTTTAAGTACAGCCCTGATTATTTTTTGCCACTTCTTTTTCCTCTCCTCCTTCTATCCTCCTTAGAATCACATTTTCTCCAAGAATTACGTGTCTGGCATCCTTTAAACTGAGATTTACAAGCACAAAGATCAGTGAGATGTTGACTGATGAAGGGCCAAACAGAGAATGATATTTGGCGCCAATTTCGGGACGACTGCGTCACTGCGCATGCGCAGTAGAGTCGTACTATGGAGGTCCTTTAGGACATGATTTCTTTTTGTTTTGGATGCAAATTTTGGGGATTGGGGGGCAAAATTTGTGTTTGGCCCTGGTTTTTGTGGAGTTAGCACCAGCTAAGTCTGGGTCATTGGTACAGTATAAAAATATAAGACTCCAGGCACCCAGGCCCGAAATCAGTTACCAAAAATACACCATCTGATGCAAAACAGAGACTTCCAGGGAAGAAACTGCAGAACATCAGATGGTAGATGCAGAACACAACGCCTAACCACCCGTAGGTGAAGACGTAAACATGGGGAAAGAACAGAATTCATTCTGTTATTCAGCTAAAACTCCCAAGAAATTTTAGTAATAATAATTACAGAAACTATGCCAAAAGCATGGGAGAATAGCAAGGGGGAACTTAAAGGACAGGGAGAGAGGAAAACACTTGAAAAAACAGTGTAACTAAATAATCAGAATGACAACAAAATGGCTGCTGCCTTGAAAATAGGTAACTTAACATAATTTCATTAAAAAATTTTAAGTTACAGCCCTGATAATATTCTGTCACACATTCTTTTCCTCTCCTCCTTTTCTATCCTCCTTAGAATCACCATTTCACTAATATTTATGTGTCTGGCATCATTTAAACTGAGATTTAAAAGCACAAAGATCAGTCAGATGTTAACTGATGAAGGGCCAAACTTAGAATGATAAATGGCGCCAATTTCGGAACGTCCTTGACACTGCGCATGCGCAGTAGGGGCGAAGTGTGGAGGGCCTTTCAGGACATGTTTTCTTTAGTTTTAGATGCAAATTTTGGGGATTGGGGGGCAAAATTTGTGTTTGGCCCTATATTTTAAGAGTTAGCACCAGCTATGTCTGGGTCATTGGTACAGTATAAAAATTTAGTTATTCAAGAATTTTTTTTGCAAGTGTCGTCTGCTTTTCATGTTAGGTAAAGGGTTAACAAATACAAGTGTGAATGGGGTGGATAGGCTACAAGATTGACAGATATATAACATATGGTCACCATTTGCATCATTTCAACTGCAGATCAAATCGAGACGAACAAGAAAACATGTGAGGGTATGTGTGTAGGTTGAGGGGTGTGGGGGGGGGGGGGGGAACATCAGTTATAACATGGGAACTGTAGGCAATGTTAAGCGCTACGCCTCTATTTAAATTATTAATTATTGAGTTGTTTGGTTTATGACTAGAGATGGGCGGTATCGGAATTTTGAGTTCGGTATCGGTTTCGGTATTTTTGTGTGGGCATACCGCGGTATCGGTTCGGTATTCGTTATGTGACTTCAGATTCACTGATAGTACCAAAGGGGAATTCATGTCAGAAAAATACAGAATAAGTTGTTCTTGTGTCATTCTATCACAGTGCTACATATGTCATTGTTGATGGGCTTAACGTTGTCATTCTTTTGTCAACACAGATCATATCGACAGTAATTTGGTGACTTGTTCTAAATACGCCTTAACTTTTCAAGCTCCACTTAAGGCGTCTGTAATCATAGAATGTGTGTCCTGAAGATGTCATCTTTACATGGGCCTGATGACAGTAGTAAAATTATCTGGTCAGTGATTTCTAGCCAAGTCTTGGCTGCCTTAACAGGCAGCCAAGACTTGGCTAGAAATCACTGCTAAGCAACTGGACATGTACAGGTCGTAGACTATTGATAATTTAGTACAACTGCCCTGGTCCTTAACGCTTAACAAAACTGAAAAATAAAATCAGTCACTTCTTTCAAGAAAATGAACACTTCAACTGCTATCAATCCTCATCATGGCCTTATAAATAGCGAATGCACAGGGAAAATTGAAAATACCGTTGGTTTCGGTATTCAAAGATTGGGTCGGTTCGGTTTTTCGGTGTCCCCATGATATCGGTATCGGTTCGGTTTTTCGGTATATTGTCCATCTCTATTTATGACATTCTCAAAGTGGCTGATAGTCTGCATGAAACAAATTCCGTCTTCAACCTCACTGAGTGAGATATGACACATGCAATGCAAGCGAGTCATTGTTATTCGTACACACATCAACAAAACTTGAAAGATGCTGGCAGTCTGGAACTGGAAGACAGTGCAGACACATGTAAAAATTTTTTAACCATAGCCTTTCCAGTTTCCAGAGTGCATCATACTGCACATGTTTCCTATGGCCGGATACAGGTGCAAGGATGACAGTGCGCTTCTAAAAATTAGAGCTGGTCGGTTCTGAAATTTTCCCTCAGTTCGGTTTCGGTTTGTTTTCAACTACGGTGGTTCTCTCCCACCCCACTTAAAAAAAAATACATAAATAAAAAATTCGGACATAAATGAAACACTCATGACCCAGTTATATACTACATGACAAAAGTGAATCTGCATCACTACAGTAAGTTCCAAACAAGAATTCTAAGTATTATTGCAAGTGGTTTATAAAAAGAGGATTTTAAAAGCATATTAGGCTTATGGAGCATTAATCCCACCCTAAGGGATATAGTAATTTAGAGGGAAAAATCAGAAGAGTAAACTCCACCAGTCTGATGATGGCAGCAGCTTCCACCCTTGCAGACTTCCTTCGAACAAAGGAGAAAAGGTTTACTCCAAAGATGGTGGTCTGGGCCATAAATTAATGAATTTGGCTCATTGGTTTTAAACAATAAGAAAGATTTCAAACTAGAGAAAAAGAATTTTACTACCACTAGTAAATTAAAGTCTGTGTGAAAATGGTTAAAGCATCAAAAATAAACAAAACAGAAAGAGAATTTATGGAGGCTTATTTTGGGGGGTAAAATATTTTTTAAAGAAATCAGAAATAGGTTTTCATTAACAGTATTAGATGTAATAAAATCTTTGGAACCCACATTGAAGCCTTCAGAGGGTTAAATTAAAGATATTCATACAGGAATTTGAGAAATTTTGTCCAATAAACCAGAAAAAAATGTATGTGCCCAACATTGAAAAGGTTTGATTAAGACATCAATAAAATCTTTGAAACCACACTGAAGTCTTGAGAGGATTAAATTAAAGACATCCATGCAGGAATCAGATAAATGTTAACAAGAAAACATTAAAAACATATATGTGAACAGAATTGAAAGGGTTCAACATAAAAGAAAGTCTTTGGAAAACACACTGAAGTCATGAGAGGGTTAAATTGTAAGGTTATTCACATTCATGACTGCCAAGTAGTTCTGATGTCCCGATGATCAAGGCCTCGTCTCCCTAGCTGCCGGATGGCCTGACTTCACGGGCGAAGAGTGGTTCCTTCTTCGTGCAGCAGGCTGGATATCCGAAGTCGGGTAGCTAGGATGCGGCCGTGTGTGCTTAAATAATGTACCGGAGGAAGCCGTGACAGAAGCCGACCCCGGCTGCAGACTAGACGGAGTGTCCCGAGCGGTGGGCGAACATATGCTCCGTCTCGTGCAAGTTTCCAACCAGACAACTTCACTTCGGCCTTGTGAAATGTACCGGAGGAAGCCTTGACTGAAGCCGACCCCGTCTGCTGACTAAACAGAGCGTCCCGAGTGGAGGGTGGACATGTGCTCCAGCTTGTGCGAGTTTCTCAAAACAAAATCTGACCCCAGCCGCGCCGCTGCTATATTAGAGAGGGGGGCCTCTCCCGCTCGCGGCCCATCAGACCTCGCCAAGTACAAGAACTTGCAGACTTCCTCCCTATTTCCGTCGTCGCTGGGTGGGCTATTTATATTATAGTGCTCGCTCTACCCAATCCACCTCTTAGACCGCAATGGACTTACCCAGCACCCACGGACAGAGTACTGCTTCACAGATCGAGCTAGCTGCTTGCAAGAGATTAAAATCTTTAACCAAAGGACCTAACTCTTGTAATAAAGAGCACTGCAGCTAGCTCTATATGCTCCACAGAGCACAATGACGGTAGCACAGTTGGATGGGTGTCAGAATATCATCACCATGTTCATGTTCCTCTGAAATAGAAACAGACAGAATGAATTAAAACGTGGTAAGAGGCGCTGATCCTCAGAACCCCACTGACAACAACATACTGCGACACCTGACTCCAACATCAGTCATCCCAGTGCAACACAAGAATAACAAGAGTCCGCAGGAGTGTATCAACTAAAGTTGATATCAGTCCTCCAAACTCCACAACAATATATATATATATAACTGAGATACATGAATAATAGCAATCATAATCAGGGCTCGCAAATAGTGAAAAAACATGATTGCCCGTCGGGCAGGCTTCTTTGGAGATCTGGCTGCCCACCCCAGAAAATGGTGGCCCGGCGTTAGGACTGACATTTGATTGCTCAATTTATACACATTTCAATGTGACTTGATCAGATATGACAACAAATGATGTATAACAACAGGTGTTGAAAGATGGGGACAGATCAAGATTCAGTTGTGCAAAAAAAAGCCATGCGTCGTGACAACTGGCACTTTGGATACGACACCGCAGTACCCCCCTTCCCCTCCCTTTCTCCCACCCCCCTATTACGGCCCGGAAAGTGTCCTGGTTCACTGCGCTACATTAACTTACTATCTCAACTGAGAACTAATCTTAAACATATTATATCGTTTGTTCAAATCAGTAACAAAAAAATAAATAAGTACCTGACCAAGAGGAAGATCAGCAACAGAGACCGTTGCAATGCTGAATAAGCGCAACATCCACTTTCACTTTCAAAATATGATTTCTGGGAAGGTAATGGTTGTGTTTGAATTGTTGTTCAGGACATTATGAGTGTACAGTATTGTCTCTACAGGGATATGACATCATGCCGCTCTCGGTTGCTTATCGTACCGGTGCACTCCCAATATCTGGGAACATTGATTCAAATACAACCAGACCCACTGATGAGCATTACTGAACAATATCAAAATTTGCCCTGAATGTCGCTGTGGGAGGTGTGAGTGTGTGTGTCCATGGGGGGCTGTCAGCCTGTTGCTAACAGTATCAGTGGGACAGGGCTAAACAGTACTGACGTGGTGACCATTTGTTTAGGTTTGTTGAATACTTAAAGCGGTGCATTATTGACAACCAATCCCAGCATGTGTCACCGATAATGTCATAGATCAGAAAAGGAATTGTGTAGCTGTTGAAGCTTTTGAGCCGCCGCCACTGTCTGAAAAGCACTTCCCCTAACCAGCGGAACGTGTATTCAACTATTTTAACAGTTGTTTAATCATTAATTCCTGCTCGTTTTTATATTTTAATTTTCTCAAAGAATTATCTTTTAAAATCGGACAGAAAAAATCTGGATGCCCGTCTGGCAGAGGGAATAGCATTTTTGGTTGCCCGAAAAAATTTCTGGTTGTCCCGGGACGTCGGGCGACCCTATTTGCGAGCCCTGATAATTAAATTCAAAATATTTTTTGTGAACAAAAATTTTTTTGGGAAAAACGCCCAAGTTCCCAAAGAGAACATGAAGAGCTCAAGGGCATCCCGATAGAGCCTAAGTGTGGACAAAATCCCAATTTTTTTTAGCTACACTACCAGAATAATAATCCATGTATTCTACAGTATATTACAGCAATAGAATATAAGACACTACCTATATATGAGGACGTTGATAATGTAAACAACGTCAATGTAAACAAGACATCAGTCACACAAAAAGGCTCAAAATCAGAACCAATTGAAATGCTATCAAATGCAATGCTAGATCTTCATACGAAGAAAAAACTATACATTGGATAGAAGATGCAAGACTAAACGGGCTAAGACCCCTAGGGTGAGGACGTAACCATGGGGAAGAAACAGAATAATATTCTGCAATAAATGTTAAACTTCCAAGAAATTTAATAAAAAAATTTCAATAAACAAGGAAAAATGTTACTAAGGTAACACATGCCACCCCCACCCCCTTCACCTTGCAGATGCGGTAGAAACTATTATACGCGACACACCTTCTGACTGTCCTTAATTTGTTAAAAGTTTAACAATTATACTGTGATTCATTTCCGAGTTATGGCTGAGACACGAACATTGACCAAATTGCGGTTTACCTACAACTACTTCCGACTTGTAGTGGATGAAGGGCCAAATAAATGTTGGACTTTTAATTTTCGGTTTTGCAAGCAAATTTGGGGGATTGGGGGGTTCAAAATTTGTGTTTGGCCCTTAATAACTTTGAGTTAAGCACCAGCTAGTCTGGGCCATTGGTTTACAGTGTAAAAATATATTGTGGAGCACTAATATACTGTGAGGGCACATAAATGTAATGTTGTTTTGAGAAAGCAGCACGCTGTGGCCAGTGGCAAGTTACTGTCATAAGTCAGCAATTCCTTATACATTTAACCCTTTGAACACTAGTGGTATCTACCATGCCAGTTCAATGGCGGCAATTAGGAGAGTCCATATTCATGATTTGGGGTAGACCAATCAATATTTTCAATGTTCAGCCTTGGGGCTGCACGTTAAAAATACTGATTGGTCTACCCCACAATTTACTGAACAGCCATCCTATTTAATGATTTTATGATGTATCATATTCCATGCAGGAAAAGCGGCCGCTCAGGTTCAAAGGGCTAACGTTTCTGGTGTTTGGTGACAGTATTCCCTCGAAAATTCACATACTAACTTTTTATGGATGCAATTTACTCTAGTCTCTGATTTCACGGGAGGAGCTTAAAACTGCACCCATCAATTTTGTTCATTTCCAGCACTGAAGCGAGCATCTCAAATTCAAAGTACTGGTGTTAAAGAGTTTCTTACCTATCCAATATATGTCAATCAAATGCAATTAAAGAATTAGACTAACCTGCATCATTTGGCTTTTGAGCATAAACTCCTGTTGTTTCTTCATATTATCATCCATCGCTTTTCCAACTACAGACCCCATATCTTTGAACGGGATTTTACTTTAACCAAATACCTTTATGCTCAGTCGCTGGAATAGAAGAGATTCGGAAAAATCAAAACCGAGGTCATATACATCAAATTATTTATACCTTTTAGCTCAGAGTGCATAAATTTTTTGATGGAAGAAAAATACGGCAATGGATGAGCAGACGACACAACAAACAATAAATTAGTTGTGGTGATTAGGGCTGTCGCGACTATCATTTTTTGTAATCGACTAATCGTGACCAGTAATCAACGGTTAGTCGATTAATAGTCGCTTCCCATGATTTTTTAGCAAATCATTCTTTTGTTCGTAAAACTCTGAAAATGACAATGGCACCAACCCCAAAAATAATATTACTGACTGCGGGTCCAAGTTTGAACTACATTGAAGCCGATGAATTAAAATGAATTTACCAAAGAACGTTCCTGCATATGTTTCCTTTCTGCAATAAGTTTCTCGAAATTTTGAACATTGAGATCTATGCATTCCCTCGTCAGTTGTTAAAATTGGATCTTAGTCTGAAGTTCCGAACTTTGAGAAGTGATCTGACGTTTTGACTTTCGTCATAATTTTGTCACTTCCGCGCTTTGGGTTTTCCAATGGGTGCATTCGTGTGTACAAGACTGGAGAAATTCAGAAGAATCTATTCTTCTCGAGTAACTGTGAGTGTTCTTTCTTACACAGTCAGTGACAGTTGTACAGTCTTCCGGATATGAATGTTAACTATGGCTAGATATTTAAAGTTATTCACCTTCATTGATCATTCACCTCACAAAACAATGCAATTTAGCCCCGACGTGTAGTAGACGTGTACCACCTTGAAAATGAACGACGATCGACTAAAAATAAAAAACGTCGACCACTTCAATAGTCGACGGTTGGTCGACTAATCGAATAATCATGACAGCCCTAGTGGTGATCAGTAGTAATTTATTCCTACAGCTCTACAGACTTCCAAAGAGCTGTGGGATTAAATTATTACTACACCTACAGAAAACCCTTCAATAAAGTGGAAACCTGGTCATGCTGATAATGCACTGTTTGGTCATCGTTATTTGACCGGTCGAATGCGCTAAGATGACGAAGCCTCAAAGAACAAGGACTTCTAGTTTCAACTGTAGGTACTGTAATCACTTTATGGTTCAGCAATAGGACTGCGTTTGGGGAAATCCCAACACAGCCTGCAATTATATATTCAAGAAGGGTTCCATGCCGACGGACATGCATATACATGTATCACGCAAAACCACAAATTTTCATTTAAAAACAAATGCATAATTCTAAGTCATTCGAATAGGTGTCATGATACCTTGCTAGTAATATACTTGTAGCAACTGCATAGTTTCCATATACAGTACAGTCGCCGTGGATTGGTCGTAATCCACACATGGGCAGTTATGTTCACGCAATGCGTTTACTAGGTAATAAAAATCATCATCAGCAAAATTTTAATTAATGAAGCACCGGGTTGTACCTGGCGCTTCATTAATTCAATTTTTGATGATTATTTCTGTAATTACATGTAGTGTTTAGAATCTAATATTATTGCATCCATGGGGACATTGCCCACATGTGGAAAGTGACCAGTCCACGGCAATTGTACTGTAATAATACTAGCAGTGAGTAGTGTGGAGGTAATCTGTCTTTTTATTTGATTTTATAGACAGCATAATACCATTGTATACCAATGCTTTATTGGATCTGAAGTAGGGCCCTGCGAATCGGGAAATTTATGTTCGAATCGAATCTCGAATCGAATCGGGACTGATGTCGACATCAAATCGAATCTCGAATCGAATCGGGATAAACTCGAGAAATAACTATAACTGGCATTATCTTGTGCAGAGATGTTCGGAAAGCACTGCGAGAAGAGATCGTTGACATAACTTGACAACTTGGCGTTGTTTTAATTATCTTTCTCGTTGAATGGCCATCCAGATGTTCACTTGGCCCGACAATAAATTCAAGACATAAATATGGACAAATTAAGGTGTTACTGCCCAGAGACATTCAAGACAAACCACTAAATTGAAACATGAGACTGAAAAGCACAAATGTAATACAAGTGGCACATTAATTCCCATGGGTTGAATTCGGCTACAGCCGCTAACTTCATGTACATTAGTATGCCTAAATACATTATTGTAATGTTTGGTTGTTTTTGTATTATCGGAATTTGGGTCTTGTAGATTTCTGTCCGTTCTCAACTCAATAACACAGTATACATCAAAAGCAGCGAAGGCGTTAAACTGTGTTAGTTTCTGCATTAGTTAACTCGAATAGTGACGCAGTGCTCATTCACACAAATTGCTTTTACTTCATTCCAACTTCCAAGTACCAACTCCGAACAATGCAAAGAAACTACAGAGGTTTTCCTCCCACAGTTTTCTAACATAATAATGGGAGCGCTCCAGGCGACATGTCCCCATTATTGTGTTAGAAGATTCCGGGACTGGGAGCAGGCCTTAGGCCCATAGCTGGATATTTCGGTTGTATGGATTCCGCGAATAACTCTCACACGAATTCCTGGAAATCTATAAATAGCGAATTTGCGGTGTGTGGTTTTCTGGGAATCTGAAACTGAAAGTGAAACGACAGAATTTTGCAATGAATTTGACTATTTTCCTGATAGAAACATTAAAACTAGAAGAGTTTGCTCCTTATTTCAACCGATGTCGACATTGTCGAACACTGATTCATTTTCCTCGAAGCTTCGTTTGACTAACGAATCGGCAAACTATTCGAGATCGATATACGAATACCAAAGCGATGTCGACATCGAATCGAATACTCGAAGCTTCGCAGGGCCCTAATCTGAAGACCTTGACCAAAATGTAAACAAACGGAAACCAAAACAAAGCAGAGTTTTAGAACTTACCCTCCGGCAGCTTTCGCAGCATTTTGTAGAATTTTGATTCCTAGCTGTTTTTGGATACCTGACGCAGCCTTGGCCACGAGTTGTTCTCCCGAAATATTATTTTATTATTAGTTTGAGAGTGCAGTGGTTCAGTAGGTAGAGATGCAGACTGCAAGTCGAGAGGTCCTCGGTTCAAATCCCACCTTCGGTAATCGCTTTGTTTCCTCAGACAAAACACTTTTATCCTAATTGCCCACGTGAGGGTATGGTGTACTAAGGCATGCTGCACGTGCACTCGTCTTGAACCAATACTAATTCTGCTTGTGTGGAGTGAGGATGTTCAAGAGGCTGACAGTTACCCACCACTGCTTGGTGGTTCTCTCCCGGTACTCTGGCCTCCACCACTCGTAAAACTGTCAGACACATGATGTTGAAAGTGTTGTTAAACCCCAGTAAATAAACATTACCAGTTCTACAGTTAAAACTAAAAGTCCTGTCCTGAAATGTGCACAAATAGTACGTTGATTTGTATGTTAATCTACGCGTTATGACAATGGTAAGGCTATCAAATTCTGCACATATGGCCTGTGCACAAGGAAAGTTTCAGCCAATGGACCTCCGGGTAACCCGGTGGTCCATTGGCAGGAACATTGCTTGTGTTTGCTATGGGTAACAAGGAGAACCTGCCATGCTTCGGGTGTCATTCGATATCGCAAT
Source organism: Pictodentalium vernedei (assembly GCA_031216915.1). Lineage (NCBI taxonomy): Eukaryota > Metazoa > Mollusca > Scaphopoda > Dentaliida > Dentaliidae > Pictodentalium > Pictodentalium vernedei. The sequence goes on from CM062296.1 coordinate 64,076,211, forward strand.
TGTGCGCAATTCCTACGTGCAATTAAGCCTAGATAAGCGCACAGTTCGTGGCAGGACTTCTAGTTTTAACTGTACTTCTGTATGGCAGAAGACTTCCAGGTACCATTGGTGCCCACTGTCAATTCTGTGAGTTTATTGCATATATTTTTCATGTTCTATACATCATGACAGTGTCACTAAATACCAAATCTGACTTGAAATACCGAATCTGATTCAAAAAATATTCATTAAAGATACTTTCTACTTACTTTCTTACTATTCTGTGATCTAGTGAATATAAAACTCATTCTAAATGAAAAACTCACAGTAAATATTTTGCGAATTTTGTTTTTTGGAGGCATTAGTGAGGTGTCGTAAGTGAATGAGTTCCATTATCCCAATTTATCGGGCAGGTTCAAACAGCCTCTTTGATAATCGCCGACATGTGACTTGTTTTAACATACAGTTAAAACTAGAAGTCCTGTCACGAATAGTGCGCTTATCTAGGCTTAATTGCGCGTTGGAATTGCGCGCAATTGCCATATCGAATGGCATCCAAAGCACGGCAGGTTCTCTTGATTACTCATAGCAAACACATGCAATGTTTCTGCCAATGGACCTCCGGGTTACCCGGAGGTCCATTGGCTGAAACATTGCTTGTACACAGGTCATATGTACAGAACTTGATAGCTTTACTTGGGTCATAACGCGTACATTAACGCGCATTTCAACGTACTATTTGTGCACATTTCAGGACAGGACTTCTAGTTTTAACTGTACATCAGATTATCACCAATTAGAGTTTGTTCAGTAGCAGAATGGATCAAGTTGTTTCAGAGAGCAATCAAATCAAAAGTGAAAGCATATGTTTTGACGATAATTGTGGAAAAGATTAGTGCCAATTAACAGCCACACTTCAATGTATTGTCAACTGTTTTCTGGGCATCATCGAGTTCATTTTCGAAATTTCGTAGACAATTAAAGATAGAGAAAGAAAGTAGGGATGGGTGGATGAATTGCGAAAATATTCAACTCGTTCACAGTTCATAGTGACATTTGCGAAATGCATCCCATAAAGTAGGTCTAGATCTCGCTAAAGACTTGGGTAAGAGTCACCACACCTCATTCCGTAACTTTCACTATTAAATGGGACAGACATGTTAACCTCCAGCATAATTTTTCAGGGAACCTGAGGGTGATTTTCAGGGAAATGGGATGGATTTCAGGGAAATGTTCGCACGGGGACAAAACAAAAGAAAAAACTTGCGAATTTTCAGCTCATGGACCACCATTAACAGGCTATATTCAGATCTAGTTGTCAATTATGCTGATGCATTTATGCTATGTTACAAAATCATAAAATAATTGTTTATTTGACCACCCCCATCGCCCTGCCTTCCTCTTCATGACAACCCCCCTCCCCCCACTTATCAAAGTCAACTGAGCTAATAATTTCCCAAATGTTTACAGAAAAAGATGTCCTAACGTTCAGTTACTGCAAGAAGATTAGTAAATGGAAAGCATTTTTATCAAAATCCTTCTTGCAAGTATGGTCGCTTGTGTTCTGCACAAAACTTTTCTTTTCATCAAAGAAGCATTTTTTTTAGCTCAACTTTGGCGAAGCCAAATTTGAGCTTATGCCATGGCCCGTCGTCCGTCTGTCCGTCAACAATTGGATACGGCTCGGGCTAGAGGTCGTATTTATGAACCGATCTTTACAAAACTTCTTGGGTACCTTTGTTATGACTGTGGGACGAGAACGAGTGTTTTTAGGTGCGGTCCGAAATTCAAGATGGCTGCCAGTGGCCATTTTGTACCGACGATGCAGAAATCTGTTTTTTGTACAGTACTTCCATATGAAAGCTCTGATTTGAATAATTTTTTGTATGAATGTTTAGTACCATGGGATACATCACATATAATACAGATTCTTTTCTTGTGCGTAAATTATGCAAATTAGACTAACTTTGATGTTTTTTGGTGTTACTTTCAGCACTGTAAGTGCAAATGCCAATACGGCTCGGGCTAGAGGCCGTATTTATGAACCGATCTTTACAAAACTTCTTGGGTACCTTTGTTATCACCGTGGGACGAGAACGAGTGTTTTGGGGTCCGGCCCGAAATTCAAGATGGCCGATGGCAGCCATTTTGTACGAAACTTGGTGCAATCAGATTTTTGCACAGAACTTCCATATGAAAGCGCTGATTTGAATAATTTTTTGTGTGAATGTTTAGTACCATGGGATACATCACATATAATACGGGTTTTTTTCTCGTGCAGAAATGATGCAAATTAGATGAACTTTTATTTTTTCAGTGCTGCTTACACACAGTAAGTACACATGTCAATACGGCTCGGGCTAGAGTCTGTATTTATGAACCGATCTTCACGAAACGCCTTGGGTACCTTTGTTATCACCTTGGGACTAGAACGAGTGTTTCTGGGTGCGGCCCAAAATTCAAGATGGCTGCCAGTGGCCATTTTGTATCGAAATTAGGTCTAATCAGTTTTTTGTACACAACTTCTATACGGCTCAGGCTAGATGCCGTATTTATGAACCGATCTTTACGAAACTTCTTGGGTACCTTTGTTTTTACCGTGGGATGAGAACGAGTGTTTTGGGGTGTGGTCCAAATTTCAAGATGGCCACCAGCAGCCATTTTGTACCAAAATTAGTGCAATCAGTCTTTTGTACAGAACTTCTGTATGAAAGTTCTGATTTGAATAAATTTTTGTATGAATGTTTAGTAACATGGAATACATCACATATAGTACGGGTTTTTTTCTCGTGCAGAAATTATGCAAATTAGATGAACTTTGATTTATTCAGTGCTACTTATACTCTGTAAGTGCACATGTCAATACAGCTCGGGCTAGAGGCTGTATTTATGAACCGATCTTCACAAAACTTCTTGGGTACCTTTGTTATCACCTTGGGACGAGAACGAGTGTTTCTGGGTGCGGTCCAAAATTCAAGATGGCTGCCAGTGGCCATTTTGTACCGAGATCAGGTCCAATCAGTTTTTTGTCACAACTTCTACACAGCTTATATTTGTGAACTGATCTTCACGAAACTTCTTGGGTACCTTTGTTTTCACCTTGGGACAGGAATGAGTGTGTTTTGGGGTGCCTTTGTTATCATTGTGCTATGAGAACAAATATTTTGGGGTTCAGTCAGACCCATTGTGGGACTCAAAGATTTTTTCTAGTTTAGCATCTGACTGTCACACACCTTTACAATACTTTACCTATACATTTGTTACAGGCAATGCTTAGTATTTATGTACAGACCGTTACAATACTTTATATGTACCTTTGTTATCAGGTCATTACCTAGATGTTTGTCATTGCTGTGTCACATACTATACATGTACATGTCTTTGTCTTGACAAGTTGAGCTACAGTGTCATTGACACTTTCATTTTAATTCCATTCGAAATTTTCTGGGTACAGATGGCCAACAGTTAACAGTTCTATAGTCTGCAGAACAGAATAAATGTAGTGTTAGAAAATAAGTCGGATATTTTTCAACATTTCTTGAATTTGATGCTGTGTTTTAAATTATATCTAGGCTGAGTTCGACAAGTAGTATGTTGATTATGTGATTTTTGTCTTCGATATGAAGCGTGAACTGCGTCGACCCAAATTTATACGGCCAGTTTTAGTGAGATGAAATTTGTACAGGTTTCTCAAAGACTGTGAGGGCCAGGAGGGCCCTGGGTCACAGTCTTACAAAGACTAGGGGAAAGGATGTAATCAAGCAGTTCGCCCCCGAGTGTTGGAAGAAAAGAAGACACATAGGAAAGGGGGCGGGGGACAGGGGGGGGAGGGGGGTTGAGAGCACAAAATAAACATTAGAACGACCCCAATAATGGAACTTATTACCTAAAACCAAATATTTTCCTTGACTTTTCCATTTAAATATCCATAATGGAAAGAAATTAAGTGAGAAATATATATAATTACATTTTGGACTGGAGGATCATATTCGGTATTTCATTTTCATGTCATATTTATTTATTGGTGTTTAAGGTCACATATTTATTCACAATGGCTAATCGTGACCGTGACAGTTTTACGGGTGGAGGAAGCCGGAGTACCCGGAGAGAACCACCGAGCAATGACGAGCAGCTGTCAGCTCTCCAACATCGTAACTCCGAACTCTGCACCGCAGCACAGGCAGGGTTAGATTGGTTGAAGACATGCGCACCATCGACGTGCAGTATGCCTCAGTACACAGCGTCATCGTGCCCCCATGTAGGCAATCGGGGTGAAGTGTCTTGCCCAAGGACACAACGCGGTTGCCGCAGGTGGGATTCGAACCGAGGACCTCTCGGCTTGCAGTCTGCGCCTCTACCAACTGAGCCACCGCGCCCCCCATTTTCATGTCAGATTCGGTATTATGCATAACTATTATCACTTTATAGGGCGCTCCTTGGGTTATTAAAACGATCTGAGGTGGACGATAAGACTCAATAACAGCCCGCAAAAAAATAGCGTTAATAATGAAAATGGCACGCTAGCCCAGAATTATGGGTAATTTATGTTCCGGAGAAATGACACTAATGTGCTCGAAATTTTGTTGTCCATTTATTCCAACAAAACGGATTAAACCATGATTTATTTTGGATTATTAACTTCATTTATGATTTAAAAGTGGTGGTGATTTTATATTTTATTGGTGTTTAAGGTCACATACTTATGCACAATGGCTAATCGTGACCGTGACAGTTTTACGGGTGGAGGAAGCCGGAGTACCCGGAGAGAACCACCGAGCAACGACGAGCAGCTGTCAGCTCTCCAACATCGCAACTCTGAACTCTGTACCGCGGCACAGGCAGGGTTAGATTGGTTGAAGACATGCGCACCATCGACGTGCAGTACGCCTCAGTACACAGCGTCATCGCGCCCCCATGTAGGCAATCGGGGTGAAGTGTCTTGCCCAAGGACACAACGCGGTTGCCGCAGGTGGGATTCGAACCGAGGACCTCTCGGCTTGCAGCCTGCACCTCTACCAACTGAGCCACCGCGCCCCCAAAAGTGGTGGTGAGTATTGATACGATAAATAATCTCATTTTGTAAATAACATCGTAAGTTTGTAGTTAAAGCACTTCAGCCAAATTCCAGGAATCCTATTTTTGAGTCATCCAAATAAATTGTACTCAACTTTGAACTTTGACCTTTGTTTGTAAATAAACAGACGACAATCCGATTCTTCTATTTCGAAATCAAAAATGTCTCAAAACAGCGAGCTAGATGAAGAGGGCCTTGATAATCCATTTATTATTAGTGATATTGATTAAATTCATTATTGTTCTTCAAATAATTGTTCAAGTTCATTTGCAGTGGCTTGAAATGGCGTTCTTTGGTACAGTTGAAACTAGAAGTCCTGTCACAAACTGTGAGCTTATCTAGGCTTAATTGCGCGTAGGAATTGCATGCAATTGCCATATCGAATGGCACCCAAAGCATGACAGGTTCTCCTTGTTACCCATAGCAAATACAAGCAATGTTCCTGCCAATGGACCTCCGGGTTACCCGGAGGTCCATTGGCTGAAACTTTGCTTGTGCACAGGCCGTATGTGCAGAATTTGATAGCCTTACCATCGTCATAACGCGAAGATTAACGAGCAAATCGACGTGCTATTTGTGCGCATTTCAGGACAGGACTTCTAGTTTTAACTGTAAGTGGTAATAATAGTAATAACATATTCCTTTTCAGGCATCATGGTACATTAACGGCCCTCGAAAAATGATTAACAGCCCTCGGGACCATTAATGGCCCTCGACTTTGACTTGGGCCTTTAAGGGCCTATATAAGTAATGGAATTTTGTTTATTTTGAAATTCTCAATTTCTCACCTCTCATATTCCTTAAATTCAGATTCAATATACACATATTATACATCAAAATGAAGGTTGGGATGTATAGAACATGAAACACATATGTAATCAACTCATAGAGTCAACTGTAGGCACCACTGGTTCCTGGAAGTCTGCTAGCGTATTTGCACCAGAACTGATAATAAAATTATATTTCATCAGAACAACTTGTGGCCAAATGTGCTTCATATATCCAAGAACAAAGCTAGGCATTCAAAACACTTTCGACTACAGTGATAGGAATGCATTTTGGAAAAGGACAACACTGTCTGCATTTTTTATTGAAGATGGTTTCCATGTTCGATAGACATGCGCAAATCACTCGTTACCATGAATTTCCATCGAAACACAAAATCGTAATTCTAAGAAATTTCAACAGGTATCATGATACCTTGTGTTGAATATGGCAACTGTGCAATCTCTATCTAATAACAGAATACTGTATGACGGCGATCTTTTTCATTGTTTGATTTTAGACGGCATTGTTTTTACATGCTTTTTCTGTCCGATGACGTCGACCGGAAATCGAAAGTATACTCATACGTAAACAAAAGCAAAGGCTTTGGAATTTTCCCCAATGCAGCTCTGTCGCCGTGTTTTGAAGAATTTTTATCCCCTAGCTTTGTTCTTGAATATGTAAAGCACATTTGGCCACAAGTTGTTTTCGTGAAATATTATTAAATTATCAGTTCTGGTGCGAATACGGCAGCAGACTTCCAGGAACCAGTGGTGCCTTCAGTCGACTCTATGAGTTGATTACACATGTGTTTCGTGTTCTGTACATCCGAACCTTCATTTTGATGTACATTTTGTATATTTAATTTGAATTGAAGGAATATCAGAGGTGATAATTTTCAAAATAAACAAAATTTTATTACTTATATAGGCCCTTAAGTGGCCCTCGGGCTGTTAATCATTTTTCTAGGGCTGTTAATGAACCATAACGCCCTCAAAAGAACATGTTATTGTCAGGGACCAGCCTAGGGGGGAATTTTAGGGAGACTTCAAGTCTCCCTCCAGAAAAAATAGGGAGACTGCAGAGTCATGTAGGGAGACTTCATAGGCAAGTGGGGAAAATTAAGAATATTCATGTACCACCCCCCGCCGCCCCTTCATATTTTCAATTTATGGTCCTCCATTAACGTACAAATAATCCAGGCCCAGTTGTCTATGATGCATCTGTGCCAGGTTAAAAAATCACAATGTAATTATTGACTGAAACTCCCCCACTGCTACCTTCTCCTTCATGACCCCTCACCTCTTCTTCGTGCCAATCCCCCATCACCCTCCTGTGGTTGCCTTTCAACAAAGTCTACTAAGCTAATAATTTCCTAAGTCTGAAAGTGTGAACAGGACCAGATGTAAGAAGGTTGCTTGGGAGGTACTTTGTTAGTTAATAAACAAAATACATTCTGGGGTCGAGTATTTTGTAAAAGAAATGTCATTCCGCATCATTTTATGGCATTCCGGTGTCATTCCGCGTCATTTCATGTCATTCCGATGTTTAGGAGGACCCTTTTTCAAGATCGTCCACATGCACACTTGTGTCCTGTACAAACCTATTCTTGACATCACTAAAGCTTTTTTTCATGTGTTTCAATTCCATTCGTGTTTTTCTGGGAATAGACAGCCCAACAGTTAACAGTCGTCAGCAAATCGAAATGAAAATAATGTGTCATAAAATACTTCCGTTGTGTATACATTTTCGGCATCCTAAGCTACGTAACCTACTTTCAAAATGGGTTGTTTTGTGGAGTCGCGTAAGTCACTTATTTTCGTTTCGACACTTGAAGCTCCGACTGGAACGCAACAAAATAGAAATAAAAAAATCCGCCAAATGCGACAATGGACAATGAATAGCACCCAAACCGTCCCCAAGCCGAACCATCCCCACCTAAGCAACCCAAACCATCCCCACCTATTTTACCCAAACCGTCCTCAATCCCCGAAACCCAAACCGTCCCCACGTCATTTATTATTATTATTATTATTATTATTATTATTCTTTTACAGATTTATTTTATGCAAAACCACTTACCCAAAAGAGAATTATCAAATCCAACAAATTATAATAATGAATAAAATTATATCCGATTGTGAATTACATTACATTAAATACAGTAACTTCGCCATGTATTCAACGGGTACGGGTCCAGTCGCCACCGGGCCAACTCGCCACCAGAGGCGAGCTGGCCAGATATCTGGTGGCGGCTTGGCCCACTTTGACGACCACTATTAAAGGTTTAGTACTCACGTTTTTTTTCTAAATAATCCGAAAAAAACATTTAAAGAATGAAGAATCCGTTAAAAATCCTCAAATACGATTTTGAATAGCTTTACACAAAAACTCTAGATACGTCTCATCATTACCTGATCACAGACAAAAATGATATTATTCTATTTGTTGTTTTTAGAATTTTAGAGTGAGTGTCTTTGAAATCTTTGAAGTGTGTTGGTTGGTTGTTTGTACTGTATATTGTCTCCTGTATAAACAATAAGAACACAAATCAACTCCGTTGTTTTTGTAACACTGTGCACAATACACCAAACAAGGTCGTGTAGTCGCCGAGGAAGATGCAGTGTTTGTATTTCCTCATAAAGAATTCAAAGACGGTGTCAGAAACCGTCTTGCTTGGGTCATTGTAATAACAAACAATCGCAGTATGGGTAAAATAGTGGGGACGGCTTGGGTAAAATAATGGGGACGGTTTGGGTAAAATAGCGGGGACGGTTCGGTCATGGGGACGGTTCGGGTTACGCCGGCCAACTGGAGTAACTGACCCAGGGGACGGTTTGGGTAAAATAGTTGGGGACGGTTTGGGTAAAATAGTGTGGGGACGGTTCGGCTTGGGGACGGTTTGGGTGCATCCCTGGACAATTGCTTGTCGTGTGATTTCAAATAAATCATATTAAATGGACGTTTATTTGACGAATTAAAATGCCCATTTATCACACTCGAGCACATTCGATTTTTGAAAATACTCGTTTTCATGTAAACCTCGCATCACTCAGTTCAGCCTTTTCTCATTTTGGCCAATTTTTAGAGGGCGACTTGTAATCGCCCCGACTATTTTTCTAGGCGACTTTGGGCTTAGAAGGGCGACTTAATCGCCCTAGTCGCCCTCACGGCTGGTCCCTGGTTATTGTTATATTGTTGTGTAATTGTGTCAGTGAATATAAGTTGTCAACAATGACCCAGTGAGCTGTGTTCACAGTAATGCTCATTTGATTACTGTGTGTGATTGAGTAGGGACCTGCGAATATCAAATTTTGTCTCGAATCGAATCTCAAATCGAATGTGAACGAGGATTTCGAATCGAATCGAATCTCGAATAGTAGTCGTGTATATGCTGACAATTGTTGTTTCAGGTGCCGTAGGATCGTTGGCATTTTTGGATAATAGACCGGCAGTGATAACTGACGGGAAACGGAAACATACTTGGTCATTTTTCGAGGTAGCCATATAAACAATTTCCATTTTAAAAATTAAATAGGGCGTGGACGAAAAATTTGTCATAAGATTTGCGACATATAAGTCACAAATTGAAATAAAGGACATAATTATGCTCACGATGGTGATCACGACGCTCATTGGTTGATAACAAAGTAATAGCCTGTTAGTCTGGACAGAGGACCCTGTGCATTGCTTTACTTGATTTGGTAACGTCCATGTGACCATTCGACACCAAACATAAACGTGTTAGAAACCAATCTGGATTTGTTTCACTGGAACTTAACGTCGCTTCCAACAACCAAGGCTATATCGGGACGCTGTTTGTCCTATTCAGAAGAAGACAGGAATTCATGTTATTGAAGCAATAATGGGTGCATATTCATAACATTCTTTTAATTTTAGCATGTAACAATTTTTCTTTAAAACACATGAACACTGCAACAGCTATTTGAAAAACTAAAGAGCCATTTCCTGGCACTTGATCGTGACCATACTTGGAGCACAAAGAACTAAATCGTGTTAATGTTTACATCATCAGGATAGAACTTGCAATACTATAGCATCAGTTTTTAGCTTCAAAAGTAGGGCACTAAAGACCAATAGTCCAATATCATGGCAATATGTCAAAAGTTTGAGTCACAAATTCATAACACACTGAGGACCCTATCGTAATTATTTCGTGCCCAAATCAAGGTTTCAGCATTGTAGTTAGACAGGTTGTGGCGTCTGTCCGTGATCAGATTGCTGCCAGTCGAGTTAACCCGTTCAGAGGAACAGTTGGTCGCCTGTATAGCAAGGATGTCCCGGGCAGCAGTGGATAGCAGCGGATAGAACTGAGCATTTGTTCTCCAGAACGAAAGGGGACATTCGTCTTTGCGCAGCTTGGGTAAACGTGCATAATTGTCCATTTCCGAAATCAAGCGACTGTGCATTGATTTATCATTGTCATGGTCCTGTCGTTCAACAGCATCCGCTTCGGCAGCATCATCATCAATAGCATCCATGAGGCTTTGCTCTTGGCTGCTTGATGCAGTTTCAGAAGTATGCTCATCGGGCGTCTACACGGGCTCGGACGAAGATTTATCGTTGTTTGAGATTTTGTCAAGTCTGTGCCACTTAAGGTCATCTTCGATGAAATTACAAACAGACCCAATGTGTCTGTCAGCTTTCACTATGATAGATTTATACCTCGGATCCAAGTAAGTACTAGCTTGAAGATGTGGTTGACTGAGCTTGAATCTGCCGTCTAACTGCTTCACTAGTGCATCCCTGAAAGTTTTAACGCCTTTCGAAGGTTTGGACAGCAATTGCTTTTGCAGGGTTTGTATGCATGGCAACACGATTGAGACTGTAACACTGCGATCAGCACTTAGAATTGACGTAGCCTCAGCTGTTGGTCTCAATATGGGGGTAACCGATTCCAGGATGCCTGTTAAGGCGCCACTAAGAGGTCCAGGTGGGCTTGATGCACATTTTTTCCGTGTCTGACACTCCACAAGTGCAAGGGATACTGGAGCGTTGTTTTTCTGTACCCAGTGCAGCAATTGGTAAGTGCTATTAAATCTAGTTGAGACGTCAAGTTGAGGGTCAGATTCGGTAAGAAATTTGGTATCATCGGCTGGATCCTTGTTACAAATTTGAAATTTGTGGAGAGCAGCAAGTCCAACGGTAGAAGAGTTAAAAAATCCAGCAATGCGGTGAACAGAAGAGATGAGCGTTTTGATCATTTGCTGTGCGTCAAGTGCAGCGTTTATGCAGAGTTGCAAAATATGAGCAGAGCATCCCATCCATGGCATGTCCGGCTTAGTCGCTGTGCTTGGCATGACATTGGTGGTGTCTGTTGTACAAAAACTTATGGAGTTTTTGGCGATTTCGAAGTGTTCCAGTTGTTCCCATACCACAATTGCAGTCGCTTCCGCGCTATGGTCCTTATCTTGGTCTTCCAAGTTAACAACAGAAAGACAGCGAGTGGCAAATTTCCATTCTTCGCTGATGTAGTGCAGAGTGAGGACCAAAAAATTTGAATTGTTGTCGGACTTCCAATGATCAAAGGTGACCGCAGGTCTTGATGAACCTTTATCCTTATGAATGTGATCTCGAACATTCTGTTCCATTGACACGCGAATATCTCCTAAATTCCTGGAGAGCGTAGTTGGGTGAGGTGGTTCATAAGACTTATCATCGGTCAAGGCAGCACACATATTTTTAAACCCTTTACCAGCCGCAACCTCGAAGGTCCTAGTACCCGGCCTACCATCAGCTACTATGAACCCCAGGATACTATTGTCATATTTTTTCTCAACGTCAGCTCTGATGCTGATAGCAGGTTTCTTTCGGCCGAAATCTGTCATGCTACATTGCTTTTTCCGAACCGGTTCAGAGTCGCCTCCACCTTGACCTTGTGTACGTCGCTTGGTTGATTTTGCTTTAGCTGCAGCATGTAACTCAATATGCTTAAGTTGTAGATGGGCCCACAGATGGGACGTTGTACCAGTTTTCTGTACACTTAAGATGGTTGAACAGGAATTACAGTGGAACTTGTCATCCACTAGTTAGAAATAAGATTTTATCATTTCCGCCATACTGAACTTTTGTAAACACACGTCACGCGCGAATTAAAATATCGAAAGCTAAATTAAACCATTCAAACTAAACGAAACGCAATTCTGCAGCCTGGTATATCATATAAGTTAGCTTGTTCTGGTATGTTCATTCAACTTCATTGGGTCATCACATGTATCGACAATAACTGCTGTTACCAACTTCCCCTGATCTTTAATCACGAGTGATTCACGACGCATATAAACGCACATTGACCTCTCCATTTTATATACATTCCATGTCGGCATCTTTATGTAAACGCGTGACCGCTTCATTGCAAATTGCAATGTAAGGGGGGGGGGGGGGGGGGGGGAATTCTATTATACTGCACTTTACTGTAAAACATGCTGGTTTTGTCGAACTCCCGTAACACACAGTGGTGTGCATAATGCATATACGATGCGATCATGCAAGCATGCCGATTTAAGATCAAGTTGCGAGGTTATATTATAACGGGAATGTTACCGGATGGGGGTGGGGGGGGGGTGCTACTCTGATGCACGCGTCTAACTAACTGATAAACGAACGTGATTGCAAGCCTATTATCGGAGCAGAAACACACGTATCGGCACAGTGGCGTGAAAAAAGTTTTCCCGACCTAGTCCGAGATTCGAAAATTTCGTACCCATGACACCAGCATCGAATCGAATAGCTGCAAGGATTCGAAATCGAATCAAATAATCAAAGGTTCGCAGGTCCCTATGATTGAGATGTGAATTTGGGTCCAATTTCAGTTAGTTATGTGAATGTTCAGCTGTAAGCACCTGTTTTGTTGACCGTGTATCTAGATATTTTGTACTGCTGTGTGCCGTTTTTACTGCTGTGTGTGGTAAACTGGGATTATTGTCGTAGATTTTTGTCATACATTTTCATGTTTAAAATGTCAATTCATTCATGCTATTTTTCTGATTTGGGATATCTGGAAAATACAACAATATTAACACAGCCTCGCCTTCTGGTTCGGCATTATCTGTCCGCGAAAAACGATCTCGTGCGGTAAAAAAGGATAGTTTGTACGTGAATACCGTTGTCTATTTTCCTCACTTAAACAGCACCTTAACACGAAATTAGGAAAAATAAAAACGAAGCTTCTGTTGTTCGTGTCTCATCACCGCACACACGTACATGTATATTTACTGCATAACGGCAGTGGTTGTAAATAGTTGTTGTCTGTTCAATAACGCGCGTTCTTATTGAATTTTTGTTCGGAATCCCACTTGAATTTGTCAGCTTGGTTAGCAAAACTTTGAGATGGGACACACTTGACCGTCAGAAAACACCTTGTGAAGTTTGGAAAGCAAAATAGACCACGTTCTGACCTTGCGCGAATCGCTGACCCCAATCAGATTTTCTTTTGAGCTTTTCTTCCAAAACCGGTTGTTCTTGCCTCCAAAAGATTTGTATCGGCATATCAGTTCGTATTCACTTTATTAAAGGTTATCTGTACCTCAGGCGGATGTATGGGGACAATCCACCCCAGGGGCAACGGATCGGGGACAACCCGCCCCAGGGACAACCCCCGCCCCAGTAATAACAGCTGAGTAGTTCATTTGTTATTACTTATAATCCAATCATTGTCCTATATCACAGTCAACCGGCTGGTAACTGCGGCGAGTGAAAAACTTCGGGGCGGGTTGTCCCGGGGCAAGTTGTTCCAGCTGGTTTGGGGCGGGTTGCCCCTGGGGCGATAGTCCAGTTCCCCAGCGGATAGTCTTTTGCGGCGGTGTCGATTAACCCTTTATCCAACGAATCATCCGCCCGCGTAATATGCAAAATCAGCAGCTGAAAAAAATATTATTTTTCGAAAAATTCCAACAAAACCATATCATGTGAGCCCTCTTTGGAACGAGCTCGTAGAGCTCGTTCCAAAGAGGGGGCACATGATATGGTTTTGTTGAAATTTTTTTTAAAAATGATATGTAAAATAATAAATTTTTAGATCGTCTGGGTTCGGTAAATGTTTAAACATCTGCGCTCCGCCACAGGCGATTTCGTCACCACAGTCCTTTCGGGAGCGAGTCTTTTCGGCCTCGGGAACATTCGGCCTCAGGAACATTCGACCCCGGGAACAATCGGCCTGGGAACATTCGGCCTGGGAACATTCAGCCTCCGTTTTCAACAAGGAAGGCCAAGAGAGACGCGGTTTAATATGAGTTGAAATACCTTTATTACAACTAACAACAAAAATAAATACCGCGTAATATAAAATATACACAATATAAAATAGGGTGCTGGACGTTTCGTACACGAGCGTTTCGTACACGGCCAATTTAGGACGTTTCGTACACAAAAAGCCTGGATGTTTCGTACACAGATTTCAATTTCGCATTTTCTCTTTATATCTCACTTTTTTTCCTTCTAATTTCAGATTTTGGGATTAAAAGAAAGAAATAAGACTATTTTCTGGCATGAAATAATTTTATTTTCCAATAAATACGTGGTGATTTTAGTTGAAATATCATACATACTAAATTAAAATAAATTCATTAAACAAAACAACCAGGACATGGGTACTCCATTACGTCTATTGGGCAATGAAGTGACTGGCTCAGAATGATGAATGAATGAAAGGTTTTAGCGCGCCGAAGGCGCGCAGAGACGATGTGGAATTTACAAATCCCTTGCGACCCGGTTAACCTTATTTTATTTCACTTGGATCACACAGGCCTAGCTTTCCTATTGCCTCAAATGGAGTCTGAGGGGGGGGGGGGGGGGTATGCACGCGGTTAGAATTCCCGGCAGTTTACGTTGGAGTGTTAGATGGTCAATAATCAATCCCTCAACGCAAAGACTATTAGAGAGTGGGCTCTATCCGGTTCTAGCTTGGCGATGGTAGAGGTTTGAGTCTCACCCTGGTGGCGAGCCAGAATGTAATGTTGGCAATCCTCACAGACTCAATCCTGAAGATCTCAATCAGTAGCGAGGCAATCCTCACTGACTCCACGCAGTTTAATTCTACTGAGTAATTTTAATTTACTGTGGATTTGACAGAACACCGCGCTTGTTGTTTTTCCAAGTCAAAGGTCACTTGCAGACTCCAGTGAAAGCTTGTCAGACTCTTTGCAATTTACCGCTGACTAGATCAGTCATCGCATGTACAAACAAACAAACAAAATAACCTAAAAACATCCCGGCAATATTCGAACAAGTCATTCATCGGTAAAATCAAACAGTAAATGAAACAATAAATCAAAGAAATCAAGGAAAATTAACCCATTCAACATACAATTAAACACCAACAGTATCTTTAAAAACAGGAATAATTTTACATAAATATTCACGGGAGATATTCATAAATGTAAAATATTAATTTAATGTAACAAAAATAATAAATAATTTTATAATACAAGGTCTAAAACAGATAATTAAACACGTGTACGAAGTGTACGAAACGCTCACTTCGTGTACGAAACGTCCAATTTTTGTGTACGAAACGTCTTATTTGTGTACGAAACGTCAGTAAACCTATAAAATACATTTACACTCTGTATACTGGCCCATAACCTCAAAAATCTAGATGTAGTTATATCGTTCTCTTTATATTTCTCCGATGCTTCCTCTAACTTCTTGGATACCTTTGGACAAGCAAGTAAGCAAGCAAGATTGATATTGGACTCGAATGAATGAAAAGTTTCAGCGCGCCGAAGGCGCACAGGGACGATGTGGGATTTAAATCCTTTGCGACCCGAACAATTTTATTTGCTTTATAACTTTATTTACTTACGAATCCTAGAGAGTTTTTTAACTTGAAGCTGGGAGTCATCCATCAACCTATAAGGGTGAGGGCTATAGTTATAGTCCACATAAAAAGGTTTAAGTGTTCAAAAAAACTACAAAAACAGTGTATATGATCGCCTAATCAAGTGCGATTAAATCAATCAAGCTTCAGTCGTATTGTAAAAACGCTGTATGAGTATCTCATCAGAGGCCAGAACTTTGATCACTACTTCAGAAGAACTTATAAAACAAACTTTTAAAGCTGAGTTGTGCTAAACAACACCCAAGAAGAAGTATATCATTTCGGGTTTGCATGTCGGTATTGGAGCACACATATTGTCATCCTGTTATTCAATACAGTGGATTTTATACAATGGATTTTATATTTCATTATTCATTATGGATCGGACTCGTGCTCAATATATTTTGACTTTAGGAATAAAGGTAGGACGTTTCTATTATTCTTTAAAAAACAATATTCTGGAAAAACTCCTAATATACAAAAAAACACAACAAAATGAACTAAAAAAATATTTTTTAAAGTTATTTTTCAAATCCCAAACTCAGAATTATTTTTTATCAAAAGTGGGAACATTCGGCCTCAAAAGTGGGAACATTCGGCCTAGATTGAGGCCGAATGTTCCCGGAAAAATACCTGGGGCCGAATGTTCCCGAGGTCGAAAAGACCCGGACCCGTCCTTTCGCTACCAAGCGATTTCACCACCTATGATGCGATAGACGACGGGGCGGGGTGGAGGGGGGGGGGGGGGGGGGGTACAATCAAAAGAAAAGTAGGCAACATAAAGTCATATCTTTTGTCATTTACTATTTTCTTCTTTTTGTGTTTTCGTAAAACATTATATAAACATCTGAAATGTTATGTTCAGCGGAATAAATAAAAGATATAACATAATTTTATTTACAGTTATTATTATTTAAATTAATTAACTAACTGAATGTCTGTTAGCAGCAGTCCGTTGGGACATAAATCCCTACATATTCCCGCGCAGAAGGCAGCTTGTGGAAATCAACTTCTCGTATTGGGTCCGTGGCAGTATCAAAACTTCTCTATTATCTCATCATTAGGATATATCTCATCATTAGGACTTATAATGTCATCATTAGGACTTATTATCTCATCATTAGGAGATGGTACCTCATCATTACGAGATATAGTCTCTTCATTACGAGATATTATCTCATCATTAGGAGATATTATCTCATCATTAGGAGATATTATCTCATCATTAGGACTTATTATCTCATCATTAGGACTTATTATCTCATCAGTATGAGATAATATCTCATCATTATGAGATATTATCCCATAATTAGGAGATATTATCTCATCATTAGGACTTTTTATCTCCCCATTAGGAGATAATATCTCATCGTTACGAGATATTTTCTCATCATTAGGAGATATTATCTCATCATAGGACTTTTATCTCATCATTAGGAGACAATTCTCATCATTACGCGATATTATCTCATCATTAGGAGATATCTCATCATTACGAGATATTATCTCATTATTAGGAGATATTGTCTTGTCATTAGGACTTATTATCTCATCATTAGGAGATATTATCTCATCATTACGAGATACTATCTCATCATTAGGAGATATTGTCTTATCATTAGGACTTATTATCTCATCATTAGGCGATATTATATCATCATTAGGACTTATTATATCTGCATTGGGAGATATTATCTCATCATTAGGACATAATTATCTCATCATTAAGAGATATTGTCTCATCATCAGGACTTGTTATCTCATCATTAGGCCTTATTATCTCATCATTAGGACTTATTATCTGATCATTGGGAGATATTATCTCATCATTAGGAGATATTATCTCATCATTAGGACTTATTATCTCATCATTAGGAGATATTATATCATCATTAGGACTTATTATACGAGATCTGCTCGTCCTATTCAGTGAAGAGTTAAATGTCGTCTTTACATTCTCCTAGTAACGACTAGAAGGTTGTGGAGGGGCATGGTAGGCTAAAATTAAGTGCGGAGGGGAAATATTTTACAGCAGCAGATAAATGCTTTATCCCTCCACCTCCCCACTCCCTTTCACCTCATGCTGGGTTAACCCTTTACCTAACATAATGGACAAAACCAACCAGCGCTATTCGCAAAATAACCATTCAATATGTATTATTTTTTTTTCATTTTTTGCGCCACAAACATTGCTTATGACCCATCAGGGGAAGAGCTCGCTGAGCTCATTCCAATGAGGGATCATAGGCTATGTTTGTGGCGCAAAAAACGAAAATATTTAGTCAAAAAGTTTGTTCACGAGTGCCGTCAGCCTGTCTTGTTAGGCTAAAGGGTTAAGAAGATTGCCCATTCCTCATAGGTGAACGTCCGGGGAACGATAGTAACTTTCCCTGCCACCTTGGGAACCTGGGTACTTTTTGAAGGCTAGAGAGTGTAAGAGTAACCATAGAAAAATAACCCGACAAATATCATAGTGAAAGTACATGAACCAGTTCTAGGGGTTTCCGGTATGAGTATATATACTGTTCCATTTTTTCAGGAAGGTGGGGTGTTGGGGTGAGTGCCCCTCAACAACGCCACAGAGTGGTGGAAATTTAACTGTTCACCGAACACGACTAGCATACATTTTTAGCCGAACTTTGAACCCAGTTGTCCACCTCCTTTCCAATGACAGGAATGGGGTTGAACAAGCACGACAAAATTTAATTAGGCCTCATTTCAAGAAACCCCAACTGTTAAATATCTAAATTAGGCCTGCTAGTCGTGATGCGCATGGTAGAACGCACGTTGCGGCGAGCTGTGACCGATGACGAGAGGGGGTATCCCATTTTCGTTGGTGGGGCCAGTTTTTTCTGGGGGAAATTTTAGAAAATGGAAAGTCAGTGAGGCTTTCCAATGGCTTCCTTGTACAAGAGCTCAATTTTCCCCATCAAATCACTTCTTGTGTTTGAACTGGAACAAACGCCATAGCCATAAACTAGGAATAGAAGATATCTCCTAATGATGAGATAATATCACCTAATGATGAGATAATATCTCGTAATAATGAGATAATATCTCGTAATGATGAGATAATAAGTCCTAATGATGAGATAATATCTCCAAATGATGAGATAATATCTCGTAATAAGTCCTAATGATGAGATAATATCTCCTAATGATGAGATAATATCTCGTAATGATGAGATAATATCTCGTAATGGTGAGATAACAACTCGTAATGATGAGGTAATAAGTCCTAATGGTGAGATAATACATCCTAATGATGAGATAACAAGTCCTAATGATGAGATAATATCTCGTAATGATGAGATAATATCTCGTAATGATGAGATATCTCCTAATGATGAGATAATAAGTCGTAATGCTGAGATAATAAGTCCTAAAAATGCGAAAATATCTCCGAATGATGAGAGATTATCACCTAATGATGAGATAATATCTCATAATGACGTAATGACGAGATAAAAAAGTCCTAATGATGAGATAATAAGTCCTAATGATGAGAAGATATCTCCTAATGATGAGATGTTATCTCCTAATGACGAGATAATATCTCGTAATGATGAGACATTATCTCCTAATGATGAGGTAATATCTCCTAATGATGAGATAATATCCCATAGTGATGAGATGAAAAGTCCTAATGATGAGATAATAAGTCCTAATGATGAGAAAATATCTCCTAATGATGAGATAATATCTCATCATTAGGACTTATGGTATGGATTTTTTATACTTGTTGGCACCAATACGCTTTCATAAGATACAGATACAACATTCCGAATTGCAACACATGGAAATCTAAAATGAGTAACATATATTATATTATTTCACGTGTAATTTGTAACCATTATAATATATACTTTGAACAACGAAATTATAGCATTTGAATGATAAACATAAAATATTACAGAGTATTTTTATATTTCAAGGTAAAAAAAAACAATCGGGAATTTCTCAATTGATCAGACAATGTGAAAAGCAGTGTTAAAAAAGTTACGTCAGGCTCTCCCCAAAAAATTACGCCACAAGTTGATCAAAAATCGTCCAGAGTGGCTCCGACTGTCTACTTTTTGTCGTCCAGAATGCCTTTATGTAGTAAATTCTCATATGGCACCAAAGGGTATAGGAAAATTACAATGGAAAAAAAATCCCATGTTAAATTCCCATTACCCACCAGAATGCCATCCGTTTAATGGATTAACACTTTTCATCTCTCACATCCTTATCTGGGAGGAAAAAGGCAAACTACAAAAAAAGTTAAACAGTTACATGTCACTTTTTTGACTGGGATCGAAAACAACATGAGGATCGGAAGCTGTATTTCCAGTTATTTTTCTATTATCGTGTAGCAATAAAGTAAGAATGCTGTACGAGATTTTTTAACCACAACGCGAAAAAGTTTATGGAAAACACAGGTTTACGACCACGTCGCTGGAGAAAGTATAAGTCTGTCAACCCAAGTTGAATTATTTTATCGAGAAGGATTTTTCAGAAATTAGAGACATGACGGATAAAGATGCGGAGAGAGAAGCGGAGAAAGTTTTGGAGAAGAAGAGACAGACCACAAATCGTCGCCTGAGTGCTAGAATGTTCCATGTCCCACAGGGGCATAGAACATTCTAGCACTCGTTGCCTGAGTGCTAGAATGTTCTATGTCCCATAGGGGACATAGAACAGTCTAGCACTCAGGCGAGGAAATGAAGATTTCTTGATAGCTCTCCAGCAGTGGTGTTCTTCAACCCTACACAAGAATGAATACCAAGAGATGTTGGAGAGATTTCCAGAGATGGGAGCGGCGAGACGACCGTTTGGTCTTACAGAGTATCATAAAAGAGCTAAGCACATCTTCAATTATCCATCGGTCGTCCAGTAAGCGATGATGGCGAGGAAGAGAGAAGAGTGGAAAGATGAGTTCTTCACAGGTGAGGAAATGAGATCGCCTCCACGCCGTTCCTAGGAGGGCAGGGCTGAATTCCACCAAAATTGGCTTCTTGCCTGTCCTTTTCAGGACACACATATTCTTAAAAGAGTTACGTTTACACATGCTAGAATGCTCATTTCCCCAAAGTGTGAAAGTTAACTGTGTTTTTTTTTTATCAAAACAAAATATATCCAAGTCAGCTCATCCCCTCCCACTTTGCCTGAACATAAAAGCAAGAATTCATTTTCCCCTATTAAAGTAAAGTGTGTAATTTTTCATCTAAGTGAACTCACCCCCTCCCACTTTGCTCGAACAAAAGCAAAGAATTAAAAAGGGAGGATGTGTCTTTATGAGACTTGAATGTTTTTGTGAGCGTGTGTCTACAAGTGCTTCTCTTTTGAATCATTTAGGTAGCCTTAGAAAGGGGTGTTATGTTTTTGTGGCGAGCATATCTTAGTTGTCGATCCGTTTCGCATTTCTGCCAAGCTCTCCAAAGTGAACAGTTTTCTTCCACTTGGCCTTCTTGAATAATTCCTCATCTTCTGTCGGAGTCCAAGCCTCTGAATATTTCCTTTGCTTCTATTAGCAATGTGAGTTTCTCTGGGAGTAAAGTTGTCTGTTCCCCATAAATCTCTCCGAACTCGTATATATTTCCTTCAAAGTGATATGAATGGCCTCTAAACCTTCCATACTAGATTGCGGAAGTGGCTGGTACTCCCGTTATTAAATTTTATGAGATCAGTGAAATCTGTTAAGTTGTACATGTAGCTACTCGTTGTGTTAGTCAAACACCCCAAGTGAATAAAAAATCCCCCGTATCTTCCTTTTAAACGTCTGTGGGAGAGAAAAAAACAACGACTTTCCACTCGATTATGAAAAAAGACTGTCTGAATGCTAAAAGTGTGTTCGTTACCCTGTATAAAACTACTGAGTTCTGTTTTATTTGCTCCTGCACTCACTATTTGGGCTTTTCCCTCTGAAAAAGACTAACTGATAGTTATTTATTAGGCTTTTCCCTCTGGAAAAGACTCTTGTTATTCTACGGATTAATATTATTATTTTTTTAAGGCTCTTCCCTCTGGAAAAGACTATTGTTTTTCTACGGATTATTTTTTTTTTCTTTTCAGGTTTTTTTTTCCCCACACATTTTGTCCGCACGATTCAGAAGCCATTTTCGAACCGATTTTCACAAAATTTCGCACACTGATTGACGATCACAAAAGCTAAAAATGTACCCAAGCGGAATTTTCGATTTAACCATTATTTCGTCAGAATTGGCCAAAAACTGCCAAAATTGGGGTTTATATGCACTTTCTCGAAACACGTCTTGTAGGTTTTTTTTAAACATTCATCATTATTAGACCTATATGTGACACGACCATTCATATACAAGAGATATTAGGCGATGTATATGGTAACCCTCCGCAGGCTGCCAAACATCGAAATTTTGATGAAATGGGCAGTTTTCGGGCTTCTAAAGCACCCAGACGATACACGGGAGATAAACATAACTTAATTTATTGGAAGTGGGATTCGCCGTGGATCATTTTCGTAAGTAATAAGGGTATTCAAAAAACCAAGCGTTAACCCGTTTTGGGCTGGTTGAACTGCAATACCCCTCAAAAGCTAAAAAAAAATCATGTTTTCTGTGGATTTCTCTAAACGAGTCTTGTAGATTTTCAAGAAAAAATGGCCACTCCCAGGTCCTGGAGAGACAATACAAGATGCATGGACAAAATACTCCGGTGAGCATTTCTTAACCCTCCGCGGGTTGCTAAAGGTTAAAAGTGTGATAAAATGGGCTGGTTTTGGACAGCAACAGCACCCAATGGGTACGCCCCAAAGAAAAGTATCTCCTTTTATCGAGTGCAACATTTATACGGAAACATTTTTGTAAGTAGTAAGGGTATTTAAAAGTCGAAGTCTTAACTCATTTTTAGCAGGATAAAAAGAGATACCCCTTAAAAGCTTAAATTTCCCATTTTCTGTAGATTTCTCTGAAAACATCTTGTAGGTTTTCAAGAAAAATTGACTATTCGCAGGTCTTTGTGTGACATTACAAGTCGCATGGACAAAATATTCCGATGAGCGTTTACTAAACCTCTACAGGCTGGCAAGCATCATAATTTTGTTGAAATGGGCTGTTTTCGGACACACACAGCACGCAAGGTATACCCGAGAGATACACATAATCTCCTTTGTTGGAAGTGGAATTCACTGAGGACCATTTTTGTAAGTGTATTCAAAAACCCAAGAGTTAACCCCATTTTGGGTGGTTAATAGCAATACCCACCAAAAGCTTAAAAATCATGTTTTCCCCGGATTTCTTTACAAACATCTTGTAAATTGTATTGATAGGTCTTGGTGTCACTTTACTGGTTGCATGGATAAAATATTCCGGTAAGCATCTGTTAACCCTCCATGGGCTGCTAAATGTCAACATTTTGACAAATAGTCTGTTTTTGTACACCAACAACAACATGGAAATGCCACAGAGAAACATAACTTCTTTTACCGGACGCAAAACTGATAGGGAAAAATTTTAGTAAGTAGTAAGGGTATTTAAAACTCGAGGTCTTAACCCATTTTCGCCTGGTTAAGGAGATATACCCCTTAAAAGCTTACAATTCCCATTTTCTGTGGATTTCTCCAAAAAATCTAGTATTCAAGACAAATTGACCATTTGCAGGTCCTGGAGTGACATTACAAGTTACATGGACAAAACATTCCGGTAAGCGTTTGTTAACCCTCCAGAGGCTGCAAAGAATAGAAATCTTGAGAAAATGGGCTGTTCTTGGGCACCAATTGCACCCAATGTGTACCTGCGAGATAAACATAACCTCCTTCATTGGAAGTGGAATTTCCCGAGGATCATTTTTGTAAGTAATGAAGGTATTCATAAAAACCAAGCAGTAACCCGTTTAGAACTGGTTACAGAGAGATACCCCTCAAAAGGGTAAACATTCATGTTATCCGAGGATTTCTCTAAAAAACTTCACGTAGATTTCCAAGAAAAATTGGCCATTCTCAGATCTTAGTGTGACATTACAAATTGCATGTACAAAATATTCCAGTAAGCATTTGTTAACCCTATGCAGGTTCTCAAACATCAAAACTGTGATAAAATGGGCTGTGTTTGCGTACCGGCAGCACCCAAAGTTAAGAAGAGAAATCAACATAAGTGGAAGTAGAATTCACTAAGAATTATTTTTGTTAGTAATAACCGTATTCAATAACAAACCTTAAACCGTTTTGGGCTGGATAAACAATGATACCCATCAAAAGCTTAAAATTCATGTTCTCTCTGGATTTCTCTGAAAACATCTCATATATTTTAAGTAAAAATGGCCATTCGCAGTTTTTAGTGAGAAATTACAAGTTGCATGAATAAATATTCCCGTTAGTACTTGTTAACCCTCTACAAGCTGCCAGATATCAATATTTTGGTTATATTTGAGATCAAATGGACCACTTTCAAATAGACGGAAACATTTTTGTAAGTAGTAAGGGTATTCAAAAGTCGAAGTCTTAAGGGTATTCAAAAGTCGAAGTCTTAACCCATTTTGGCCAGGCTATAGAGAGAGACCCCTTAAAATCTTAAAATTCCCATTTTTCGTGGATTTTTATAAAAACATCCTGTAGGTTTTCAAGAAAAATTGACTACTCGCAGATCTTTGTGTGACATTACAAGTTGCATGGACAAAATATTCTGGTGAGCGTTTATTAACCCTCCACAAGCTGCCAAGCATTGTAATTTTGTTGAAATGGGCTGTTTTTTGGACACGCACAGCACCCATTGTGTACCTGAGAAATAAACATAATCTCCTTTGTTGGAAGGGGAATTCACCGCGAACCATTTTTGTAAGTAATAGGGGTATTAAAAAACCAAGTGTTAACCCATTTTGGGGTGGTTTAAGAGTGATTCCCTCAAATGTTTAAATAATCATGTTTTACGTGGATTTCTCTAAAAATGTCAAGTAGATTTTCACAAAAAAACTGGTCGCTCGCAGATCTTGGTGTAACATTATAAACTGCAAGGACAAAATTTTCTGATAAGCATTTATTAACCCTCCACAGACTCTCAAATATCAACACTTTGATAAACTAGGCTGTTTTCAGCACCCCCCCCCCCCCCCCCAATCACCCAACCTGTAGCTGGGAAATAAACATAACTTCCTCTGTTGGAAGTGGAAATCACCGAGGATAATTTTTGTAAGTAATAAGGGTATTCAAAAATTCAAGCCTTAACCCGTTTTGGGCTCGTTAAACAGCGATACCCATCAAAGGCTTAAAAATTCATGTTTTCTCTGGATTTCTTTAAAAACATCTTATAGATTTCAAGAAAAAATGGTCGTTCATAGGTCTTAGTGTGCCATTACAAGTTGCATGGACAAAATATTCCGGTGAGCATTTGTTAACTCTCTACCAGCTGCTAAACGTCAAAAGTTTGATAAAATGGGCTGCTTTGAACACCAACAACACCCAATGGGTATGTAAAGGCTAAACAAAACTTCTTTTACTGCGCGTAGAATTCACAGAGGATCAGTTTTGTATGTAGTAAGGGTATTTAAAAGAATGAAGCTTAACCCATTTTGGACTGGATAAAGAGAGATGCCCCTTAGAAGCATAAAATGTACATTTTCCGTGGAGTTCGCCAACTGCTTGTTGGCGATTTTCAAGAACAATTAGACATTGGCAGGTCTTGGTGTAGTATTACAAGTCGTAGGGATAGAATATTCCGCTAATCATTTGCGAACCCCTCTACAGACTGCTAAACGTCATAATTTTGATAAAATTGGCAGTTTGCGGGCACTAAATGCGTATGTAATAGATAAACATATCCTCTTTTATCAGAATCAGAATTCACGAGGGATAATGTTTGAAAGTATTAAGGGTATTCAAAAAACAAAGCCGTAACCCTGTTTTTGGCGGATTAAAGATAGACAGCCCATGACATGTATGCTGCCTACATTACATGTAAAATCGACACCCCCATTATATCTACAGCGAGGTGGGGTGTCAGACTCGACCTCATTAGATAACACTCCTTCGTCGTATTTAGCAGCATGGATTTCCCCAAGAAGCAAAGATAAAAATACGTCATCGGAAAATAATGCAAAATATTTTATTTAGTGTGTATTTTGTCCGTATACAAATTTCTCACCCACATATACCTAAAAATGATTCAATGATACGATTGGACATATTTCTCTCAAAAAAAAAAACGTGAAAAAGACTTGATTTATTGCATTTTAGGAGTGCACATGAATATTTTTAGGAGATTCTCTGTCTGTTATTAATCTTCGGCGCCAATCTTTGATCTCGTTTGGGACGATCAGTAATTAACACATTTTCGACAAGAGCCATCGAAATTTAAAATAAAAAAATAATCAAATTTCACTAAAACCTTTTGCAGAATCGAGTTTTTCAGAAAACTCTGTCGCGATTGCGTGTGTCATTTTCAAAATTCCGATCAGTAATCCTGAAATTATAAATATGTAGTTGGCAATAAGAAAATTGAAAGCATGTCGGCCAAACTTGCATGACGTCAGAACTCGATTCGGGTGAAATACTGCGGTGATGCACTGAAAGGTTGAGAGTAAGGAACGCTGATATCAAAGTAGGCTTTAAACTGTCCATGGAAGGGTCCTAAAATCAAGTTTATGTTTGCAGCGTTACTGCAAATAGGTTTCCCGTATTTCTTGTTAAAATGTTGTTTCCGAGAAGGCCAAGTACCATAGACAATTTGGAATACTGGACAATGGGATACGGACACCTGCCCCATGAACAACTGCCTTCTATTAAAATTAATTAGCAGGAACGTCTACCCCCCCCCCCCCCCACCGCCCTGCAGGTTTTTTTTTTTACTTTTTACCAAGGACACGTGCCCCCCTGCTGTTTTTTCACCAAGTACACCTGCCCCCGTTTGTTTGCAAACGGGCCCCTCATCCATTGACCTTTCTATCTTTAGAAGCGCCCGGGGGGGGGGGGGGGGGGCGTTGTTGCGAGCATAGCTAGCTAACTGCCCTGGGGAACGAGCCCTGAAAATATGGGTTGTCCTGTCCGCTCGTGCTCCCGTTGGCCCTGCGAAGCACCTCTAGTTGTCGTTATATTAGATGTTGGAAGAATAAAGTAAAAATAAGTTTTTGTAAGCCAAAATTCTGGCGGGGAATGATGGGGATGGGGGCTAGATTTGAGAAGTCTGAAGTGCAATTCATAGGATGGGGAGCAGAGAATAACTGAGAAGTATCGGTGGTCGATATACGATTTCCAGTGAATCCTCTCCAACATGAACTCAAAAGTAAGTGTATATTTATTTATTATCAAGAATAACCGCCCATAAGTTCCACTCTTATTGTGTCCCGTTTCATCGGTCAAGTCCACGGTGTCCCACGCCATCGGTCGATTTATCCCAACAAAATTACCGATCTTACCACGAGTCCAACCCCCCCCCCCCCCTCTCCCTGCCTCTCTCTCCAACCAAACACACATTGAAAGGTACGCCTCACTTCGTATTCTACACTGCACTGCATGAAATTATTATTATGTACTTATGCACAATGGCTAATCATGACCGTGACAGTTCTACGGATGGAGGAAGCCGAAGTACCCGGGGAGAACCACGAGCAACGACGAGCAGCTGCCAGCTCCCTAACACCGTAACTCCGCACTGCAGCACAGGCAGTGTTAGATAGGTTGAAGACACGCGTGCCATCGACGTGCAGTACGCCTTAGTACACGGCTGCATCGTGCCCCCATGTGGACAATCGGCGTTAAGTGCCTTGCCCAATGACACAACGCGGGAGTCCGAATTGATCGCTCAGACGGTTACCCATCCAATGATTAACCGGGCTCGACGTTGCTTAACTTCGGTGATCTGACGGGAACCGTTTATCAGAACGGCACTGCGCTCCGCCACTGCATGATAAGAAAGCAGTAAATAACGTTAGCTACAATGGGATCAGTTACTTACAATACCAAATACAGTTGTGACACTGTAGCATTTCCCCGACAGTGGGTCCAGGTATATACTCGTCTGTAAAACGGCTATACACTGTCCATCCTCCACCCCAGGGTGGCGACGTGGCAGTATATAGCCATCTTACAGACGCTATGTTGTGCCTAAGGGACCTTACAATAAAAGGGGCAGTTCCCCAACATGGGAAGGGGTGCAGGTATATTTAATACTCTGTAAGGCGGTTATCAAATGCAGTGGTAGCGCCAACATTTCCCGGGCAGTGGGGCTAGGTATATACTAGTTTGTAAGATGGCTATACTGCTCATCCTGCATACCAGCTTACATTTTATTTACACAGATGTACGAACAACACTTCCTATTTGTATATGTAATTATTGTTGTCTATAACTTCATGTTTCTCATTGTTGTCGATAACTGTAGAAGGTGTGAAAAGATGACGTAATGGTACATAACAACTGTGGTCAAATAGGAGATAATTGATACAGGGACTACACATGGCATGCTTTAGAACTTAAAGTTCACATTTTCTGTGGATATCTTCAAGTGGTTCTTACAGGTTTTCAAGAACAAATAAACCCTGGAGAAGAATTATTCTCGCAAGTCTTCATTAACCTACGGCAGCGTTCTGACGCCAGTTGATGTATTTTTTTTACCTGTGCTAAGTTGTTATAACAAGTTAACTAACTTGTTATAACAACTTAGTAACTTGTTATAACAACTTAGCTAACTTGTTATAACAACTTAGTAACTTGTTATAACAACATAGCTTAACTTGTTATAACAACTTAGCTTAACTTGTTATAACAACTTAGCTAACTTGTTATAACAACTTAGCTATCTTGTTATAACAACTTAGTAACTTGTTATAACAACTTAGCTAACTTGTTATAACAACTTAGCTAAGTTGTTATAACAACATAGCTAACTTGTTATAACAACTTAGCTTAACTTGTTATAACAACTTAGCTAACTTGTTATAACAACTTAGCTAACTTGTTATAACAACTTAGCTAACTTGTTATAACAACTTAGCTATCTTGTTATAACAACTTAGCTATCTTGTTATAACAACTTAGCTATCTTTTTAATCATTGCCCCCTAGGTCAGTTTGTCCCTTCCTTGGGGCTGATAGTAATTGGTCAAAATGCGTTTAACCCTTTACCTAACGTAACAGCCATAAACGGCCAACACTGTACACAAAAATCGCTATTCAGTCTTTTTTATATTTACATTTTATGCTTCCAAAACAATGGTTATGACCCCTCATTCGAACGAGCCCGTTGCGCTCATTCCAATGAGGGATCATACCCTGTGTTTTGGATGGAAAAAATGAAAATTTTTAGTTACACGAGAATTTTTTTCACGAATATCGTCTGCTACTAGCGTTAGGTTATGGGTTAATGTGTCCCACGGACGGAGCTACATTAGAAGCACTCTATCCAACAAAATGACAAAAACTTTTTTAAAAAAACTAACTTAAATAAGGCTCACAAATTCTGAAATATCTTCGAGCTTTTTCAATAACGCCCTTTAAATATGGATATCGGGGGTTCTGGGTGACACAACGCAATTTGCCCCGACAATGCATCAAACTCACAACGTTTTGATTGCAAGTTCATTGTGCTTGGGTACGCCTTCTTATTTATTTATTTATTTATTTATTTATTTATTTATTTATTTATTGGTGTTTAAGATCATATATTTCGGCACAAAAAGGCTACTTCATTGGGGAACTTAACGCTTGAAAATAGTCCTGTGATGGCTGACCAAACAATATGCGTAGTGAATGTGAAAAACAAACAAAGCCTAATTTCTCATGCACATAGTGGTCAGCCTACATTCCAAGGGTGGGCCAGGCTACGTGATCACTCAGTCACGGGAAAGCCAACCGTTTTGCGTCGTCAAAATTATGCAGTGAGTGTGAAATACCAAACATTTCTTTTTTGTTTTCTGTTGCTGGTCTTCTCTAAGCAGGACCTACCCACTTGATCCTGAAAACGCAGCTCATTTTGAAGGCATACTGTATCACCTCTTGTATAACGTAAAAATGGAAGAATCGTGAAAAAATATTTTGTCTTAGACAGTAGCGGGTTTAGACGGAGCGCATCCGGTGCGCGCCCCCTCTATTTTTCCCCGAGACATGTCGGAGCGCACTCCTAATGGGTCGAAAACAACACACACCTTTACACAAGCAGTTTCTTTTAACGTTTTGAGAAATAGCCCTTACTATATCTTACTGAAACAATGTAAATATTGGCATACTTGGAAACCGGCTTATTCAGCCGGTTCCAACGATATCCACATTTACATTGTCCTACTAAAAAACTTTTATAAAATATATATTTCTGGACATTTTTGGCTGCTGTCCTGGGTACTGGATTAAAAGTCACTTCAGAGTCCAGTATTTATTTATCTTTTCCCAGGAGAGCCCCCCCCCCCCCCCCTCTGCCTTTAGAGATGGGAGAATCGATCTCGAGATTATCAAGCACCCTGTTGTTTCATGGCTCAGTTTCAGACTAAGACACGCCCCTTTTCAGAAATCCTGGATCCGCCCCTGTTAGAGGGGGCAACGACGGCCTACTCACGTGTAGCAAACTGTGCGACTTGACCTTTAATTATTTTGCCAACAAGGCCTTTTTAGAAAAAACTAATCAAACTTTTATTTAAAGATGGGTACACCTTATTAAAACATTACCAATATAAATTCACAGTACTTAAATAGTACTGTGAATTTAGTTACTTATTCCCGTTTCCTTATTCGACATTCAAAATTCGAAAAAATTACCGGATATTTTGGTGTTGATGGGTGGCCCCGAGGAATAAAGAAGATTGACACCTCAACCGCCCCAATCGGACTACATATAGGGGCCCTACTAAGGCCCCAAAAAGGGCCAGTTACAAAATATCACCAAAGCAGGTTAAAATCACGGGATATTTTGGTGTTGATGGGTGGCCCCCGAGGAATAAAGAAGATTGAAACCTCAACCGCCCCAAGCGGACCACATTTAGGGCCCTACTAAGGCCCCCAAAAGGGCCAGTTACAAAATATCACCAAAGCAAGTTAAAATCACGGGATATTTTGGTGTTGATGGGTGGCCCCCGAGGAATAAAGAAGATTGACACCTCAACCGCCCCAATCGGACCACATTTAGGGGCCCTACTAAGGCCCCCAAAAGGCCAGTTACAAAATATCACCAAAGCAGGTTAAAATCACGGGATATTTTGATGTTGAAGGGTGGCCCTCGAGGAATAAAGAAGATTGACACCTCAACCGCTCCAATCGGACCATATTTAGGGGCCCTACTAAGGCCCCCAAAAGGGCCAGTTACAAAATATCACCAAAGCAGGTTAAAAGCACGGGATATTTTGATGTTGATGGGTGGCCCCCGAGGAATAAAGAAGATTGACACCTCAACCGCCCCAATCGGACCACATTTAGGGCCCTACTAAGGCCCCAAAAGGGCCAGTTACAAAATATCACCAAAGCAAGTTAAAATAACGGGATATTTTGTTGTTGATGGGTGGCCCCCGAGGAATAAAGAAGATTGACACCTCAACCACCCCAATCGGACCATATTTAGGGGACCTACTAAGGCCTCAAAAGTGCCAGTTACAAAATATCACCAAAGCAGGTTAAAATCACGGGGTATTTTGGTGTTGATGGGTGGCCTCCGAGGAATAGAGAAGATTGACACCTCAACCGCCCCAATCGGACAACATTTAGGGGCTCTACTAAGGCCCCAAAAAGGGCCAGTTACAAAATATCACCAAAGCAAGTTAAAATCACGGAATATTTTGGTGTTGATGGGTGGCCCCCGGGGAATAAAGAAGATTGAAACCTCAACCACCCCAATCGGACCACATTTAGGGGCTCCGGTAAGGCCCCCAAAAGGGCCAGTTACAAAATATCACCAAAGTAGGTTAAAATCACGGGATATTTTGGTGTTGATGAGTGGCCCCCGAGGAATAAAGAAGATTGACACCTCAACCGTCCCAATCGGACCACATTTAGGGCCCTCCTTAGGCCCCCAAAGGGGCCAGTTACAAAATATTACCTAAGGTGACAAACATCGCCAGATATTTTGATGTTGGTGTGCGACACGAGAAGAATAGAGAAGATTCCATGGAACGTCATCCCAAAATATGAGAATATGAGGAATGACGAATTATGGCTCACTAAGAATTTTCTCGTGGCCCTTATGACCCTGAGGATATGTGGAATGGCAAGTTGTCCCTCATTGCAGTCGGCTTTTCATATAATGAAAAGGGCATCCTGAAGGCCAGCCAAGTAACAGAAAGAGATTCCACAAGTGTATCTCTATGTAACATGGTCCGTAAATATCCCAAACCGGGGCCCAACTTCCACTTCACAATTTACTCACCTTATCCTTACTTCCTTTCCTTCCTATCTCTAAGTCTTAGCATGCCCAAGGCCCTGCCTGATGTTTGCTGCCTTCTCCAAGCATAGCAATACCATCCATTTCCCTCCCACTTTCCTATTCTTTCTAACATCTGGCATACCAACGTGCCTGTTGGTATCTGCTTGCTACGTCTTGCATGCCAGCACTACCCTTTCCCCCAACTTCCCTATTCTTCCTAAGCCCTGACATGCCCGAGGGCCTACCTGATGTCTGATTGCTACGCCATTCATGCTAACACTACCCATTCCCTCCCACTTCCCCTTTCTGTTGTCTACTTACTATGCACTCTACCACCACCCATTCCCTTCTACTTGCTTATTCTTCATGTAGCCATAACTGGCTCAAGGACCTGACTGATGCACGTCTGCTATGCCATGCGTACTAACTCCTGCAGTTGAATACCTGGGTCAGAGAGTAGTCAGAACATGCCACAAAAGTTAATTATAGTAACAAAACATCGATCTTACTCCAAGTATGGGGCTCTTTTGTTCTACCGGAGTACATACCTCATCAATCGAAAATACCCCTTATGGGTCATATAACACTTCGCGCGACTCTGTTTCGGTAACATGAAGTCGATGTCGGTGATTTGGGGTAACTGTCGAGCTTATTTTGGTAATTCGCAAGACTCCCGTTGAATCGAACACACCCTTAGAACAGACCCCGTCTGTTTAGAGGCCATTGGGGCAAATGGCAACAACAAGCTAACATAGAAACCAAGATGGTAGTCTCCAATGTGCATGCTCACTAAAACCACGTATCACTATCGGGATGAGGTCACAACATGCCCGCTCCCCTCCGCTTCTATGACAACCCACGTGACACCCACAATACCCCGCGGTATGCTGTCACTTCTGCGGTATGTTACCCCCCCCCCCCAGATGGGGCTCATTTGGCACATTTCATACTACTCAGAATAAATATAACGTGCGGCGAAATGATAACACGCGCACACGAAATAATAATCCGTGCACACGAAATAATAATCCCTGTGCCCGGATTATTATTTTGTATGTACCGATTATCAATTCGCCTTCGCGGATTATTAACTCGTGTGCTCGGATTATTATTTTGTGCGCACGGATTAAAACATAAGGTATCAGGACCCCCACCCCCGATGTCCCAAAAGACGGACCTGCTATATATACTTACATGCATGGGAATCCTGTTCAGTGGCGGAACCAGAATCCTTTATAGGGGGAGAATTCCAATGGAGGGGGGGGGGGGGAGCGATATGACGCGTGTATATTTCAAAGACCGCAGACAGGAAGGGAAGGGTGTAGTCAGGTGAATCAACCTCTCCCATTTGTGTGACCTGGCGGTGGTATATGCGGGGGGGGGGGGGGATGGGTGGTGGAGACTGCAAATAGGGGACATGCTCCGTATGGAGGGGTATACTGAGAGGAGAAGCCGACATGCCGTCCCCGGGAGTGGAGGGCGGGGAGTCGCCCCCCAGACAAAACAAAATCACTGTGCATTTGAATCAAGTTTTCTGGTGGCTTTTAGGGTAGATCGCCACATTTTTGGATGACCCACATTTTAGAGACAAGGTTTATAAACGTACATGTCTCATAAGTATCTGCATCCGAACTTGCAAAATTCCAGTGGATTTATGTTGATCAGCTGATTTTGTATGTAGAGAGAGAGAGAGAGAGAGAGAGAGAGAGAGAGAGCGAGAGAGAGAGAGAGAGAGACTGTCGTCGGGGGAAAATGCCCCTTCATGACCTCCTGCGGCGCCGCCACCGGATTCGGGACCTCTCCCCGAATTATAAATTTTTGGAGCTCTATAAGCGACTCTGAAGCCTCCTTAGAGGTGGTAAGGCCATTGGTGGGGGCCGGTTATCCTTCCTTGGTAAATTTTTCAGTTTTAACTTTGAAGCTTTGAGAGCGATTCTGGAGCCTAATGGAGGATGGCGAGGTCATCGGTAACTTGACGGTAAGAGCCTGAGTCTCTCTGAAATAGTCTCAAATTTCGAAGCTATATCAATAGTTTTGAAGTCTCCAAATGGAAGGTGGGGGGGGGGGGGGGGGATCGAAATCATATGTGGCAGTTTGTATTTATTATGAAGGGGAGGGGGGGGGGGGGGGTGCAATGTAAATATATTTGGGGGCGAGCTGTGTGCATTTTCGCATGCCCCCGCCACTGATCCCAACCTTCCCAGGGCCTACCAAAAATATATATAATACCGCAAAAATTAGACATGTAGCGGACAAGCACAGGCATATGTTGCCATCCCAGTCAACCTTAGGTGACGTGCTATCCCAAATTCCCCCGGCATTGTGAAGTACTTTTCGATGGCTGCTTTATAGGCCCTTTTAGACATCTGAATTGTATATCTTCGCTGACATTATGTTTGCGCCCCCCCCCCCACGTCTCAACAAGAGATCCCCCCCCCCTCTCCCGCCACGCTTACATACACCTACTTACTGCCACAGGCCCAGAGTGCAGCGATGTGAGGCCTTACGCAGACTTCACTTCGTCCTAACTCGCCTATCGCACGTTAAAAAACGGGAAGCATGCCTAACAAGGACGGACCTCGGATCGTTAGGTTACCCCTCCTGACCTTCCTTTTTTGAAGATATGAGGAGGCGGTAGCGACCCAGGGCGGAAGGGTCCTAGATAACTTAGGTTCAAACAAGAACAAGTAGACCTAAGAATTGCTATTTCAGCGTTAAGATGGTGGGATGCCAGTATACCAAGGTCACAGGATGGATGCCATTTTGACTTAATAACCTATACCATAGTTTTTATATCTTTCATTTCATGCGCACGGATTATTATTCATGTGCATGGATCAAAGGAGTGGTGCTCGTTTCTTTCGAGCAAGATCTGGTGAACCCCGCGGTGGACCCCAGAAATGACGTCATAGTTACGTGACTGGGTGCCGCCAGTTTGTGTTGTCATGGTAACGCGCTTGGCCGGCCATGTTGTGATGTCATTCCCATGGTGAAACGTTGTATCACTGCGCATGCGCAGCCCGTGTTGTTATGGTAATACGCGTTTCAGTCGTCCATTTTGTATACAGGGCGCCGCCATCTTGGTTTGTATAGTAGCACGCGGCTGCTAGGTAACCCAAAGGTATCTAATAAGACGGGGGTATGTTTGGAGGGTATGTTCGATGCGATGGAAGTACAACGAGTTACTCAGATGATCCCGTGAACGACTTATTTTCACCGGAAATCACCAAAATGGACCAGAATTATTTTAGAATATTGACCCTAATAGCACCACGTAGTGTTATAAGATCCATAAAAGGTATGTTCCTTATCTAGCTCGAATTCCATAAGAATCCTCGTTCAGTAGTACATATTTTATACCTTATCTGTTCTACCTGACTTCTATCTACTCTAGTCTACTGATTATCCCTGACTGTCCCTGTCGATTCTTATGCTTGTTCTACCCATGATATGATGGCATTGTCCGTGTATTCATGGCTCTCTCTTACCTTAGTAGATTATTTGGCTTGTTCTACCCGTGATATGACTATTATCTACACTATTTGTTGGGCTTACCAGTAGACCCAGACATAGCTACAGGTGACACTTTCCCGACGGGCCATCGGTGCCCCGTTTTCTTCTTATGAGGTCTTGGGGGCTATGAGGGCCATAAGGAAATGTCATTACTCTCATCCTCATCTCGGTCTTTTGTCACCACGGTCCACAGAATCCCAATTTTGGAATCCCTTTCTAGTATCTGGATGGCCTTCAGAATCCCCTTTTCACCGTATGAGGACTATGAGGGCCATAAGGAAATGACATTACTCTCATCCTCATATCCACATTTGTCCCCACAGTCCACAGAATCCCATTTTTTGAATCCCTTTCTAGTATCTGGATGGCCTTCAAAATCCCCTTTTCACCGAATGAGGCCATAAGGGCTATGAGGGCCACAAGGAAATGCCATTGCTCTCATCCTCGTCTCGGTATTTGGTCGCCACGGTCCACAGAATTCCAATTTTGGAATCCCTTTCTTGTATCTGGATGGCTTTCAGAATCAGAATTCCCTTTCATCGTATGAGGCCATGAGGGTTATGAGTGCAATAAGGAAATGCCATTACTCTTATCCTCATCGCGGTATTTGGGTACCCTTTTTCATCGTAGGAGGCCATGAGGGCTATGAAGACCTCATAGCCATCATGGTCCTATGGCCTCATCTCGGTATTTGGGGACCCCCACCCCATGGGCAAACCATTACTGGTACCCCATTATGGAATAGGACTAGCCTTTGGCGTCCTCATAGTCCTCATGGCCTCACACGAAGAAAACGGGGCGCAGATGGCCCGTCGGGAAAGTATCAACTGCAGCTATGTCAAGGTCTACTGGTAAGCCAGATAATGGTAGACTAGTGCAGATAATAGTCATAGCACGGGTAGAACAAGCCAAATAATCTACTAAGGTAAGGGAGAGCCACGAATGCACGGACAATGCCATATCATATCATGGGTAGAAAAGGCACTCAGGGATAATTAGTATACTAGAGTAGATAGACGTCAAGTAGAACAGATATGTTATAAAATATGTAGTTGTAAACGAGGATACTGATGGAATTCGAGCTAGATAAGGCGCACATCTCTTATAGATCTTATACCACTACGTGGTACTATTAGGGTCAATATTCTAAGAGAATTCGGGTCCGTTTCGGTTATTTCGCGTGAACAGCAGTCGTTCTCGGGTTCATTTGAGTAATTCGTTGTACTCCCATTGAATCGAACGTACCCTCCAAACATACCCTCATCTTATTACATGCCTCTGGGTCATCTAACGACCACGTGCTACCATAGAAACAAGATGGCGGTTCCCTATATACAAAATGGACGACGGGAACGCGTATTACCATAACAACACGCGCTGCACATGTGCAGTGACACCACGCGTCACCATGAGAATGAAATCACAACATAGCCGCTCACGCGGGTAACCAAAACGTCACTTCCGGGGTACACCGCGCGGTCCACCAGATCTTGCTCGAAAGGTACGTGACATACTACTGATCAATAATCCACTTGCACAGCTTATTAATTTGTGTGCACGGAATATTATTTCGTGTGCACAGATTACAATTCACGTGAATGATTTTATTAATTCGTTCGCATTGATTATTATTTTGTTGGCATGGATTATCATTTCCTGTGCGTGGATTATTAATTTACGCACACGGATTATTAATTCAAACGTACGGATTATTAATTCAAACGCACGGATTATTAATTCGTTTGCCTTGATCATTACTTCATGCACGGATTATTAATCTGTGCGCATGAATTATTAGTTTGCGTACTTGGATTATTCATTTGTTCGCTCTGATTAATATTTCGTGTGCACAGATTATTAATTCGTGCGTATGGATTTTAAAAACATATGTCACCTCATCGGCTCCATACATATGCTCTCTGGACCATTGTCAATTATTTTTATTTTTAATTTTATAGATTCATTATACTCGAGATTTCTTGGGTAAGACAATTTATTCCAAATGCCCATGTACAGACATGGCGGTTTTGTGTGCTAAAGTGTACAGGTCTGTTTTTGCACCTGCATTCAACCGTAGCTAACCCTGTTTCTGTCGGGTTAGTAGGCTGGAGTGCTTGGTATTGGTTCGCCGCTGCTCGGTGGTTCTCTCCAGCTTCTGTGGCGCATAATCCACCGTAATACTACCCGATATGACATGGCTTGGTCCATTAAAGTGTCATAAAAGCCCAGTAAAACATGAAAACAATGAATGATAAACCAACAATCAAAGAGTTTGCATATTAAGTTTATAAGCACATAAACAAAGAACAAATATTGGATAAATGAGTTCTGTAAAAATTATGTGCAAATGGAAGCAGAGAATCCAAAGTAAAACAATTTGAAGCAGAAGAATACATTAAAATACAGTGCATGTATGATCAATTATCTAAGAGCAATTACAGCTCTTGGATAACCGTGTGTATTTGTGCTTCCAAAGCTGAATGGAATAGTTCAAAATATTAGGCATAGCGACCAGTGTTCATGCAACATTCACGTGTAAATGCCATTGCCCCTCTATCGATGTGCAACCCATCATCTAATTCGCTCAAGTGGCCGAAACAAATAGCTGCGACCGGGTAATTCAGTAAAAACATGCAGGTAATAAGAGCACACGCTTTTGTTTTCAGTTTGGCGTACGAATCACATCCAGGTGCAACTGAAGAATAAATTTTATCCCAACTCGGATATATTTTTTGCCGGTAAAAAGTCCGGTATCCGGTAATGTTTCCGGTGAGTGTATAAAACTACGTTTTAAAGTACTAAAATTAGCCCCGAACGTGTGAAAAGTGGCAATTTAATAAAACTTACGCACTGAAATGTGTATAAATGAAGGTGAAGCAATGTTTATTTTATTGAAGGCTGTCTTCAAGCGAAATTTACGGCAGCGTAGAGCCGCCACACCGTAGTATATTTCCATGGATTCCTAATCTGTTTTTAAAGATTATCTGTTTAAATAGATTACTAATCTGTTTTTATAGATTACTAATCTGTTTGAACAGAGTACTAATCCATTTTTACAGATTAACTAATCTGTTTTTACAAATTACTAATCTGTTTAAACAGATTACTAATCTTTTTTTACAGATTAACTAATCTGTATTTACAGATTAGTAATCTGTTTAAACAGATTACCAATCTGTTTTACAGATTAACTAAGTAATCTGTAAATACAGATTAGTTAATCTGTTTAAACAGATTACTAATCTGTAAACACAGATTAGTTAATCTGTTTAAACATATTACTAATCTGTAAATACAGATTAGTTCATCTGTTTTTTACAGATTAGTAATCTGTTTAAACAGATTAGTAATCTGTAAATACAGATTAGTATTCTGTTTAAATAGATTAGTAATCTGTAAATACAGATTATTTAATCTGTTTAAACAGATTATTTAATCTGTTTAAACAGATTACTAATCTATAAATACAGATTAGTTAATCTGTAAAAACAGATTAGTAATCTGTAAAACCAGATTAGGAATCCCTGGAAACATACTACGGTGTGGCAATCAACACACTATTTATGTCACAAAAACGATTTAGCCGAGGTGCACGGCGGGTGAATTTTGCCATACGTACTTGTCAAATAGAGGTGTAGCTAATTCGTGTGCGTGAAATATGGATCTGTTTGTTAACAATGAAGGGATTTAGCAGAACGTTTTGAGGTAAGAAAACATTTATAATTTGAAGAAATAAAAATAAAGTTGTGTAAAAGCCCTTTTTAAAAAAGGGGGTTCATAATTTATTTTCAGTTACCGTTTCATCAAACACATGCCGAGGTGATAATAAATATTAAAACCAACATTCGATTTATTAATCATTATATAGTATTAAGGCGCTAGAATGGGAAAATCATCGGCAATATTATTGGAAAAGAGTACTATTTATATTAGTGGATACCAGTACTAGTACCAGATTTCTGCATGCCCTACCCCTTGATACCCACCCAAAGCCTCAGAACCATTAAGACTGGGGCCCTGCGTGCCCACTTCATCAATCTCTATGTGTGGGCTCCCTGTGGTGGACCGGGCCTGCCCCCCCTCCCCTCCCAAAAAAAAAAAAAAAAATTCAAACTGTTATTTAAAGTTTTTAACCCTTATCTCCGCTCCGGAGGCACCAGAATGGATCCCAGAGCTTCTGAATTTAAAACAAAAAATCCGGGAAAGGGTCTCCTGACTCACAGCCGTGGGAAGAAAGCTCTACTAGTTGTTAATTCCAGTCGCCCACTTAACATATTGTATATGACACACAATAATGTGTATAATGGACGATTGGAATGAATAACTAATGAATTGTTTAGGATTTAAAACTTCGACCCCTTCCCCTTCCCCTCAAAAAGGTGCCATCCAGGTACTCCTCAAATTTTGGTTTCTCTTTATCCTGTATGCCACACAAAAACCAGAATCATTTACCACAATTTCGGTTACAATCAGGCTTGTCAAAGTTCCGCCGGTACTTGGTTTATCGGAACCCAGACGGTACTGGGCCAGACCGCAGTACCGGTACCGGTGTCGGTACCTTTAACAACACATAAAAAGGTCATTAAATGACAATGAAACAATGTATGCTATGGAATATATTCCTAACAAATAAATCGGTTATGTGAACCGAGTTCTTAAGATTCGAATATTCGTGGGACATCGCGTCACTTCGAGTATAAACTTATGGGTGGACGAAACTTCGAACTTTAAACCTGCTCTCTGCGTCGACTCGGCACCTTCAGTGACGATCTTAGGTAGATGCCTTCGACGTTCTAAATAACAGATTTTATAATTAGACACACGCGCATTGGAGACTTGAAAAAGACAGCTATCCAGTACTTAGAGAACACTGAACGTGGTCTCTCGATGTGCTACAAAACATGGGGTCCAGGAGGGACCATGTTTGAGTGTTGCTCTGAAATTTTATATACAGTCCGAGGTGTGACTGACTCGAGTACCGAGTACCGCCGGTACTTGGCTTCAGAACCGGTACCGCAAAAACGGTCCCGTTTCTGTGGTACCGGTGTCGTTACTGGTACCGGTTGACAAGCCTGGTTACAATTCTTGTGATTTTTTACGCTCTCTTTTCCCGGAATTGATAACCCCGGTCCGTCCTGGCGCGCGATGTCTTTACATCGTAACACCCGCACTTGCCCACTGAACCCTTCCATTGAACGGCTCGCTATTAAGTCCCTCACCTGCCTACTCAATCCTGTTGGGTTATTGGAATTCCAAATAGTGAATGTCCTGTTCAGAAATGGCCCACCTCTATTTATCAGCTCAGAGATACTCATTTCGGACTGAGTCCCTGAAATTATGTGTGTGTTAGATAATAGAAAAGAAATAAAATAAGTCGGATTGCTATTGAGCAAAACAAACGCAACCGTCACTTTTTATTATTTGGATGTATTTCGGCATGCGTTTGAAGAAAGGACAAAACTCTTTTCTCGGTAATATATCCGGTAATTTCCCCATTCTGAGGTCTAGATATATAATCCATTTTCCTATTTTCGAAATTGGGGATGTGGAAGAGGGCACGATCGATATGCCGCTGACAGATTTCGAACATGGGATTGGCGTCTTCGGTCCTACTGTTGTTAGTCTAGAGACCCTTCCCCGGATATTTTTTTTCAAATTCTGAAGCTCCTCGGGTATCGATTCATGTGCCTGAGGGAAGGTGAGGGTTAAAATAAAAGCAATAAGTGACAGTTTGGATTTTTGATTTAGGGGCCGTTAGCCCCCCCCCCCCCCCCCAAGCCTCCACTGGGAGCTCAGGAATAGGGATTGATGGCGTGAGCTCACAAGGTCCCATTTTTAATGGCTCCTACAGCTTTGGGTGAGAATCATGGCGTAGAGCATACATGAATCTAGAACTGGTACTAGTATCCAATGGCATGGATAGAACTCTTTTCCGGAAATACTGTGGGTAATTTGATAATATTTTGACGTCTAGCTACTATATTTCAACATTACTTTGAGTGTTGCTTTCAATATTTATAATCACCTCGACGTGTGTATGGTGAAACGCTAACTGAAAATAAATTAAAAAAATAGCTTTACACAGCTTTACTCCTTTAAATTACAAATGGTTTCTTTCCAAACAAATTCTGTTAAATCCCTTCATAGTGAACAAACATATCCATATGTTACATACACTGATTAGTCACATCTCTGTTTAGCAAGTATGATAAAATTCACCTCATCACACCAAAATATCCCGTGATTTTAACCTGCTTTGGTGATATTTTGTAACTGGCCCTTTTTGGGGCCTTAGAAGGACCCCTAAATGTGGTCCGATTGGGGCGGTTGAGGTGTCAGTCTTCTTTATTCCTCGGGGGCCACCCATCAACACCAAAATATCCCGTGATTTTAACTTGCTTTGGTGATATTTTGTAAGTGGCCCTTTTTGGGGCCTTAGTAGGGCCCCTAAATGTGGTCCTATTGGGGCGGTTGAAGTGTCAATCTTCTTTATTTCTCGGGGGCCACCTATCAACATCACAATATCACGTGATTTTAACCTGCTTTGGTGATATTTTGTAACAGACCCTTTTTGGGGCCTTAGTAGGGCCCCTAAATGTGGTCCGATTGGGGTGGTTGAGGTGTCAGTCTTCTTTATTCCTCGGGGGCCACCCATCAACACCAAAATATCCCGTGATTTTAATCTGCTTTGGTGATATTTCGTAACTGGCCCTTTTTGGGGCCTTAGTAGGGCCCCTAAATGTGATCCGATTGGGGCGGTTGAGGCCACCCATCAACACCAAAATATCCGGTAATTTATTTATTGGTGTTT
Organism: Pictodentalium vernedei; assembly: GCA_031216915.1. NCBI lineage: Eukaryota > Metazoa > Mollusca > Scaphopoda > Dentaliida > Dentaliidae > Pictodentalium > Pictodentalium vernedei. The sequence continues at coordinate 64,118,476 of CM062296.1, forward strand.
AAGGTCACATATTTCTGCACAATGGCTAATCATGACCGTGACAGTTTTACGGGTGGAGGAAGCCAGAGTATTCGAAGAGAACCACCGAGCAACGGCGAGCAACTGTCAACTCCCCAACATACCAACTCCACACAAGCAGGGTTAGCATTGGTTGAAGACAGGAGCACCATCGACGTGCACTACGCCTTAGTACACGTCACCGTGCCCCCACGCGAGCAATGGGGGTGAAGTGTCTTGCCCAAGGACACAACGCGGTTGCCGCAGGTGGGATTCGAACCGAGGACCTCTCGGCTTGCAGCCTGCACCTCTACCAACTGAGCCCCCCTCCCCCCCCCCCCCCATTAACCCATTATCTAACGCTAGTAGCAGACGATACTCGTCAAAAAAATTCTGGTGTAACTAAAAATTTTCATTTTTTGCATCCAAAACACAGGGTGTTACTCCTCATTGGAATGAGCGCAACGCGCTCATTCGAATGAGGGGGTCATAACCTATGTTTTGGAAGCATAAAATGTAAATATAAAAAAAACGGAATAGCGATTTTTGTGTACGGTGCTGGACGTTTTTGGCCGTTACTTTAGGTAAAGGGTTAAACGCATTTTGACCAATTACTCTCAGCCCCAAGGAAGGGACAAACTGACCTAGTGGGCAATGATTAAAAAGATAGCTAAGTTGTTATAACAAGATAGCTAAGTTGTTATAACAAGTTAGCTAAGTTGTTATAACAAGTTACTAAGTTGTTATAACAAGTTAGCTAAGTTGTTATAACAAGTTACTAAGTTGTTATAACAAGATAGCTAAGTTGTTATAACAAGTTAGCTAAGTTGTTATAACAAGTTAAGCTAAGTTGTTATAACAAGTTAAGCTATGTTGTTATAACAAGTTAGCTAAGTTGTTATAACAAGTTACTAAGTTGTTATAACAAGTTAGTTAACTTGTTATAACAACTTAGCACAGGTAAAAAAAATACATCAACTGGCGTCAGAACGCTGCCGTATTAACCCTCCACAAACTGTCAAATATCCAAATTTTTGATAAATTTGAGATATAATGGGCTATTTGCATTAGACGCTGATTCTCAGGCGCTGATATTGATATTAACCCTCTCACCAACAATGATGTTTTAACCAAAACTTTCTTTTATCACACTGGGTTATTTGAGGCTATTATACCCACTTTTCACAAGGCGTCAATAAAAATACTTTAGTGATGGAATTAAAAACAATTCTTCAGACACTCCAGGGTCATAAAAATTCATGGAATCTTGTGTTCTCCCTGTATTTCTCAGAAAACAACTTTGTAGATTTTTAAGAAAAAATGGCCATTCGCAGTTCTTAGTGTGACATTACAAGTTGCATGGAAAAATATTACTGTTAGCACTTGTTAACCCTCTGAAAACTGCCAGACATCAATATTTTGGATATATAAGTTAAAATAGACAATTTGCAAATAGCCACAGCACACGATGGGTATGTGTCAAACAAACACAACTCCTTTTGTTGGTCATTAACTTATCAGACGACGATATTGTTATTAACCCTTTCCACCATTAATGATGGTTTGTACCTAAACATTTTTTTTTATCAAACTGAGTCATTTGAGACTACGATACCCACCTTTCTCATAACATCAGTGAAGGAACTTCAGTGAAACATTTAAAACAAATCATCAGACACACTGGCGTCATGAAAAATCATGGAATCTAATCTGGAAGAAAAATGATTCTCCAGAATCATAAAGTCTAGTTGATTACGAGTTTCAATGACTATATAAGGTGGCGTCATGCTGTTTTGTGTCCACATGATTGAGCATGTTTATTTACAGTTCCTGGAATTTTATTTTTGATTACGAGTTTCTATGACTATAAAAGGTAGCGTCATGCTGTTTTGTGTCCACATGGTTGAGCACGTTTATTTATGTCAGGACACCTGAGGCCCCGTAAGGCCTGGGCTGACGTGGGGTTATTTTGTCCCACTGATGAAATTGCGGGAAAATTAGACCAACGTGGAGGGTCGGAATCCCAGTGTCGCGAACTCGGCGCTGGGAGCTGAGGTAGACCGACGCGGTGATTCCTTCTCTGCCAAATTGGCCTGAAATAGGTTCGATTTCTGTTAGGTGCGATTCCTAATCACTTCAGGCTGTGTAATGGAAAGAATGATTTAAAGTAACAACGATTCTTTTATTTACACATAAGAATAAAGCCGTTTCCATATTTCAACAATCGACAATTCGATTCTTTTCACAGAAAATGGGTTGCTAGGGTTAAATAATTCTCAACAAACATATAGTCATTCTATAGCCCTGTACTGGCACTATAGTCTACATACTGGAAATGATACTACCGTGAGCTTGCCATAAGAGCTTCACAAATCTGAAATGTTATTACCGTGAGCTCGCCATAAGAGCTTCACCCGCTTAGGCTCAAATGTCAACGTCTGCGCGTAACTGTACCTCTGGCTGTCGGAGGGTTCCGACCAGCAATGTTCGTCATCTATAAAGCCACCTTACTTCTGATTTGGGTCAGATATTGTCTACTCATACCTTATGTGCCTTTTGAAAGTCCTCCGTGAAAGTCCTATTGTAATGTTCACTGTTCCTGGTTGAATTCACGATTCACAAAAGCCACTTTTTGTGCTAGGGCGAAACTGTCACTCACACCGATCTCCAGTCGGTATTACGATGCTTCGACAGCAAAACAAACTACTCACAACGCAATCACAACGCAATCAATCTGACGCTTCAAAGGGTTAATACGCACAATACAATTAACCTGCACTTCTGACTATTGCAGGCTGATACCTGCTACTCGACAATCTAAACTTTGACGTTTCACCTTGGGTTTTCCTTCTCAACGAATTTTGGCACTTTAGCCGCCTATCAACCTTAAGCTAAATCAATCGTGGAATGTCCTGTCTGGCGATTCCAGCCGTTTCAGGCTCCTATGATCGAAGGTACCCTTATGCCAGGAAACAGAGTCCGCCTGCCCTGGACTTCACCAACGTGTGTGTGACCCCAAGTGTGTGTCTAACGCTCTGCTCTTCAAGGTATATATACTTTTTATCCTAAACTGTCAGGTGGACAGACGCTCATCTGTCCATCTGCCAAAACGGTGGGAGATGACGTATATCGAGGCAGAATCAATACAAGTCATCTCGCGCGTGACTTAACGGTGATTTCACTTGTCGAGAGAACCGATTCGTTTCTGCCATTCATTGCTAATATTAATGATCAGGTGACGACACGACAGACATTTCTATCTTTTAGAATCTCGTTTCTCAATTGGCCGTGACGATATCCTGCCACCAACCGATCACGTCTCGTAAGACTCGCGACTACTGTATAAATTAAATGAGATTAGACCTTACCTAACATACCGTTTCTCCCCTGGGTCCCTGCGCTGAAGCTGGATATACACCACGTGTGTTCTTTTTCATGTCCAGCTTCACAGAGAAGTGAAATTCACGTAGAGTTTTCGCCTTGATGCGGAATATCTTTTGAACTTACACTATCTTTATATATGAGGCCCCTTGCCCCTATATTTAGGCTGGCTTTGCCCTGACAATTTACAGTTCCTGGAATTTTTTTTTTGATTACGAGTTTCTATCACTATATAAGGTAGCGTCATGCTGTTTTGTGTCCACATGATTGAACACGTTTATTTACAGTTCTCTTTGTTTTTAACAATTTACTCTTTTCCCAACGTAACGGGAAGACCGACCAGCGCTATTTTCAAAAATCGCCAATTAATTTTCATTATTTTTTTTTTGTCTCAGAAACATAGGTTATGACCCCTAGTTGGAACGAGCTCGTTCCAGTGAGGTGTCATAACTCATGTTTGTGAGACAAAAAAATGAAAATAATTAGCTTTTTAAGAATGTTGTTTGCAAGTGTCGTCTGCTTTTCATTTTTTGGTAAAGGGTTAAGGAAATGCCGAGGAGGCGGAAACGGGGAGCACAGAGAGCACTTTTGTGCACGGAAGACATGTTTATTATACAAAATGAGTTGAAGAATTTTAAGAGTCAATATACAGGCACTGCTGTTATATATTTTCGACAAATCTATAAAACAAATTTAGTTACAACTGGACAACGAATTTCGGTTGAATCCACTCCTTCTATTTCAACTGTTCTTCAGGGACGGTGTTGCCAGGGGGCACAAGATACGCGTGTTGAACCACTTTTTTCCACCAACATGCAACACCATTATATAATGAGTTAAATAAGTTGAGTGAATACAGAGGTGGCCATATGGATGCATTTCTCTATTATATCATCTGCAAATGTGAACAAATCTAATTGTATTTGATTAAAGAATTTAACCTTAAGTCGGTTCGATCTGTAAATTCTATTTTCCTTCAGCCCGAAAGCCAGGAGCGTGGCAATGCCAAAGGAACAGAAGAGCAAAATATTTTTCTGCTGCCAATGGCAACAGAAAATTATTTATTTTCCGCACTTCATTTCACATCTTACCGGATAGATAAATAGATAGGCTTACGTACCCATAAAGTTGAGGAATAACCATAGCAAAATGACTAAATAAATATTAGGGTAAGAGTACAGGAACCAGTTTAGGGAATTTCAGGCATGGACGTGTATCAGGTTGTCACTTTTTCAGGAAAAACGGAGGAAGAGTCTCTCCCACCTCAAACACCCCGTATCCCACGTGACTACACCGCTGCCGAAAGCTAACCATGCGGTTGGAAACACGCTAAAAACTAAAGTGTTAAAAACTACACTTGAAGTGCTGTATTTAACACTTACTAGGTGACGAACTAGCACTTTGTTCAAGTGTAGATATCCCAGAACTTGACAGGTGTTACAATAATACCACTTGACAAGTGTAATGTCGCGACACTTAAAAGGAAACAACGCAGATGACGCGGATCAGTCTCGAACTCTCGAGCCTGACCCGCGTCATCTGCGTTGTGTCCTTTTAATTATGTACCCACCAAGCGCAAATCAAATTATGGACGATTCTGGAAGAACCACCAATGCTAGACACATGGGAAGTGCCATCCATTCAAGTTTCAGATGTTTGACGATTGTAATGTCTAAGTGCTTAAATCATTGCACTTTGAGTGTTAAAATCAAACCCTAAGAGTTAGAATGGGTTTAACACATTGAAAGTGTCAGTTTTAACACTTTACTTTTTAGTGTGTATGGTAGAAGAAACAGATCAAGGACCTGACCGTGCTTTGTGAACCTGAAGAGGAAGACTGGAAGATATACGTAAATTAAATTGCTGATATACGATTGTAATACGTTGTGTAATACTAAGGGTGCGGTATTAAGAGTAGAATATACTTATTTTTCTCTCATACACCCACCCTCACACCGTCTCACCTTTCCTCATTCCCCGCCCTCTCCCACACACACACCCTTGAACACACAGAAAAACCCTGTCTTGTGGGGACGTCGCGTTTCTTTTATTTTTGGTGACAAACAATGACGGTACTCTCATGGGGATGTCGGCGGAGTTGACCGATTGGAGGGGGTGTAAACATCATTTGTCCCGAATGTGATGGTATAAGTCCCGCCTGATTCATATTCCTACATCATAAAGACATCCCTTCCTTCAAGGCATGCCTTGATGATGCTATTTATTTCTTTATTTATTGGGATTTAACGACACTTTCGACAGCCGGGCTCACCTCGTGTGGGACAGTTTTTCGGATGGAAGAAGCCGGAGTACATGTACCTGGAGAGGACAACCGAGCAACTGCTAGCAAATGCCAGACTCCACAGCGTACTAACCCCACACAAGCAGGGTTAGTTAGCATTGATTGAAGACAAGTGCGTCATCAACGTGCAGTACGTCTTGGCACACCGCACCACCGTGCCCCTACTTATGCAATCGGGATTAAATGCCAACAGTGCCCTGCCCAAGGACACAACGCAGTTACCCCTGGTGGGGATCGAACCGTGGACCTTTTAGTTTGCAGGTCAATGCCGCAACCACGGAGCCACCGCGCTCACCCTTCATGATGTAGTTGGAATATTAGCCAGTCGGGATTACAGTATTACAATATATGAGTGAATTGACCATTTTTACATAGCGCCATCGTACATCAGGGACTCAATTTGCCCCCACAAACCGGCTTTATTTATCAATATTGCACATGTGTGTACTGAGCTGTTGATCAGCATTGAAAGCTTCATTTTTCGTCTTCGTTTTATCAATTTAAATTCGACAATTTACCTAATCTGCGTTTGTTCTCATCCCCGAAGAGAACAATGGTTGGGTGTTAGTAATTTGTGCATTTTGCGATGTTATTTTCATACTTATCATTTTCGTGTTACAATCACTCATGTTCGTTTCGACGTTCATCAGAACTCTCAACTACAATGTACCTTTGCCTTCTTTAAAGTTAAAATCTTTCGTTCGAAGAATGACAGGCAAGCACACAATCAAATTTTGTTTCAAAAGACTGAGAGCAATGACAAAAAATATTTATAAAGTGGAAAGAAACGATATCAATGCAGCGTTCAGTACAATACAGCAGACGTAGGCGCCATTTTTAATAACAAATCTGAATGGCTGGTTTCGAGGGGACACATCGAGTCCCGGATGTAAGATGGCGCTATGTAAAATGGTCTGTAAATATAGAATATACCCATGTAGCTTGGTTACCACATGTTCACCACTCGTGGTGAAGTGGTGTTAGCATATTGTACACCAAGCTACTTTGGGTACATTTTATTTTCTCGATTTTACTAAGCAGCAGCCGTACATACGAGCGAATTTGTTTTTGTTTACACGACCATGGTTGAGCTGTACTTCCGCTGTCAATTTTATCACCGAAACGAAATAGAAAAAGAAACAGGGCCTTTTTCATTTTAATGACATAATAAGATACTATTTCGAGTCATAGCAAACACAGGCATTGTTTCAGCCAATGGACCTCCGGATTACCCGGAGGTCCATTGGCTGAAACAGTGCTCATGCACAGGACATATGTACAGAATTTGATAGCCTTAATATGGTCATAACGCATAGATTAACGCGCAAATTATTTGTACAATTTGTGCGCATTTCATGACAGGACTTCTAGTTTTAACTGTAGAATATATCCATAGTAGCTTGGTGTACCAAATGTTCACCACGAGTCGAAAAGTGGTGTTATCTGCGACCTTTTGCCTCGCGGTTAACACCACATCACCACGAGTATTGAACATTTGGTATACCAAGCTACTTTGGGTATATTTTATTTATACCATGATCGTCAGGTTATTAAGAGTCGCTATTATTTTTTCTCGATTTTACTGAGGAGTAGACGTACATACTTGCGAATCTGTTTTGTTTACATTAGCATCGATGGGTAGTAATTCCGCTGTCACTTTTATCGCCGAAACGAAGTGGAAAAGGAAACGGGTCTTTTTCATTTTGATAACATAATAGTATACTATTTCGAGTTAGGGATGTTTTATTAACATGAGACAAAGCATGTTTGTTAATTTTTGGTATTTTATGGGGTAAAATCATTGAAAAGCGTAATAAATAATTGTCACTTTTATTTCACTCTTCGCGAGGCGACGTGTGATAAATTTAGACAAGTTCGCATTCAGGTCGACGTCACCAAAGGCCAACTTGGATGTAGTTCCACTGTAGGTGTAAATTTTAACTACTGAAATCCCATTGCTGACGTGTTCACCACGGTTGGTGTATAAAGCTAAAATTTATATCATAGGCTTTTCAAACATAGTAGAATAGGTGGTAATCATGGTATAAATAAAATATGCAAGCTGTAGTCGTGCCGCAACTTTTTACGCTGTTAACACATAGCGAACCGGCATTCCAGATTGCTCATGTCGGACCCCAACTCTCCGAATCGTGTACTACAGGCCCAGGGGCGTAGAAAGCTTATACTATGGGGGGGGGGGGGGGGGGGGGGTATTGTAAACGGGAGCTTATGGGATACAGCACGGCCGCCTTTGAAAAATTTGTGAAATATGAACTACTGAGAGCTCATTTCCTCGCTTCTCAAGTGAAAAAATCAAGGTATCGTTGCTGTTAATTTTTGGTGTTTATCCCTTTACCTAACATGAAAAGCAGACGACACTTGCAAAAATTTTTTTTGAATAACTAATTTTTTTCATTTTTTGTTTCCAAAACATAGGTTATGACCCTCATTGGAATGAGCTCGACGAGCTCGTTCCAATGAGGGGTCATAACCTTTGTTTTTGAGACAAACAATGAAAAAAATCATGAAAATTAATTGGCGATTTTTGAGAATAGCGCTGGCCGGTTTTGGGCGTTACGTTGGGTAAAGGGTTAAAGGAGGATGTATGTCAGAGAGGAAGATGTTAATCTGAAAATCTGTCAGTGACGTCGACTGCCTAGGGACAGAGAGAGGGAGAGAGAGAGGGGGAGGGGGAGAGAGAGAGGGAGGGGGAGGAAGGGGGAAGGAGGGGAGGGGGAGAGGGAGGGAGAGGGAGGGAGGAGAGAGATGGGAGGAGGAGGGAGGAGGAGGGAGAGGGAGAAGGAGGAGACGGAGAGGCAGGAGAGGGAGAGGGAGGAGAGAGAGGGAGAGGGAGGTGAGAGGGACGGAGAGGGAGGAGAGAGAGAGAGAGAGAGAGAGAGAGGAGAGAGAGAGAGAGAGAGAGAGAGAGAGTCTTATATAAAGCCCCAGCAAAGGATGTACCTGGATATTTTTTCTGATATATTTTTTCTGATATCGTTACCGGTATTCAGATTCCCATATCGCCCAGCCCTACTATCTGCTAATGACCACAAAGAGGTAAGTAGAAATGTCAAGAACTTTGCTAGAGAGTTTCCAAGATACAGCTGGAGATTGATCGTTTGAGACGTGTTGATGTTGGGCTATGTGATCATTAACGCTTTACCCAACGCAGACGATATCAAAATGTATTATTTTAAATATCGTTTTTTATAAAAATTAAAAAAAAAATTCAACCAAACTATATCATGTGACCTCTCACTGAAACGAGCTCGACGAGCTCGTTCCAAAGAGGGGACACATGACATGGTTTTGTTGAAAGTCTGTTAAAAAGAATATTTTTTTCAGCTGCTGAATTTGCATATTACACGGACGGATGTGGCCGATTCGATGGGTAAAGGGTTAAGCTTTGTCCAGTGTGACTTGACGCAATGGAGCAGATACTACTACAGAATCAACCATGTGAGCGCAACGTTAGTGTCAGTCGTGTTAGAACTGAAATCAAAGAGAATCCAGTCAGCATTAGATGCAAGGTTAAACCAGAAACATTGACGGTAAACAACGAAGCGGTTTGGGCCGGAAGATCTGCAAACTGTCTATTTAACAGGGGACGGGATGACCGTTACTTATTCCCAGTTCCTTATTCGACATTCGTTATCAACTGATTTACATATTTATTTATTTATTTATTGGTGTTTAAAGTCACATACTTATGCACAATGGCTAATCATGACCGTGACAGTTTTACGGGTGAAGGAAGCCGGAGTTCCCGGAGAGAACCACCGAGCAACGACGAGCAGCTGCCAGCCCCCCAACATCGTAACTCCGCACTGTAGCACATGCAGGCAGGGTTAGATTGGTTGAATACATGCGCACCATCGACGAGCAGTACGCCATAGTACACGGCGTTATTGTGCCCCCATGTGGGCAATGGGGGGGGGGGGGGGGGGGGGGGGTAAGTGCCTTGCCTAAGAACACAGTGCGGGAGTCCGAATCGATCTCAGGCGGTCACCCATCCGAGGACTAACCGGGCTCGACGTTGCTTAACTTCGGTGATCTGACGAGAACCGGTTACCGCAACGCCATCGCACCCATTATCAACCGATAAAATCGGTTGATAACGAATAAGGAATTGGGAATAAGTAAAGATTTGCATGTCCATTATTCAACTAACCTTCCAAAAATGTATGTATGTGGGTGTATACAATTCATGGGTTGGTTGTTGACGTGTATAAACGTCTAGTTTATTTATATGCATGTAAATAATTTTTTTCAATCAAACATTATCGATACCCTTTCAGTACTTAAAGTCAACTCTACTGGAGTTGAATCAAACCAAATCAAATGTGGACAGCTGCAGGGGCGCCGGGAACACTTCAGGAAAAGGGTTCAGACTCCGGGAAAAGAGCATTTACCCGCACTAGCAGCCTCGCCATTACATGCCGAAGCATGCATGTCCCGAAGGCCGAAGACTCGAGATGGGGAAGTTTGAAGGGAGGTGTCCCACCTCCCAAACAGCCCCCATCTCTTCCATTGAATTTTGAAGGCTGCCAGAACGGATGTGGGGTGTATTTTAGCTTTACTTCAAGAGAATAAATCATTGAAAAAAATTGAGTGACCAACTTGGGGAGGGCATTGTCTGCCCCTTCCCCCTTCCTCCCCTTCTCGCCCCCGTGGTTCGAAGGATGGGAGGGCACCTGCCCACTCTGCCCCGAGCTTCCGGCGTCCCTGAATAGCTGGGGTAAGGGTGGGGTATATACGATCACACAGGGTGTCCCTGAGGTAGGTTTATAGGGTGCATGGCATCCCAATACATTTTCGTCTGGATTGGCGTTCGGATAAAGATTCCCTCTTGCTATAATCATCTACTTACTTAAGAGAAGGGGCGGGGTGGCGTCGCGCTAACCGGTTCTCGTCAGATCACCGAAGTTAAGCAACGTCGAGCCCGGTTAGCCCTCGGATGGGTGACCGTCTGAGCGATCGATTCGGACTCCTGCGTTGTGTGCTTGGGCAAGGCACTTAACCCCGATTGTCCACATGGGGGAACGATGACGCCATGTACAAAGGTGTACTGCACGTCGATGGTGCGCATGTCTTCAACCAATCTAACCCTGCCTGTGCTGCAGTGCGGAGTTACGATCTTGGAGAGCTGGCAGTTGCTCGTCGTTGCTCGGTGGCTCGCTCCGGGTACTCCGGCTTCCTCCGCCCGTAAAAATTGTCACGGCCATGATTGGCAAGTGTGCATAAATATGTGACCTTAAACACCAATAAATATAAATAGAAGTATAAATATACTTAAGAGAATAGATTTGATATTTGGACTAAGGTCACACACAAAGTCAGTTTTAAAATGGAGGGAGGTCTGTAGTACCTGATTCGGTTTCTTGGGGTCCCGGTACGACCAATTTGGAGTACGGCACGTGTTAATGAAAAGTGTATGAGAAGTTACGTCACGAATACAATATGTATATTTTATTTATCTAGGGACGGGGGGGGGGGGGGGGGGGGCGTGGGGGTGTCTCCCCCCAGTCCTGGCCAAAATGTCCTATAATTGGAAATTCGGAGGGCAAGTCATGAGTAGTTGGAAATTCCATCTATCTGGATTTTAGAGCTTCTTTAATGTTGCTGATGTCTCCTTCACATCCCAAAGTTCCAACTCGGTTTCAAATCGGAAAAAATTCCAACACTGTTACTATTTACAACTACAGCGTACGCAATATCGAGCTTCATAAGTATATGCATGATGTCAGTCGGTACGAGATTTCTATTGTTCTTTTACTTATCGTGATAAAAAAATCCTAGAAATGCACTGCAAGAAATTCATATCATGTAAAATCGTTATCCTGAGTTAATTCCATCATTCACAGTTACTAAATGATGAAACATCGAAAATTGATCATTCCTGCATAAGATCTGATTTAATGTTAGGACAAAGTTTTCAGCTTGAGCATTGTTTAGCACAAATTCAGTTCCCAGAATAATACCAAATAATAATAACCTGGTAATTCTATCATAAATGCGTTGGCATTTCAGTTACTAGAATCATTTTTTTATGCCCCCTTTCATGGCTTCATTTTCAAATTTTTTCTCGGTAGTGAATCTCCAGCTAGGGGGAGGGATCGGGAGGGGGTTTCACCCTCTCGGTCCCTCCCCCAGTTGGAATTTCACTACCCTACAACTCCTCCCCCCAATCGAAAACCTCTAGCCACGTCCCTGTATTTATCCACAAATAAATAAGTCTCGGGGATTTTTTTTAACTGAAGGCCCTAATCCAGACAAATATTCCAACTTCATCATCATGACGTGCCTTCGTCGAAGGCGTGCCTTAATGTAGTTAGAATATTTTTAACAGTCGGGCGTGAGTCATCTCAATAGGGGACAAATCGGGTTTACACTTCTCCCCAGTCGGTCATCTTCGCGACGCAACGTCGATCACTAGGTTCAGGAGATATTCCCCGAGAGATAGCGAAACACTTTGCAGATCATATACCCCTCCCCTCCCATGTTCAAAAAACGCTGATTCCACTCATACATGCGACTTTCCGCCCCTGGGGAAAAAATAATAGATTACAGAACTGTTTGGAGAGGGCAAATGTTGAGAAATCCTTGACTCTCCGTCCGGATACTGCTTTTACGAATGCCATTAGACAACTTAATTTGATTGTTTAATCACGGCTACAGTAGTAAGTTCGAGAGTCAGGCTGTTGCGCGCCGCTGCTGGGTGGTTGTCTTTGGGTACACCGGTTTCCTCCACCAGTAAAATTACCCGATACGTGATGACCTGGCTGTTGAAAGTGTCGTTACCTCCCCCCCCCCCCCCCTCCCCCCAATAACCGAACAAGCCGCTACAACGATACGTTTTCGTTTTAACACAGCCTGTGTAGGTATGAGGCCTGGCATTCTTTGGGAGTGCAGGAGTGTTGCACACCTACTGCACGCCTAGAAAATTCGAGGAGCAAGGGCAATTTTTTGCACCCCTAAATTTTCTGGATTGCCAGACCTGTTTGTGACTACCTTTAAAATCTATTTCGTCCCGAGTTCCAATGTGTTCTATGTGCCTAAAGGCACATAGAGCACATTGAAACTCAGGGGACGATTTGTCAATGTTGTATTGATTCGCAATAATTCATGACCCATTCTGTGTCTCATTTTGACACATTTTGAGGAGACATTCACATAAGAACTGAATGCAACATTTTGAAAAAATGAGAAGATGTGTGTGCCAATTTTTCCACTATGTAGCTGAATGTAGTACAGTTTTTCAGTCACAACATTAATACCTTGAAGTGAATATAACCAAAAATAGCATACAAGTTTTTGCATCGGAAATTTCAGGTTCAATTGCACTCCAAAGCAATCTGAGGAGGGCAATTGTTTTGCACTCCTTGATTTTCTAGATTGCCAGGCCTGATGCGTTATTTCAAATCACAGAGCCCTCCGCCTCGGAAATACATCAAGACGAACAAGGAAATAGGTCAGTCACAAAACAAGTCAAACACTTGGAAAAAGTACTCCCACATCGCCCACCAGTTCAATTGATTTTATGATTATCAAAACAATTCATGGAAATAAGTTTCGATATGAATTCTACAAAACATAGATCTGGTTTCGTTCCCGTGAACTATTTCATGTTTATAAAATTACATCGCATGATTATCGAAGTTTTTTGCCTCAAATTGTGTCAGCAGAACTTCAGCTTCCAAGAATCATAACCCGTTGAACCCTGGTGGTGTATTTCAATGGAAGCAAATCAGGGTCGGAACTTTTTTCAGCACTTATAGGCGCCCGAACGGCATTTTTTCGACATAACGAACACAACCCCTTTGGCCACTACACATTTCTTTCTCATCAATTCTCATTTCGATTCATATGTACCGCATTTCTTTTCTCGTTCACTTTTACCCTGTGATTTTGCAATATATAAAGTTGTATTCAATGGCAAAGAACTAACTCAACTCAATTCAATCCAAAGTGTGCGAATTGGATGGTCGTCATATAGGTTGTAGTGTGTACCAAAAGGCGAGTTATATAAAGACGAATGCTACTCTTACAAAAAAAATAAATCCACTACAACTACCCTAATCTGCGGTTACACCCGAAGACAGCCGATGCCACACGAAGACAGCTGATGCCACAGGATTCAATATTGACCGGTCTATATCCAGCCTCGCAAAATAATGACAATAACGTTGATGTTAGGTGGAGGTCGCTGAGGTTAATGTCTTAACTAGGGTGGGAACAAGCGTGAGGGGTACCAATTTATATATTTTGCATGAATAAACCACCCCACCACCATTGCCCCCAACCTCACCCTTGAAGAAAATTATTTTCCATCCTACACCCTAGCGGTACCCAGAAAGGTGTGACCCTTTTGCATGAATAAACCGCCCCACCAGCATTGCGCCCACCCCCAACCCCGAAGAAAAATTTATTTTCCATCCTACACCCTAGCGGTACCCAGAAAGATGTGAGCCCCCCCTCCCCACCTCACTTTTTGGTGTGACTCCCCACTTTTTTGAAGCTTCTACTACCTCTGCTGCAAATGGAAGAGTCCATATTCATTCATTATTTGGGGAGAGACCTATTAATATTTTCAACGTGCAGCCTAATGGGTCTACCACACGCATTCACTTAGCAGCCACCCTAATTAATGAAATTATGACGGGGGTCATGTACCTAGACCGGAAAAATTATTCTTCTTTTCCAGATCTTCTGTCTTCTCTTCAATTCCACACGACAATTCGAATACAAGTCTTCCTATCTCTCTGCGGTTTGACATACTGATAGACTGTCACCAGTACTCGGCCATCAATGTTTTCAGGCCCCCGCGAAATTGGGGGTGTTTTGAAAAAGGGTCACGCTCATATCTCGAGCATGGTATGATCCATCGACCTGGGACAAGCATGAAATGAGTAGAAACTCGATGGAGGTTCAAAATAAAAGGTCATTGAGGTCAACCAGAGATCATTAAGTGCATTTTTCAAAATTGCTGGAAATCGCATTTTATAACCCTCTAAAGCACTGCCGACGTTCATACTTGTATTGATACATTCAAAAAAGTGAGGGATGTGTATTTCAGTGGGCGGAGCCAAAAATGTTTAAACTGAGTCTGGCTCATATCTCAGGCATGGTATGACTTATGGACACTGGGACAACAGCAAATGAGTAAAACTGGAGGTTCAAAATATGGGTAACGTCACCGAGGTCACCCAGGGGTCATTGAATGCATTTTGAATGCATTTTCCGAATTACTGGAAATCGCATTTTATTATCTCCCCCCCCCCCCCCTCCCGCAATGCATTCCTAATGTACATATATGTATTTTTACGCTAAAAAAGTGTGTGTGCCCAACCTTTTGAAAGTGGCTCACGCACATATCTCAAACATGGAATGGCTCATGGATCCAGATGGATCCGAACCAACATCAAATGAGTCGAAACTCAATGGAGGTTCGTAATGTGGGTAAAGATCTTTGAAGTCGCTCGGGGGTCATTGCGTGCATATTTTCAGAAATGTTGGATATTGCATTTCATAACCCCGATTTTCATACATGTATTGCTATACTTGAAAAGGTGGATGGAGCCAAAAGTTTCGAAAGTAAGTCACGCTCTTATCTAAAGCATTGTATCGCCTATGGATCTGGGCCCAACACTAAAACAAACACACGCTGGAGGTTCAAAATATAGGTCAAGACTACTGAAATCGCCTAGAGGTCATTGAGTGATTTTTTTCCGAATTGCTGGAAATCACATTTTCTGACCCCCCCCCCCCCCCCCCACCCGCATTGTATTTTCACATTCAAAAAGTGGGCAGGGACCAAACATTTTCAAAGTCAGTCATGTTCATATCTCAAGCAATGTATGGCCTATTGACTTCGGTACAATACAAAATAAGTCTAAACTAACTGAAGTTTAAAATATGGGTAGAGATTACTGAGGTCACCCAGGTGTGATTGAGTACATTTTCAGAAATACTGGAAATTGTATTTTGTAACCCCTTGCTGCATCCCCGAAGTTCGTACATGTATTTCTATACTCGAAAAAGTCGGCGGTGCCAAAAATTTCGAAAGAAGGTCACACTTTTATCTCAAGTATGGTATCGCCTGTGGACCTCGGACCAACACCAAATGAGTCTGGAGTTTTAAAATATAGGTCAAGTTCACTGGGATCACCCGGGGATCATTTTCAGAATTGGTGGAAATCGCATTTTATGATCCCTTTATGCATTCCCGAAGTTCATAAAGTTTTTTTTTACACTCAAAAGAGTGGGCGGGGCCAAAAATGTTGAAAGTGGGTCATGCTCATAGCACAAGCATGAATTGACCTATGGGCCTGGGACCAATACCAAATGAGTGAAAACTCAATTGACGGTTCCAAATATTGGTCAAGGTCAGTGAAGTCACCCAGGGGTCATTGTGCGCATTTTTCAAAATTACTGAAAACTGCACTTTATAACCCCTAATGCATACCGAACTTCATACATTTGTTTCATCACTCAGAAAGGTGGGCGGAGCCAAAAATATCCATATCTGATTCCTTTACAAAACAAGTTAACCCTTTACCCGACGCAGACGATTACAAAATTTATTATTTTAAATATCCTTTTTTAACTTTTTTAAAAAAATTTCAACAAAACCATATCATGTGACCCCCTCTTTGGAACGAGCTCGACGAGCTCGTTCCAAAGAGGGGTCACATGATATGGTTTTGTTAAAATTTTTCGAAAAATAATATTTTTCCAGCTGCTGAATTTGCATACTACGCGGGCGGATGCGGGCGATTCGTTGGGTAAAGGGTTAAATGCTGTGCACAGAAGTTATATCTGGTTTCTCGAAAATTTTATGTGCTTCCTGTATGAAAATCTAAAATGTTGTTTACAATCACCGATCTCTAATTCAGTTAAAGAAATTTTATTCCCGAAAATTCTCTTTCTTTTTAGTTTAATTCTGATGCTTTCACCATTTTCACATAGACTTGAATTTACTGATTACAGTAAATTCTGTTTCTCCAATTTTGTGTGCTGTAATCATCAAATAAAATACAGTTTATGTTGTGAGAAAATGTAGAATTGATCTCGTATTTTTCCTATCGTAACATGGCCAGGGAGTGGCGACGGGGGTGGGGGTGGGGGTGGGGGTGGGGGTGGGTGGGGTGGGGGTGGGGGTGCCCCCCCCCCCCCCCCCCCCCAGCTAGGAGTAATTTTTTTTCAATGGTTGGAAATTCCGAGGTCAAAAATCAAATAGTTGGATAATAAATTAACATCGTGCATGAAAAATATTAAAATTCCAACTAATGATGCGAAATTTTGATCTTTTATTTCCAACTGGAAACTTGAGTTTCAAATTTTCTACTCTAAAATTGACATGGCCTCAAAATTTCGACTCTGACTTCAATCCGGTAAATTTTCTAACCAGACACATTATAAATGATGCTTTTTCCGTTTCAGGACTACTGAAAATTTTCAGAAGGGTTCATAACCCTTTACCCAACGCTGACAATTTCAAAATTCATTATTTTAAAATATCATTTTTTAAAATTTTTTTTTTAAATTTCAACAAAAACCATATCATGTGACCCCTCTTTGGAACGAGCTCGACAAGCTCGTTCCAAAGAGGGATCACACGATATGGTTGTTGTTGAAATTTTCGAAGAATAATATTTTTTCAGCAGCTGTATTGGCATATTACATGGGCGGATGCGGCCGGTTCGTGGGTAATGGGTTAAAAGATATCACCCAGCGCTGCAGTGCAACCACCTATCGAAACCACCCACAGCTGGAATTTACAACCGGTGGCACCCCCCCCCCCCCACACACACACACACACCCAGCTGAAACCCTCTAGTACATCCCTGAACATGGTCTATCCAAGAATCGTCCGCATTTTTGTCAAGCCTGAAGAGCTAAGGGTTAGACATTCACATAAATACCTACGCACATCCTTATATGGTAGAGTCACTCCGAAGTAGTGTTTCTTATTCCCTTATATGGTAATGTTCGTTCCAAGGATATGTTCCTTATATGGTAATGTCTTTTCCAGGTATTGTTCCTTATTTTATTCATTTCATGACGCGCTCGCAAATTCCTTGAAGATAATTAATATTCAACTAGCACACGTTAAAAAATTAGTCAGGTCGGATTTCTGAATACGGCGTGTGTTCCACACAGAATGATGCACACTCACAAACACTGCAATGACGAAGCGAAGTACTTCTCAAATTGTGTTCATAGAACCCAGCACTAAAAGTGGAGTTACTTAGTGGGGTTACAATACTGAGGTAACGGGAAATTTAGTTTGGTATTTTTGCGTAGCTCTGTACGCGGGAGTGTACTTCTATTATTGATATCGACAGTGGGGTTATACTAACGCACCTCACCCCCCTCCCTCACACACCACATACACAAACATTTCCCCACACAACACACACATACTGGGCGTAAGCAAATGAAAAAGGGCAATAGGGAGGACGCGAGGATAGGTGTGAATATTGTGAGAAAAGGGTAAATTCAAAACAGATCTTAAAGCTTACTAACTTAGCAAACCTAAATCGTCTGCAACAAAGGTAATTGATCCGAAATACCAGACCCCCCCCCCCCCCCCTCACCCGCTCCAATCTCTTTCCCTGGCCCCCATCCTGCGACCCACACCTTCCCCAGAGCATAATTAATATGGGGATAAGTATTTTTCAGACATCTGAATTTCCTTGCGTGGAAGTGAAGCAGGAAATAGATAGTTGGACGGAAATGACAGTGTAACTTGGTTTTAAAGAATGCTGCTCGAGGACGGTGACTGTGACAGCATTATATAAAGGAAGGAAAAAATACTAACCCAAATCATCTGTGTTCATCATTACCTCGTCTGACGTTTTCATTCCGTTCCATTATCATGTTCCAGAGTAGCCGCTACTTGAAAGTTCTTTTCCGACACGGCATGACCCTGGCTGTTCATAGTGTCATTAGGCCCTCCCTCCCCCACACCCCTAAACAAACAAACATTCTTGGACGTGTCCTTGAAACTCCAATATATTATTTGTTACGTTTTACATTCTCACCCCCACTGCTAGATAAAGGTTTGAGATTCTCTTGGTACGCTCTTAAATCAGTTGGGTTAAGATCAACCCAGTTGGGTTCATATTCACTCAACCCAACTGAACCCAGTTCATATTCACTCAACCCAGTTGATTTGGGTTGATTTTAACCCAACTGATATTAGAATGTGATGATTGGAATTTCATTTCGTTCGAAAAGAAAAACCCTGGAACTGAGATTATGTTTTTTAACCCTTTACCCAACGCAGACGATTTCAAAATTTATTGTTTGAAACATCATGTTCTAAACTTTTTCGAAAAATTTCAACAAAACCTATATCATGTGACCCCTCATTGGAACGAGCTTGAC
>CM062296.1:64137647-64195147 GCA_031216915.1 Pictodentalium vernedei
AAAATTGGCTATTTTTTTAAATGTAATTTTTACACGGGTTTGTTACCAGACAGGTAACTAAAAAATGAGACGGAAACATATAATTTTTTTTTTGCATTTTAGAAACAACTGATGCTCTGCTCCAGGGGTGGGTAGGTGGGGTTGGTGGGAAAATTCTGCTTTTGAGGCTGCTAGGTGGCAGAATATGACTGGTTTCGGTATTTTTTCGGGCAATTTTTCAGGTTGAAGTCTTGCCTTTGACAATAAATAATTCCACCCACATTCAGATTGTTTATTTCTACTTAGTCAGATAGTGTTATATGTTTTTTGTGGATTTGGGAAATGTAATACATGTAATGGGTTAGATAACTAAGTTACAGGATATTTGCATTTGAAGAGAGTGTATGGCATGTCACATTTGGAAATGCCTGGAAAACTGTGGAGCGGAACCTTAAAGAGCATTCTGCCAACGGTGTCAATTCTTGAACCAGGAAGTTCCTTAATTGTGTTTGAGTTATAAATACACCATTTTTCAAAAAACATTTCATTATTTCTGGTTTGTGTGCTATTGTTAGTAGTAGTTAACATTCATCAAGTGATATCTCTGCACAACTGGAAGGAAATAAGTGGAAATTTTGAGAATTTATTGATGTAGCCTAATTTCGCACTTGTTTTGAATTTTCGTCAAGATTTCAAAAACATTAAGGTAGAGCACTGCCTTTCCTAAACACCGAGCCTTGTATTTATGACAAATTTGTGCAGTTATGGACAGCCTGGTTGTTACTGTTGACCAGAGATTTGCAGTTATGGTGTCTACTTTTTCATTTTGGTCATTGGTGTCATGTCTGTGTGTCATCCGTCCGTCAAGCTGTTCACGCTTTCATATCTAGAGAGCAACACCCCCCCCCCCCAAAGCTATGGTTATTAGTGCTTATTGTTTTACATTTTGATTGTATTTAACAGTGCTATTGGCAGGACATGGGTAGTGAGTGTGGCTGGTGGTAATAACAAAAATACTTTCTGAAGTGGCTCAGAGAAATGGGGAGGGGGTGGGGGGGGGGGTGTTGAGGTAGTGTGGTGTGGTTGTGAAAATCGGGTAAAATGGCTGAAAAAGCTATGCGGCAATCAGAAAGGCCATGCTGTATCTTTTTACTGGTTGAAAATAGAGACTTGTGGTTTTTGTTCATTCAACTCAGGATAGACTCCAGATTATTTTGCCTGAGTGAAATCCAGGGGGAGATCACTCTTGTTTTCTCTTTAAGGTTCCGCTCCACAGTTTCGCACTATTGCACAGGGGTGAAATTCTAAACAAAGGGCGTATGTTGAAACTAAGGCCATGTAAAATAGAGATATATTTTTAGTATCAGATATATGATAACATTAGGCTTTTTGTTGGACAAGAGAATTTGAAGTTTGGGTCCCAAAGTTGGAGTCTGATACATAGGGGTAAATTACCAGATGAATTATGGGAAACAGTGGCTTCGAAAAATTGGCTATTTTTTTAAATGTAATTTTTACACGGGTTTGTTACCAGACAGGTAACTAAAAAATGAGACGGAAACATATAATTTTTTTTTTGCATTTTAGAAACAACTGATGCTCTGCTCCAGGGGTGGGTAGGTGGGGTTGGTGGGAAAATTCTGCTTTTGAGGCTGCTAGGTGGCAGAATATGACTGGTTTCGGTATTTTTTCGGGCAATTTTTCAGGTTGAAGTCTTGCCTTTGACAATAAATAATTCCACCCACATTCAGATTGTTTATTTCTACTTAGTCAGATAGTGTTATATGTTTTTTGTGGATTTGGGAAATGTAATACATGTAATGGGTTAGATAACTAAGTTACAGGATATTTGCATTTGAAGAGAGTGTATGGCATGTCACATTTGGAAATGCCTGGAAAACTGTGGAGCGGAACCTTAAAGAGCATTCTGCCAACGGTGTCAATTCTTGAACCAGGAAGTTCCTTAATTGTGTTTGAGTTATAAATACACCATTTTTCAAAAAACATTTCATTATTTCTGGTTTGTGTGCTATTGTTAGTAGTAGTTAACATTCATCAAGTGATATCTCTGCACAACTGGAAGGAAATAAGTGGAAATTTGAGAAATTTATTGATGTAGCCTAATTTCGCACTTGTTTTGAATTTTCGTCAAGATTTCAAAAACATTAAGGTAGAGCACTGCCTTTCCTAAACACCGAGCCTTGTATTTATGACAAATTTGTGCAGTTATGGACAGCCTGGTTGTTACTGTTGACCAGAGATTTGCAGTTATGGTGTCTACTTTTTCATTTTGGTCATTGGTGTCATGTCTGTGTGTCATCCGTCCGTCAAGCTGTTCACGCTTTCATATCTAGAGAGCAACACCCCCCCCCCCAAAGCTATGGTTATTAGTGCTTATTGTTTTACATTTTGATTGTATTTAACAGTGCTATTGGCAGGACATGGGTAGTGAGTGTGGCTGGTGGTAATAACAAAAATACTTTCTGAAGTGGCTCAGAGAAATGGGGAGGGGGGTGGGGGGGGGGGGTGTTGAGGTAGTGTGGTGTGGTTGTGAAAATCGGGTAAAATGGCTGAAAAAGCTATGCGGCAATCAGAAAGGCCATGCTGTATCTTTTTACTGGTTGAAAATAGAGACTTGTGGTTTTTGTTCATTCAACTCAGGATAGACTCCAGATTATTTTGCCTGAGTGAAATCCAGGGGGAGATCACTCTTGTTTTCTCTTTAAGGTTCCGCTCCACAGTTTCGCACTATTGCACAGGGGTGAAATTCTAAACAAAGGGCGTATGTTGAAACTAAGGCCATGTAAAATAGAGATATATTTTTAGTATCAGATATATGATAACATTAGGCTTTTTGTTGGACAAGAGAATTTGAAGTTTGGGTCCCAAAGTTGGAGTCTGATACATAGGGGTAAATTACCAGATGAATTATGGGAAACAGTGGCTTCGAAAAATTGGCTATTTTTTTAAATGTAATTTTTACACGGGTTTGTTACCAGACAGGTAACTAAAAAATGAGACGGAAACATATAATTTTTTTTTTGCATTTTAGAAACAACTGATGCTCTGCTCCAGGGGTGGGTAGGTGGGGTTGGTGGGAAAATTCTGCTTTTGAGGCTGCTAGGTGGCAGAATATGACTGGTTTCGGTATTTTTTCGGGCAATTTTTCAGGTTGAAGTCTTGCCTTTGACAATAAATAATTCCACCCACATTCAGATTGTTTATTTCTACTTAGTCAGATAGTGTTATATGTTTTTTGTGGATTTGGGAAATGTAATACATGTAATGGGTTAGATAACTAAGTTACAGGATATTTGCATTTGAAGAGAGTGTATGGCATGTCACATTTGGAAATGCCTGGAAAACTGTGGAGCGGAACCTTAAAGAGCATTCTGCCAACGGTGTCAATTCTTGAACCAGGAAGTTCCTTAATTGTGTTTGAGTTATAAATACACCATTTTTCAAAAAACATTTCATTATTTCTGGTTTGTGTGCTATTGTTAGTAGTAGTTAACATTCATCAAGTGATATCTCTGCACAACTGGAAGGAAATAAGTGGAAATTTTGAGAAATTTATTGATGTAGCCTAATTTCGCACTTGTTTTGAATTTTCGTCAAGATTTCAAAAACATTAAGGTAGAGCACTGCCTTTCCTAAACACCGAGCCTTGTATTTATGACAAATTTGTGCAGTTATGGACAGCCTGGTTGTTACTGTTGACCAGAGATTTGCAGTTATGGTGTCTACTTTTTCATTTTGGTCATTGGTGTCATGTCTGTGTGTCATCCGTCCGTCAAGCTGTTCACGCTTTCATATCTAGAGAGCAACACCCCCCCCCCCCCCAAAGCTATGGTTATTAGTGCTTATTGTTTTACATTTTGATTGTATTTAACAGTGCTATTGGCAGGACATGGGTAGTGAGTGTGGCTGGTGGTAATAACAAAAATACTTTCTGAAGTGGCTCAGAGAAATGGGGAGGGGGTGGGGGGGGGGGGGGGTGTTGAGGTAGTGTGGTGTGGTTGTGAAAATCGGGTAAAATGGCTGAAAAAGCTATGCGGCAATCAGAAAGGCCATGCTGTATCTTTTTACTGGTTGAAAATAGAGACTTGTGGTTTTTGTTCATTCAACTCAGGATAGACTCCAGATTATTTTGCCTGAGTGAAATCCAGGGGGAGATCACTCTTGTTTTCTCTTTAAGGTTCCGCTCCACAGTTTCGCACTATTGCACAGGGGTGAAATTCTAAACAAAGGGCGTATGTTGAAACTAAGGCCATGTAAAATAGAGATATATTTTTAGTATCAGATATATGATAACATTAGGCTTTTTGTTGGACAAGAGAATTTGAAGTTTGGGTCCCAAAGTTGGAGTCTGATACATAGGGGTAAATTACCAGATGAATTATGGGAAACAGTGGCTTCGAAAAATTGGCTATTTTTTTTAAATGTAATTTTTACACGGGTTTGTTACCAGACAGGTAACTAAAAAATGAGACGGAAACATATAATTTTTTTTTTGCATTTTAGAAACAACTGATGCTCTGCTCCAGGGGTGGGTAGGTGGGGTTGGTGGGAAAATTCTGCTTTTGAGGCTGCTAGGTGGCAGAATATGACTGGTTTCGGTATTTTTTCGGGCAATTTTTCAGGTTGAAGTCTTGCCTTTGACAATAAATAATTCCACCCACATTCAGATTGTTTATTTCTACTTAGTCAGATAGTGTTATATGTTTTTTGTGGATTTGGGAAATGTAATACATGTAATGGGTTAGATAACTAAGTTACAGGATATTTGCATTTGAAGAGAGTGTATGGCATGTCACATTTGGAAATGCCTGGAAAACTGTGGAGCGGAACCTTAAAGAGCATTCTGCCAACGGTGTCAATTCTTGAACCAGGAAGTTCCTTAATTGTGTTTGAGTTATAAATACACCATTTTTCAAAAAACATTTCATTATTTCTGGTTTGTGTGCTATTGTTAGTAGTAGTTAACATTCATCAAGTGATATCTCTGCACAACTGGAAGGAAATAAGTGGAAATTTTGAGAAATTTATTGATGTAGCCTAATTTCGCACTTGTTTTGAATTTTCGTCAAGATTTCAAAAACATTAAGGTAGAGCACTGCCTTTCCTAAACACCGAGCCTTGTATTTATGACAAATTTGTGCAGTTATGGACAGCCTGGTTGTTACTGTTGACCAGAGATTTGCAGTTATGGTGTCTACTTTTTCATTTTGGTCATTGGTGTCATGTCTGTGTGTCATCCGTCCGTCAAGCTGTTCACGCTTTCATATCTAGAGAGCAACACCCCCCCCCCCCAAAGCTATGGTTATTAGTGCTTATTGTTTTACATTTTGATTGTATTTAACAGTGCTATTGGCAGGACATGGGTAGTGAGTGTGGCTGGTGGTAATAACAAAAATACTTTCTGAAGTGGCTCAGAGAAATGGGGAGGGGGTGGGGGGGGGGGGGGTGTTGAGGTAGTGTGGTGTGGTTGTGAAAATCGGGTAAAATGGCTGAAAAAGCTATGCGGCAATCAGAAAGGCCATGCTGTATCTTTTTACCTGGTTGAAAATAGAGACTTGTGATTTTTGTTCATTCAACTCAGGATAGACTCCAGATTATTTTGCCTGAGTGAAATCCAGGGGGAGATCACTCTTGTTTTCTCTTTAAGGTTCCGCTCCACAGTTTCGCACTATTGCACAGGGGTGAAATTCTAAACAAAGGGCGTATGTTGAAACTAAGGCCATGTAAAATAGAGATATATTTTTAGTATCAGATATATGATAACATTAGGCTTTTTGTTGGACAAGAGAATTTGAAGTTTGGGTCCCAAAGTTGGAGTCTGATACATAGGGGTAAATTACCAGATGAATTATGGGAAACAGTGGCTTCGAAAAATTGGCTATTTTTTTTAAATGTAATTTTTACACGGGTTTGTTACCAGACAGGTAACTAAAAAATGAGACGGAAACATATAATTTTTTTTTTGCATTTTAGAAACAACTGATGCTCTGCTCCAGGGGTGGGTAGGTGGGGTTGGTGGGAAAATTCTGCTTTTGAGGCTGCTAGGTGGCAGAATATGACTGGTTTCGGTATTTTTTTCGGGCAATTTTTCAGGTTGAAGTCTTGCCTTTGACAATAAATAATTCCACCCACATTCAGATTGTTTATTTCTACTTAGTCAGATAGTGTTATATGTTTTTGTGGATTTGGGAAATGTAATACATGTAATGGGTTAGATAACTAAGTTACAGGATATTTGCATTTGAAGAGAGTGTATGGCATGTCACATTTGGAAATGCCTGGAAAACTGTGGAGCGGAACCTTAAAGAGCATTCTGCCAACGGTGTCAATTCTTGAACCAGGAAGTTCCTTAATTGTGTTTGAGTTATAAATACACCATTTTTCAAAAAACATTTCATTATTTCTGGTTTGTGTGCTATTGTTAGTAGTAGTTAACATTCATCAAGTGATATCTCTGCACAACTGGAAGGAAATAAGTGGAAATTTTGAGAAATTTATTGATGTAGCCTAATTTCGCACTTGTTTTGAATTTTCGTCAAGATTTCAAAAACATTAAGGTAGAGCACTGCCTTTCCTAAACACCGAGCCTTGTATTTATGACAAATTTGTGCAGTTATGGACAGCCTGGTTGTTACTGTTGACCAGAGATTTGCAGTTATGGTGTCTACTTTTTCATTTTGGTCATTGGTGTCATGTCTGTGTGTCATCCGTCCGTCAAGCTGTTCACGCTTTCATATCTAGAGAGCAACACCCCCCCCCCCCCCAAAGCTATGGTTATTAGTGCTTATTGTTTTACATTTTGATTGTATTTAACAGTGCTATTGGCAGGACATGGGTAGTGAGTGTGGCTGGTGGTAATAACAAAAATACTTTCTGAAGTGGCTCAGAGAAATGGGGAGGGGGTGGGGGGGGGGGGGTGTTGAGGTAGTGTGGTGTGGTTGTGAAAATCGGGTAAAATGGCTGAAAAAGCTATGCGGCAATCAGAAAGGCCATGCTGTATCTTTTTACTGGTTGAAAATAGAGACTTGTGGTTTTTGTTCATTCAACTCAGGATAGACTCCAGATTATTTTGCCTGAGTGAAATCCAGGGGGAGATCACTCTTGTTTTCTCTTTAAGGTTCCGCTCCACAGTTTCGCACTATTGCACAGGGGTGAAATTCTAAACAAAGGGCGTATGTTGAAACTAAGGCCATGTAAAATAGAGATATATTTTTAGTATCAGATATATGATAACATTAGGCTTTTTGTTGGACAAGAGAATTTGAAGTTTGGGTCCCAAAGTTGGAGTCTGATACATAGGGGTAAATTACCAGATGAATTATGGGAAACAGTGGCTTCGAAAAATTGGCTATTTTTTTAAATGTAATTTTTACACGGGTTTGTTACCAGACAGGTAACTAAAAAATGAGACGGAAACATATAATTTTTTTTTTGCATTTTAGAAACAACTGATGCTCTGCTCCAGGGGTGGGTAGGTGGGGTTGGTGGGAAAATTCTGCTTTTGAGGCTGCTAGGTGGCAGAATATGACTGGTTTCGGTATTTTTTCGGGCAATTTTTCAGGTTGAAGTCTTGCCTTTGACAATAAATAATTCCACCCACATTCAGATTGTTTATTTCTACTTAGTCAGATAGTGTTATATGTTTTTTGTGGATTTGGGAAATGTAATACATGTAATGGGTTAGATAACTAAGTTACAGGATATTTGCATTTGAAGAGAGTGTATGGCATGTCACATTTGGAAATGCCTGGAAAACTGTGGAGCGGAACCTTAAAGAGCATTCTGCCAACGGTGTCAATTCTTGAACCAGGAAGTTCCTTAATTGTGTTTGAGTTATAAATACACCATTTTTCAAAAAACATTTCATTATTTCTGGTTTGTGTGCTATTGTTAGTAGTAGTTAACATTCATCAAGTGATATCTCTGCACAACTGGAAGGAAAATAAGTGGAAATTTTGAGAAATTTATTGATGTAGCCTAATTTCGCACTTGTTTTGAATTTTCGTCAAGATTTCAAAAACATTAAGGTAGAGCACTGCCTTTCCTAAACACCGAGCCTTGTATTTATGACAAATTTGTGCAGTTATGGACAGCCTGGTTGTTACTGTTGACCAGAGATTTGCAGTTATGGTGTCTACTTTTTCATTTTGGTCATTGGTGTCATGTCTGTGTGTCATCCGTCCGTCAAGCTGTTCACGCTTTCATATCTAGAGAGCAACACCCCCCCCCCCCAAAGCTATGGTTATTAGTGCTTATTGTTTTACATTTTGATTGTATTTAACAGTGCTATTGGCAGGACATGGGTAGTGAGTGTGGCTGGTGGTAATAACAAAAATACTTTCTGAAGTGGCTCAGAGAAATGGGGAGGGGGTGGGGGGGGGGGTGTTGAGGTAGTGTGGTGTGGTTGTGAAAATCGGGTAAAATGGCTGAAAAAGCTATGCGGCAATCAGAAAGGCCATGCTGTATCTTTTTACTGGTTGAAAATAGAGACTTGTGGTTTTTGTTCATTCAACTCAGGATAGACTCCAGATTATTTTGCCTGAGTGAAATCCAGGGGGAGATCACTCTTGTTTTCTCTTTAAGGTTCCGCTCCACAGTTTCGCACTATTGCACAGGGGTGAAATTCTAAACAAAGGGCGTATGTTGAAACTAAGGCCATGTAAAATAGAGATATATTTTTAGTATCAGATATATGATAACATTAGGCTTTTTGTTGGACAAGAGAATTTGAAGTTTGGGTCCCAAAGTTGGAGTCTGATACATAGGGGTAAATTACCAGATGAATTATGGGAAACAGTGGCTTCGAAAAATTGGCTATTTTTTTAAATGTAATTTTTACACGGGTTTGTTACCAGACAGGTAACTAAAAAATGAGACGGAAACATATAATTTTTTTTTTGCATTTTAGAAACAACTGATGCTCTGCTCCAGGGGTGGGTAGGTGGGGTTGGTGGGAAAATTCTGCTTTTGAGGCTGCTAGGTGGCAGAATATGACTGGTTTCGGTATTTTTTCGGGCAATTTTTCAGGTTGAAGTCTTGCCTTTGACAATAAATAATTCCACCCACATTCAGATTGTTTATTTCTACTTAGTCAGATAGTGTTATATGTTTTTGTGGATTTGGGAAATGTAATACATGTAATGGGTTAGATAACTAAGTTACAGGATATTTGCATTTGAAGAGAGTGTATGGCATGTCACATTTGGAAATGCCTGGAAAACTGTGGAGCGGAACCTTAAAGAGCATTCTGCCAACGGTGTCAATTCTTGAACCAGGAAGTTCCTTAATTGTGTTTGAGTTATAAATACACCATTTTTCAAAAAACATTTCATTATTTCTGGTTTGTGTGCTATTGTTAGTAGTAGTTAACATTCATCAAGTGATATCTCTGCACAACTGGAAGGAAATAAGTGGAAATTTTGAGAAATTTATTGATGTAGCCTAATTTCGCACTTGTTTTGAATTTTCGTCAAGATTTCAAAAACATTAAGGTAGAGCACTGCCTTTCCTAAACACCGAGCCTTGTATTTATGACAAATTTGTGCAGTTATGGACAGCCTGGTTGTTACTGTTGACCAGAGATTTGCAGTTATGGTGTCTACTTTTTCATTTTGGTCATTGGTGTCATGTCTGTGTGTCATCCGTCCGTCAAGCTGTTCACGCTTTCATATCTAGAGAGCAACACCCCCCCCCCCCAAAGCTATGGTTATTAGTGCTTATTGTTTTACATTTTGATTGTATTTAACAGTGCTATTGGCAGGACATGGGTAGTGAGTGTGGCTGGTGGTAATAACAAAAATACTTTCTGAAGTGGCTCAGAGAAATGGGGAGGGGGTGGGGGGGGGGGTGTTGAGGTAGTGTGGTGTGGTTGTGAAAATCGGGTAAAATGGCTGAAAAAGCTATGCGGCAATCAGAAAGGCCATGCTGTATCTTTTTACTGGTTGAAAATAGAGACTTGTGGTTTTTGTTCATTCAACTCAGGATAGACTCCAGATTATTTTGCCTGAGTGAAATCCAGGGGGAGATCACTCTTGTTTTCTCTTTAAGGTTCCGCTCCACAGTTTCGCACTATTGCACAGGGGTGAAATTCTAAACAAAGGGCGTATGTTGAAACTAAGGCCATGTAAAATAGAGATATATTTTTAGTATCAGATATATGATAACATTAGGCTTTTTGTTGGACAAGAGAATTTGAAGTTTGGGTCCCAAAGTTGGAGTCTGATACATAGGGGTAAATTACCAGATGAATTATGGGAAACAGTGGCTTCGAAAAATTGGCTATTTTTTTAAATGTAATTTTTACACGGGTTTGTTACCAGACAGGTAACTAAAAAATGAGACGGAAACATATAATTTTTTTTTTGCATTTTAGAAACAACTGATGCTCTGCTCCAGGGGTGGGTAGGTGGGGTTGGTGGGAAAATTCTGCTTTTGAGGCTGCTAGGTGGCAGAATATGACTGGTTTCGGTATTTTTTCGGGCAATTTTTCAGGTTGAAGTCTTGCCTTTGACAATAAATAATTCCACCCACATTCAGATTGTTTATTTCTACTTAGTCAGATAGTGTTATATGTTTTTTGTGGATTTGGGAAATGTAATACATGTAATGGGTTAGATAACTAAGTTACAGGATATTTGCATTTGAAGAGAGTGTATGGCATGTCACATTTGGAAATGCCTGGAAAACTGTGGAGCGGAACCTTAAAGAGCATTCTGCCAACGGTGTCAATTCTTGAACCAGGAAGTTCCTTAATTGTGTTTGAGTTATAAATACACCATTTTTCAAAAAACATTTCATTATTTCTGGTTTGTGTGCTATTGTTAGTAGTAGTTAACATTCATCAAGTGATATCTCTGCACAACTGGAAGGAAATAAGTGGAAATTTTGAGAAATTTATTGATGTAGCCTAATTTCGCACTTGTTTTGAATTTTCGTCAAGATTTCAAAAACATTAAGGTAGAGCACTGCCTTTCCTAAACACCGAGCCTTGTATTTATGACAAATTTGTGCAGTTATGGACAGCCTGGTTGTTACTGTTGACCAGAGATTTGCAGTTATGGTGTCTACTTTTTCATTTTGGTCATTGGTGTCATGTCTGTGTGTCATCCGTCCGTCAAGCTGTTCACGCTTTCATATCTAGAGAGCAACACCCCCCCCCCCAAAGCTATGGTTATTAGTGCTTATTGTTTTACATTTTGATTGTATTTAACAGTGCTATTGGCAGGACATGGGTAGTGAGTGTGGCTGGTGGTAATAACAAAAATACTTTCTGAAGTGGCTCAGAGAAATGGGGAGGGGGTGGGGGGGGGGTGTTGAGGTAGTGTGGTGTGGTTGTGAAAATCGGGTAAAATGGCTGAAAAAGCTATGCGGCAATCAGAAAGGCCATGCTGTATCTTTTTACTGGTTGAAAATAGAGACTTGTGGTTTTTGTTCATTCAACTCAGGATAGACTCCAGATTATTTTGCCTGAGTGAAATCCAGGGGGAGATCACTCTTGTTTTCTCTTTAAGGTTCCGCTCCACAGTTTCGCACTATTGCACAGGGGTGAAATTCTAAACAAAGGGCGTATGTTGAAACTAAGGCCATGTAAAATAGAGATATATTTTTAGTATCAGATATATGATAACATTAGGCTTTTTGTTGGACAAGAGAATTTGAAGTTTGGGTCCCAAAGTTGGAGTCTGATACATAGGGGTAAATTACCAGATGAATTATGGGAAACAGTGGCTTCGAAAAATTGGCTATTTTTTTAAATGTAATTTTTACACGGGTTTGTTACCAGACAGGTAACTAAAAAATGAGACGGAAACATATAATTTTTTTTTTGCATTTTAGAAACAACTGATGCTCTGCTCCAGGGGTGGGTAGGTGGGGTTGGTGGGAAAATTCTGCTTTTGAGGCTGCTAGGTGGCAGAATATGACTGGTTTCGGTATTTTTTCGGGCAATTTTTCAGGTTGAAGTCTTGCCTTTGACAATAAATAATTCCACCCACATTCAGATTGTTTATTTCTACTTAGTCAGATAGTGTTATATGTTTTTTGTGGATTTGGGAAATGTAATACATGTAATGGGTTAGATAACTAAGTTACAGGATATTTGCATTTGAAGAGAGTGTATGGCATGTCACATTTGGAAATGCCTGGAAAACTGTGGAGCGGAACCTTAAAGAGCATTCTGCCAACGGTGTCAATTCTTGAACCAGGAAGTTCCTTAATTGTGTTTGAGTTATAAATACACCATTTTTCAAAAAACATTTCATTATTTCTGGTTTGTGTGCTATTGTTAGTAGTAGTTAACATTCATCAAGTGATATCTCTGCACAACTGGAAGGAAATAAGTGGAAATTTTGAGAAATTTATTGATGTAGCCTAATTTCGCACTTGTTTTGAATTTTCGTCAAGATTTCAAAAACATTAAGGTAGAGCACTGCCTTTCCTAAACACCGAGCCTTGTATTTATGACAAATTTGTGCAGTTATGGACAGCCTGGTTGTTACTGTTGACCAGAGATTTGCAGTTATGGTGTCTACTTTTTCATTTTGGTCATTGGTGTCATGTCTGTGTGTCATCCGTCCGTCAAGCTGTTCACAGCTTTCATATCTAGAGAGCAACACCCCCACCCCCCCCAAAGCTATGGTTATTAGTGCTTATTGTTTTACATTTTGATTGTATTTAACAGTGCTATTGGCAGGACATGGGTAGTGAGTGTGGCTGGTGGTAATAACAAAAATACTTTCTGAAGTGGCTCAGAGAAATGGGGAGGGGGTGGGGGGGGGTGTTGAGGTAGTGTGGTGTGGTTGTGAAAATCGGGTAAAATGGCTGAAAAAGCTATGCGGCAATCAGAAAGGCCATGCTGTATCTTTTTACTGGTTGAAAATAGAGACTTGTGGTTTTTGTTCATTCAACTCAGGATAGACTCCAGATTATTTTGCCTGAGTGAAATCCAGGGGGAGATCACTCTTGTTTTCTCTTTAAGGTTCCGCTCCACAGTTTCGCACTATTGCACAGGGGTGAAATTCTAAACAAAGGGCGTATGTTGAAACTAAGGCCATGTAAAATAGAGATATATTTTTAGTATCAGATATATGATAACATTAGGCTTTTTGTTGGACAAGAGAATTTGAAGTTTGGGTCCCAAAGTTGGAGTCTGATACATAGGGGTAAATTACCAGATGAATTATGGGAAACAGTGGCTTCGAAAAATTGGCTATTTTTTTAAATGTAATTTTTACACGGGTTTGTTACCAGACAGGTAACTAAAAAATGAGACGGAAACATATAATTTTTTTTTTGGCATTTTAGAAACAACTGATGCTCTGCTCCAGGGGTGGGTAGGTGGGGTTGGTGGGAAAATTCTGCTTTTGAGGCTGCTAGGTGGCAGAATATGACTGGTTTCGGTATTTTTTCGGGCAATTTTTCAGGTTGAAGTCTTGCCTTTGACAATAAATAATTCCACCCACATTCAGATTGTTTATTTCTACTTAGTCAGATAGTGTTATATGTTTTTTGTGGATTTGGGAAATGTAATACATGTAATGGGTTAGATAACTAAGTTACAGGATATTTGCATTTGAAGAGAGTGTATGGCATGTCACATTTGGAAATGCCTGGAAAACTGTGGAGCGGAACCTTAAAGAGCATTCTGCCAACGGTGTCAATTCTTGAACCAGGAAGTTCCTTAATTGTGTTTGAGTTATAAATACACCATTTTTCAAAAAACATTTCATTATTTCTGGTTTGTGTGCTATTGTTAGTAGTAGTTAACATTCATCAAGTGATATCTCTGCACAACTGGAAGGAAATAAGTGGAAATTTTGAGAAATTTATTGATGTAGCCTAATTTCGCACTTGTTTTGAATTTTCGTCAAGATTTCAAAAACATTAAGGTAGAGCACTGCCTTTCCTAAACACCGAGCCTTGTATTTATGACAAATTTGTGCAGTTATGGACAGCCTGGTTGTTACTGTTGACCAGAGATTTGCAGTTATGGTGTCTACTTTTTCATTTTGGTCATTGGTGTCATGTCTGTGTGTCATCCGTCCGTCAAGCTGTTCACGCTTTCATATCTAGAGAGCAACACCCCCCCCCCCAAAGCTATGGTTATTAGTGCTTATTGTTTTACATTTTGATTGTATTTAACAGTGCTATTGGCAGGACATGGGTAGTGAGTGTGGCTGGTGGTAATAACAAAAATACTTTCTGAAGTGGCTCAGAGAAATGGGGAGGGGGTGGGGGGGGGGGGGGGTGTTGAGGTAGTGTGGTGTGGTTGTGAAAATCGGGTAAAATGGCTGAAAAAGCTATGCGGCAATCAGAAAGGCCATGCTGTATCTTTTTACTGGTTGAAAATAGAGACTTGTGGTTTTTGTTCATTCAACTCAGGATAGACTCCAGATTATTTTGCCTGAGTGAAATCCAGGGGGAGATCACTCTTGTTTTCTCTTTAAGGTTCCGCTCCACAGTTTCGCACTATTGCACAGGGGTGAAATTCTAAACAAAGGGCGTATGTTGAAACTAAGGCCATGTAAAATAGAGATATATTTTTAGTATCAGATATATGATAACATTAGGCTTTTTGTTGGACAAGAGAATTTGAAGTTTGGGTCCCAAAGTTGGAGTCTGATACATAGGGGTAAATTACCAGATGAATTATGGGAAACAGTGGCTTCGAAAAATTGGCTATTTTTTTAAATGTAATTTTTACACGGGTTTGTTACCAGACAGGTAACTAAAAAATGAGACGGAAACATATAATTTTTTTTTTGCATTTTAGAAACAACTGATGCTCTGCTCCAGGGGTGGGTAGGTGGGGTTGGTGGGAAAATTCTGCTTTTGAGGCTGCTAGGTGGCAGAATATGACTGGTTTCGGTATTTTTTCGGGCAATTTTTCAGGTTGAAGTCTTGCCTTTGACAATAAATAATTCCACCCACATTCAGATTGTTTATTTCTACTTAGTCAGATAGTGTTATATGTTTTTTGTGGATTTGGGAAATGTAATACATGTAATGGGTTAGATAACTAAGTTACAGGATATTTGCATTTGAAGAGAGTGTATGGCATGTCACATTTGGAAATGCCTGGAAAACTGTGGAGCGGAACCTTAAAGAGCATTCTGCCAACGGTGTCAATTCTTGAACCAGGAAGTTCCTTAATTGTGTTTGAGTTATAAATACACCATTTTTCAAAAAACATTTCATTATTTCTGGTTTGTGTGCTATTGTTAGTAGTAGTTAACATTCATCAAGTGATATCTCTGCACAACTGGAAGGAAATAAGTGGAAATTTTGAGAAATTTATTGATGTAGCCTAATTTCGCACTTGTTTTGAATTTTCGTCAAGATTTCAAAAACATTAAGGTAGAGCACTGCCTTTCCTAAACACCGAGCCTTGTATTTATGACAAATTTGTGCAGTTATGGACAGCCTGGTTGTTACTGTTGACCAGAGATTTGCAGTTATGGTGTCTACTTTTTCATTTTGGTCATTGGTGTCATGTCTGTGTGTCATCCGTCCGTCAAGCTGTTCACGCTTTCATATCTAGAGAGCAACACCCCCCCCCCAAAGCTATGGTTATTAGTGCTTATTGTTTTACATTTTGATTGTATTTAACAGTGCTATTGGCAGGACATGGGTAGTGAGTGTGGCTGGTGGTAATAACAAAAATACTTTCTGAAGTGGCTCAGAGAAATGGGGAGGGGGTGGGGGGGGGGGTGTTGAGGTAGTGTGGTGTGGTTGTGAAAATCGGGTAAAATGGCTGAAAAAGCTATGCGGCAATCAGAAAGGCCATGCTGTATCTTTTTACTGGTTGAAAATAGAGACTTGTGGTTTTTGTTCATTCAACTCAGGATAGACTCCAGATTATTTTGCCTGAGTGAAATCCAGGGGGAGATCACTCTTGTTTTCTCTTTAAGGTTCCGCTCCACAGTTTCGCACTATTGCACAGGGGTGAAATTCTAAACAAAGGGCGTATGTTGAAACTAAGGCCATGTAAAATAGAGATATATTTTTAGTATCAGATATATGATAACATTAGGCTTTTTGTTGGACAAGAGAATTTGAAGTTTGGGTCCCAAAGTTGGAGTCTGATACATAGGGGTAAATTACCAGATGAATTATGGGAAACAGTGGCTTCGAAAAATTGGCTATTTTTTTAAATGTAATTTTTACACGGGTTTGTTACCAGACAGGTAACTAAAAAATGAGACGGAAACATATAATTTTTTTTTTGCATTTTAGAAACAACTGATGCTCTGCTCCATGGGTGGGTAGGTGGGGTTGGTGGGAAAATTCTGCTTTTGAGGCTGCTAGGTGGCAGAATATGACTGGTTTCGGTATTTTTTCGGGCAATTTTTCAGGTTGAAGTCTTGCCTTTGACAATAAATAATTCCACCCACATTCAGATTGTTTATTTCTACTTAGTCAGATAGTGTTATATGTTTTTTGTGGATTTGGGAAATGTAATACATGTAATGGGTTAGATAACTAAGTTACAGGATATTTGCATTTGAAGAGAGTGTATGGCATGTCACATTTGGAAATGCCTGGAAAACTGTGGAGCGGAACCTTAAAGAGCATTCTGCCAACGGTGTCAATTCTTGAACCAGGAAGTTCCTTAATTGTGTTTGAGTTATAAATACACCATTTTTCAAAAAACATTTCATTATTTCTGGTTTGTGTGCTATTGTTAGTAGTAGTTAACATTCATCAAGTGATATCTCTGCACAACTGGAAGGAAATAAGTGGAAATTTTGAGAAATTTATTGATGTAGCCTAATTTCGCACTTGTTTTGAATTTTCGTCAAGATTTCAAAAACATTAAGGTAGAGCACTGCCTTTCCTAAACACCGAGCCTTGTATTTATGACAAATTTGTGCAGTTATGGACAGCCTGGTTGTTACTGTTGACCAGAGATTTGCAGTTATGGTGTCTACTTTTTCATTTTGGTCATTGGTGTCATGTCTGTGTGTCATCCGTCCGTCAAGCTGTTCACGCTTTCATATCTAGAGAGCAACACCCCCCCCCCCCCCCCCCAAAGCTATGGTTATTAGTGCTTATTGTTTTACATTTTGATTGTATTTAACAGTGCTATTGGCAGGACATGGGTAGTGAGTGTGGCTGGTGGTAATAACAAAAATACTTTCTGAAGTGGCTCAGAGAAATGGGGAGGGGGTGGGGGGGGGGGGTGTTGAGGTAGTGTGGTGTGGTTGTGAAAATCGGGTAAAATGGCTGAAAAAGCTATGCGGCAATCAGAAAGGCCATGCTGTATCTTTTTACTGGTTGAAAATAGAGACTTGTGGTTTTTGTTCATTCAACTCAGGATAGACTCCAGATTATTTTGCCTGAGTGAAATCCAGGGGGAGATCACTCTTGTTTTCTCTTTAAGGTTCCGCTCCACAGTTTCGCACTATTGCACAGGGGTGAAATTCTAAACAAAGGGCGTATGTTGAAACTAAGGCCATGTAAAATAGAGATATATTTTTAGTATCAGATATATGATAACATTAGGCTTTTTGTTGGACAAGAGAATTTGAAGTTTGGGTCCCAAAGTTGGAGTCTGATACATAGGGGTAAATTACCAGATGAATTATGGGAAACAGTGGCTTCGAAAAATTGGCTATTTTTTTAAATGTAATTTTTACACGGGTTTGTTACCAGACAGGTAACTAAAAAATGAGACGGAAACATATAATTTTTTTTTTGCATTTTAGAAACAACTGATGCTCTGCTCCAGGGGTGGGTAGGTGGGGTTGGTGGGAAAATTCTGCTTTTGAGGCTGCTAGGTGGCAGAATATGACTGGTTTCGGTATTTTTTCGGGCAATTTTTCAGGTTGAAGTCTTGCCTTTGACAATAAATAATTCCACCCACATTCAGATTGTTTATTTCTACTTAGTCAGATAGTGTTATATGTTTTTTGTGGATTTGGGAAATGTAATACATGTAATGGGTTAGATAACTAAGTTACAGGATATTTGCATTTGAAGAGAGTGTATGGCATGTCACATTTGGAAATGCCTGGAAAACTGTGGAGCGGAACCTTAAAGAGCATTCTGCCAACGGTGTCAATTCTTGAACCAGGAAGTTCCTTAATTGTGTTTGAGTTATAAATACACCATTTTTCAAAAAACATTTCATTATTTCTGGTTTGTGTGCTATTGTTAGTAGTAGTTAACATTCATCAAGTGATATCTCTGCACAACTGGAAGGAAATAAGTGGAAATTTTGAGAAATTTATTGATGTAGCCTAATTTCGCACTTGTTTTGAATTTTCGTCAAGATTTCAAAAACATTAAGGTAGAGCACTGCCTTTCCTAAACACCGAGCCTTGTATTTATGACAAATTTGTGCAGTTATGGACAGCCTGGTTGTTACTGTTGACCAGAGATTTGCAGTTATGGTGTCTACTTTTTCATTTTGGTCATTGGTGTCATGTCTGTGTGTCATCCGTCCGTCAAGCTGTTCACGCTTTCATATCTAGAGAGCAACACCCCCCCCCCCCCCCAAAGCTATGGTTATTAGTGCTTATTGTTTTACATTTTGATTGTATTTAACAGTGCTATTGGCAGGACATGGGTAGTGAGTGTGGCTGGTGGTAATAACAAAAATACTTTCTGAAGTGGCTCAGAGAAATGGGGAGGGGGTGGGGGGGGGGGTGTTGAGGTAGTGTGGTGTGGTTGTGAAAATCGGGTAAAATGGCTGAAAAAGCTATGCGGCAATCAGAAAGGCCATGCTGTATCTTTTTACTGGTTGAAAATAGAGACTTGTGGTTTTTGTTCATTCAACTCAGGATAGACTCCAGATTATTTTGCCTGAGTGAAATCCAGGGGGAGATCACTCTTGTTTTCTCTTTAAGGTTCCGCTCCACAGTTTCGCACTATTGCACAGGGGTGAAATTCTAAACAAAGGGCGTATGTTGAAACTAAGGCCATGTAAAATAGAGATATATTTTTAGTATCAGATATATGATAACATTAGGCTTTTTGTTGGACAAGAGAATTTGAAGTTTGGGTCCCAAAGTTGGAGTCTGATACATAGGGGTAAATTACCAGATGAATTATGGGAAACAGTGGCTTCGAAAAATTGGCTATTTTTTTAAATGTAATTTTTACACGGGTTTGTTACCAGACAGGTAACTAAAAAATGAGACGGAAACATATAATTTTTTTTTTGCATTTTAGAAACAACTGATGCTCTGCTCCAGGGGTGGGTAGGTGGGGTTGGTGGGAAAATTCTGCTTTTGAGGCTGCTAGGTGGCAGAATATGACTGGTTTCGGTATTTTTTCGGGCAATTTTTCAGGTTGAAGTCTTGCCTTTGACAATAAATAATTCCACCCACATTCAGATTGTTTATTTCTACTTAGTCAGATAGTGTTATATGTTTTTTGTGGATTTGGGAAATGTAATACATGTAATGGGTTAGATAACTAAGTTACAGGATATTTGCATTTGAAGAGAGTGTATGGCATGTCACATTTGGAAATGCCTGGAAAACTGTGGAGCGGAACCTTAAAGAGCATTCTGCCAACGGTGTCAATTCTTGAACCAGGAAGTTCCTTAATTGTGTTTGAGTTATAAATACACCATTTTTCAAAAAACATTTCATTATTTCTGGTTTGTGTGCTATTGTTAGTAGTAGTTAACATTCATCAAGTGATATCTCTGCACAACTGGAAGGAAATAAGTGGAAATTTTGAGAAATTTATTGATGTAGCCTAATTTCGCACTTGTTTTGAATTTTCGTCAAGATTTCAAAAACATTAAGGTAGAGCACTGCCTTTCCTAAACACCGAGCCTTGTATTTATGACAAATTTGTGCAGTTATGGACAGCCTGGTTGTTACTGTTGACCAGAGATTTGCAGTTATGGTGTCTACTTTTTCATTTTGGTCATTGGTGTCATGTCTGTGTGTCATCCGTCCGTCAAGCTGTTCACGCTTTCATATCTAGAGAGCAACACCCCCCCCCCCCCCAAAGCTATGGTTATTAGTGCTTATTGTTTTACATTTTGATTGTATTTAACAGTGCTATTGGCAGGACATGGGTAGTGAGTGTGGCTGGTGGTAATAACAAAAATACTTTCTGAAGTGGCTCAGAGAAATGGGGAGGGGGTGGGGGGGGGGGTGTTGAGGTAGTGTGGTGTGGTTGTGAAAATCGGGTAAAATGGCTGAAAAAGCTATGCGGCAATCAGAAAGGCCATGCTGTATCTTTTTACTGGTTGAAAATAGAGACTTGTGGTTTTTGTTCATTCAACTCAGGATAGACTCCAGATTATTTTGCCTGAGTGAAATCCAGGGGGAGATCACTCTTGTTTTCTCTTTAAGGTTCCGCTCCACAGTTTCGCACTATTGCACAGGGGTGAAATTCTAAACAAAGGGCGTATGTTGAAACTAAGGCCATGTAAAATAGAGATATATTTTTAGTATCAGATATATGATAACATTAGGCTTTTTGTTGGACAAGAGAATTTGAAGTTTGGGTCCCAAAGTTGGAGTCTGATACATAGGGGTAAATTACCAGATGAATTATGGGAAACAGTGGCTTCGAAAAATTGGCTATTTTTTTAAATGTAATTTTTACACGGGTTTGTTACCAGACAGGTAACTAAAAAATGAGACGGAAACATATAATTTTTTTTTTGCATTTTAGAAACAACTGATGCTCTGCTCCAGGGGTGGGTAGGTGGGGTTGGTGGGAAAATTCTGCTTTTGAGGCTGCTAGGTGGCAGAATATGACTGGTTTCGGTATTTTTTCGGGCAATTTTTCAGGTTGAAGTCTTGCCTTTGACAATAAATAATTCCACCCACATTCAGATTGTTTATTTCTACTTAGTCAGATAGTGTTATATGTTTTTTGTGGATTTGGGAAATGTAATACATGTAATGGGTTAGATAACTAAGTTACAGGATATTTGCATTTGAAGAGAGTGTATGGCATGTCACATTTGGAAATGCCTGGAAAACTGTGGAGCGGAACCTTAAAGAGCATTCTGCCAACGGTGTCAATTCTTGAACCAGGAAGTTCCTTAATTGTGTTTGAGTTATAAATACACCATTTTTCAAAAAACATTTCATTATTTCTGGTTTGTGTGCTATTGTTAGTAGTAGTTAACATTCATCAAGTGATATCTCTGCACAACTGGAAGGAAATAAGTGGAAATTTTGAGAAATTTATTGATGTAGCCTAATTTCGCACTTGTTTTGAATTTTCGTCAAGATTTCAAAAACATTAAGGTAGAGCACTGCCTTTCCTAAACACCGAGCCTTGTATTTATGACAAATTTGTGCAGTTATGGACAGCCTGGTTGTTACTGTTGACCAGAGATTTGCAGTTATGGTGTCTACTTTTTCATTTTGGTCATTGGTGTCATGTCTGTGTGTCATCCGTCCGTCAAGCTGTTCACGCTTTCATATCTAGAGAGCAACACCCCCCCCCCCCAAAGCTATGGTTATTAGTGCTTATTGTTTTACATTTTGATTGTATTTAACAGTGCTATTGGCAGGACATGGGTAGTGAGTGTGGCTGGTGGTAATAACAAAAATACTTTCTGAAGTGGCTCAGAGAAATGGGGAGGGGGTGGGGGGGGGGGGGTGTTGAGGTAGTGTGGTGTGGTTGTGAAAATCGGGTAAAATGGCTGAAAAAGCTATGCGGCAATCAGAAAGGCCATGCTGTATCTTTTTACTGGTTGAAAATAGAGACTTGTGGTTTTTGTTCATTCAACTCAGGATAGACTCCAGATTATTTTGCCTGAGTGAAATCCAGGGGGAGATCACTCTTGTTTTCTCTTTAAGGTTCCGCTCCACAGTTTCGCACTATTGCACAGGGGTGAAATTCTAAACAAAGGGCGTATGTTGAAACTAAGGCCATGTAAAATAGAGATATATTTTTAGTATCAGATATATGATAACATTAGGCTTTTTGTTGGACAAGAGAATTTGAAGTTTGGGTCCCAAAGTTGGAGTCTGATACATAGGGGTAAATTACCAGATGAATTATGGGAAACAGTGGCTTCGAAAAATTGGCTATTTTTTTAAATGTAATTTTTACACGGGTTTGTTACCAGACAGGTAACTAAAAAATGAGACGGAAACATATAATTTTTTTTTTGCATTTTAGAAACAACTGATGCTCTGCTCCAGGGGTGGGTAGGTGGGGTTGGTGGGAAAATTCTGCTTTTGAGGCTGCTAGGTGGCAGAATATGACTGGTTTCGGTATTTTTTCGGGCAATTTTTCAGGTTGAAGTCTTGCCTTTGACAATAAATAATTCCACCCACATTCAGATTGTTTATTTCTACTTAGTCAGATAGTGTTATATGTTTTTTGTGGATTTGGGAAATGTAATACATGTAATGGGTTAGATAACTAAGTTACAGGATATTTGCATTTGAAGAGAGTGTATGGCATGTCACATTTGGAAATGCCTGGAAAACTGTGGAGCGGAACCTTAAAGAGCATTCTGCCAACGGTGTCAATTCTTGAACCAGGAAGTTCCTTAATTGTGTTTGAGTTATAAATACACCATTTTTCAAAAAACATTTCATTATTTCTGGTTTGTGTGCTATTGTTAGTAGTAGTTAACATTCATCAAGTGATATCTCTGCACAACTGGAAGGAAATAAGTGGAAATTTTGAGAAATTTATTGATGTAGCCTAATTTCGCACTTGTTTTGAATTTTCGTCAAGATTTCAAAACATTAAGGTAGAGCACTGCCTTTCCTAAACACCGAGCCTTGTATTTATGACAAATTTGTGCAGTTATGGACAGCCTGGTTGTTACTGTTGACCAGAGATTTGCAGTTATGGTGTCTACTTTTTCATTTTGGTCATTGGTGTCATGTCTGTGTGTCATCCGTCCGTCAAGCTGTTCACGCTTTCATATCTAGAGAGCAACACCCCCCCCCCCCAAAGCTATGGTTATTAGTGCTTATTGTTTTACATTTTGATTGTATTTAACAGTGCTATTGGCAGGACATGGGTAGTGAGTGTGGCTGGTGGTAATAACAAAAATACTTTCTGAAGTGGCTCAGAGAAATGGGGAGGGGGTGGGGGGGGGGGGGGGTGTTGAGGTAGTGTGGTGTGGTTGTGAAAATCGGGTAAAATGGCTGAAAAAGCTATGCGGCAATCAGAAAGGCCATGCTGTATCTTTTTACTGGTTGAAAATAGAGACTTGTGGTTTTTGTTCATTCAACTCAGGATAGACTCCAGATTATTTTGCCTGAGTGAAATCCAGGGGGAGATCACTCTTGTTTTCTCTTTAAGGTTCCGCTCCACAGTTTCGCACTATTGCACAGGGGTGAAATTCTAAACAAAGGGCGTATGTTGAAACTAAGGCCATGTAAAATAGAGATATATTTTTAGTATCAGATATATGATAACATTAGGCTTTTTGTTGGACAAGAGAATTTGAAGTTTGGGTCCCAAAGTTGGAGTCTGATACATAGGGGTAAATTACCAGATGAATTATGGGAAACAGTGGCTTCGAAAAATTGGCTATTTTTTTAAATGTAATTTTTACACGGGTTTGTTACCAGACAGGTAACTAAAAAATGAGACGGAAACATATAATTTTTTTTTTGCATTTTAGAAACAACTGATGCTCTGCTCCAGGGGTGGGTAGGTGGGGTTGGTGGGAAAATTCTGCTTTTGAGGCTGCTAGGTGGCAGAATATGACTGGTTTCGGTATTTTTTCGGGCAATTTTTCAGGTTGAAGTCTTGCCTTTGACAATAAATAATTCCACCCACATTCAGATTGTTTATTTCTACTTAGTCAGATAGTGTTATATGTTTTTTGTGGATTTGGGAAATGTAATACATGTAATGGGTTAGATAACTAAGTTACAGGATATTTGCATTTGAAGAGAGTGTATGGCATGTCACATTTGGAAATGCCTGGAAAACTGTGGAGCGGAACCTTAAAGAGCATTCTGCCAACGGTGTCAATTCTTGAACCAGGAAGTTCCTTAATTGTGTTTGAGTTATAAATACACCATTTTTCAAAAAACATTTCATTATTTCTGGTTTGTGTGCTATTGTTAGTAGTAGTTAACATTCATCAAGTGATATCTCTGCACAACTGGAAGGAAATAAGTGGAAATTTTGAGAAATTTATTGATGTAGCCTAATTTCGCACTTGTTTTGAATTTTCGTCAAGATTTCAAAAACATTAAGGTAGAGCACTGCCTTTCCTAAACACCGAGCCTTGTATTTATGACAAATTTGTGCAGTTATGGACAGCCTGGTTGTTACTGTTGACCAGAGATTTGCAGTTATGGTGTCTACTTTTTCATTTTGGTCATTGGTGTCATGTCTGTGTGTCATCCGTCCGTCAAGCTGTTCACGCTTTCATATCTAGAGAGCAACACCCCCCCCCCCCCAAAGCTATGGTTATTAGTGCTTATTGTTTTACATTTTGATTGTATTTAACAGTGCTATTGGCAGGACATGGGTAGTGAGTGTGGCTGGTGGTAATAACAAAAATACTTTCTGAAGTGGCTCAGAGAAATGGGGAGGGGGTGGGGGGGGGGGTGTTGAGGTAGTGTGGTGTGGTTGTGAAAATCGGGTAAAATGGCTGAAAAAGCTATGCGGCAATCAGAAAGGCCATGCTGTATCTTTTTACTGGTTGAAAATAGAGACTTGTGGTTTTTGTTCATTCAACTCAGGATAGACTCCAGATTATTTTGCCTGAGTGAAATCCAGGGGGAGATCACTCTTGTTTTCTCTTTAAGGTTCCGCTCCACAGTTTCGCACTATTGCACAGGGGTGAAATTCTAAACAAAGGGCGTATGTTGAAACTAAGGCCATGTAAAATAGAGATATATTTTTAGTATCAGATATATGATAACATTAGGCTTTTTGTTGGACAAGAGAATTTGAAGTTTGGGTCCCAAAGTTGGAGTCTGATACATAGGGGTAAATTACCAGATGAATTATGGGAAACAGTGGCTTCGAAAAATTGGCTATTTTTTTAAATGTAATTTTTACACGGGTTTGTTACCAGACAGGTAACTAAAAAATGAGACGGAAACATATAATTTTTTTTTTGCATTTTAGAAACAACTGATGCTCTGCTCCAGGGGTGGGTAGGTGGGGTTGGTGGGAAAATTCTGCTTTTGAGGCTGCTAGGTGGCAGAATATGACTGGTTTCGGTATTTTTTCGGGCAATTTTTCAGGTTGAAGTCTTGCCTTTGACAATAAATAATTCCACCCACATTCAGATTGTTTATTTCTACTTAGTCAGATAGTGTTATATGTTTTTTGTGGATTTGGGAAATGTAATACATGTAATGGGTTAGATAACTAAGTTACAGGATATTTGCATTTGAAGAGAGTGTATGGCATGTCACATTTGGAAATGCCTGGAAAACTGTGGAGCGGAACCTTAAAGAGCATTCTGCCAACGGTGTCAATTCTTGAACCAGGAAGTTCCTTAATTGTGTTTGAGTTATAAATACACCATTTTTCAAAAAACATTTCATT
This sequence comes from Pictodentalium vernedei, assembly GCA_031216915.1. Taxonomy (NCBI): domain Eukaryota; kingdom Metazoa; phylum Mollusca; class Scaphopoda; order Dentaliida; family Dentaliidae; genus Pictodentalium; species Pictodentalium vernedei. The sequence goes on from CM062296.1 coordinate 64,163,115, forward strand.
ATTTCTGGTTTGTGTGCTATTGTTAGTAGTAGTTAACATTCATCAAGTGATATCTCTGCACAACTGGAAGGAAATAAGTGGAAATTTTGAGAAATTTATTGATGTAGCCTAATTTCGCACTTGTTTTGAATTTTCGTCAAGATTTCAAAAACATTAAGGTAGAGCACTGCCTTTCCTAAACACCGAGCCTTGTATTTATGACAAATTTGTGCAGTTATGGACAGCCTGGTTGTTACTGTTGACCAGAGATTTGCAGTTATGGTGTCTACTTTTTCATTTTGGTCATTGGTGTCATGTCTGTGTGTCATCCGTCCGTCAAGCTGTTCATGCTTTCATATCTAGAGAGCAACACCCCCCCCCCCCCAAAGCTATGGTTATTAGTGCTTATTGTTTTACATTTTGATTGTATTTAACAGTGCTATTGGCAGGACATGGGTAGTGAGTGTGGCTGGTGGTAATAACAAAAATACTTTCTGAAGTGGCTCAGAGAAATGGGGAGGGGGTGGGGGGGGGGGTGTTGAGGTAGTGTGGTGTGGTTGTGAAAATCGGGTAAAATGGCTGAAAAAGCTATGCGGCAATCAGAAAGGCCATGCTGTATCTTTTTACTGGTTGAAAATAGAGACTTGTGGTTTTTGTTCATTCAACTCAGGATAGACTCCAGATTATTTTGCCTGAGTGAAATCCAGGGGGAGATCACTCTTGTTTTCTCTTTAAGGTTCCGCTCCACAGTTTCGCACTATTGCACAGGGGTGAAATTCTAAACAAAGGGCGTATGTTGAAACTAAGGCCATGTAAAATAGAGATATATTTTTAGTATCAGATATATGATAACATTAGGCTTTTTGTTGGACAAGAGAATTTGAAGTTTGGGTCCCAAAGTTGGAGTCTGATACATAGGGGTAAATTACCAGATGAATTATGGGAAACAGTGGCTTCGAAAAATTGGCTATTTTTTTAAATGTAATTTTTACACGGGTTTGTTACCAGACAGGTAACTAAAAAATGAGACGGAAACATATAATTTTTTTTTTGCATTTTAGAAACAACTGATGCTCTGCTCCAGGGGTGGGTAGGTGGGGTTGGTGGGAAAATTCTGCTTTTGAGGCTGCTAGGTGGCAGAATATGACTGGTTTCGGTATTTTTTCGGGCAATTTTTCAGGTTGAAGTCTTGCCTTTGACAATAAATAATTCCACCCACATTCAGATTGTTTATTTCTACTTAGTCAGATAGTGTTATATGTTTTTTGTGGATTTGGGAAATGTAATACATGTAATGGGTTAGATAACTAAGTTACAGGATATTTGCATTTGAAGAGAGTGTATGGCATGTCACATTTGGAAATGCCTGGAAAACTGTGGAGCGGAACCTTAAAGAGCATTCTGCCAACGGTGTCAATTCTTGAACCAGGAAGTTCCTTAATTGTGTTTGAGTTATAAATACACCATTTTTCAAAAAACATTTCATTATTTCTGGTTTGTGTGCTATTGTTAGTAGTAGTTAACATTCATCAAGTGATATCTCTGCACAACTGGAAGGAAATAAGTGGAAATTTTGAGAAATTTATTGATGTAGCCTAATTTCGCACTTGTTTTGAATTTTCGTCAAGATTTCAAAAACATTAAGGTAGAGCACTGCCTTTCCTAAACACCGAGCCTTGTATTTATGACAAATTTGTGCAGTTATGGACAGCCTGGTTGTTACTGTTGACCAGAGATTTGCAGTTATGGTGTCTACTTTTTCATTTTGGTCATTGGTGTCATGTCTGTGTGTCATCCGTCCGTCAAGCTGTTCACGCTTTCATATCTAGAGAGCAACACCCCCCCCCCCCCCCCCCAAAGCTATGGTTATTAGTGCTTATTGTTTTACATTTTGATTGTATTTAACAGTGCTATTGGCAGGACATGGGTAGTGAGTGTGGCTGGTGGTAATAACAAAAATACTTTCTGAAGTGGCTCAGAGAAATGGGGAGGGGGTGGGGGGGGGGGTGTTGAGGTAGTGTGGTGTGGTTGTGAAAATCGGGTAAAATGGCTGAAAAAGCTATGCGGCAATCAGAAAGGCCATGCTGTATCTTTTTACTGGTTGAAAATAGAGACTTGTGGTTTTTGTTCATTCAACTCAGGATAGACTCCAGATTATTTTGCCTGAGTGAAATCCAGGGGGAGATCACTCTTGTTTTCTCTTTAAGGTTCCGCTCCACAGTTTCGCACTATTGCACAGGGGTGAAATTCTAAACAAAGGGCGTATGTTGAAACTAAGGCCATGTAAAATAGAGATATATTTTTAGTATCAGATATATGATAACATTAGGCTTTTTGTTGGACAAGAGAATTTGAAGTTTGGGTCCCAAAGTTGGAGTCTGATACATAGGGGTAAATTACCAGATGAATTATGGGAAACAGTGGCTTCGAAAAATTGGCTATTTTTTTAAATGTAATTTTTACACGGGTTTGTTACCAGACAGGTAACTAAAAAATGAGACGGAAACATATAATTTTTTTTTTGCATTTTAGAAACAACTGATGCTCTGCTCCAGGGGTGGGTAGGTGGGGTTGGTGGGAAAATTCTGCTTTTGAGGCTGCTAGGTGGCAGAATATGACTGGTTTCGGTATTTTTTCGGGCAATTTTTCAGGTTGAAGTCTTGCCTTTGACAATAAATAATTCCACCCACATTCAGATTGTTTATTTCTACTTAGTCAGATAGTGTTATATGTTTTTTGTGGATTTGGGAAATGTAATACATGTAATGGGTTAGATAACTAAGTTACAGGATATTTGCATTTGAAGAGAGTGTATGGCATGTCACATTTGGAAATGCCTGGAAAACTGTGGAGCGGAACCTTAAAGAGCATTCTGCCAACGGTGTCAATTCTTGAACCAGGAAGTTCCTTAATTGTGTTTGAGTTATAAATACACCATTTTTCAAAAAACATTTCATTATTTCTGGTTTGTGTGCTATTGTTAGTAGTAGTTAACATTCATCAAGTGATATCTCTGCACAACTGGAAGGAAATAAGTGGAAATTTTGAGAAATTTATTGATGTAGCCTAATTTCGCACTTGTTTTGAATTTTCGTCAAGATTTCAAAAACATTAAGGTAGAGCACTGCCTTTCCTAAACACCGAGCCTTGTATTTATGACAAATTTGTGCAGTTATGGACAGCCTGGTTGTTACTGTTGACCAGAGATTTGCAGTTATGGTGTCTACTTTTTCATTTTGGTCATTGGTGTCATGTCTGTGTGTCATCCGTCCGTCAAGCTGTTCACGCTTTCATATCTAGAGAGCAACACCCCCCCCCCCCCCCAAAGCTATGGTTATTAGTGCTTATTGTTTTACATTTTGATTGTATTTAACAGTGCTATTGGCAGGACATGGGTAGTGAGTGTGGCTGGTGGTAATAACAAAAATACTTTCTGAAGTGGCTCAGAGAAATGGGGAGGGGGTGGGGGGGGGGGGGGGGTGTTGAGGTAGTGTGGTGTGGTTGTGAAAATCGGGTAAAATGGCTGAAAAAGCTATGCGGCAATCAGAAAGGCCATGCTGTATCTTTTTACTGGTTGAAAATAGAGACTTGTGGTTTTTGTTCATTCAACTCAGGATAGACTCCAGATTATTTTGCCTGAGTGAAATCCAGGGGGAGATCACTCTTGTTTTCTCTTTAAGGTTCCGCTCCACAGTTTCGCACTATTGCACAGGGGTGAAATTCTAAACAAAGGGCGTATGTTGAAACTAAGGCCATGTAAAATAGAGATATATTTTTAGTATCAGATATATGATAACATTAGGCTTTTTGTTGGACAAGAGAATTTGAAGTTTGGGTCCCAAAGTTGGAGTCTGATACATAGGGGTAAATTACCAGATGAATTATGGGAAACAGTGGCTTCGAAAAATTGGCTATTTTTTTAAATGTAATTTTTACACGGGTTTGTTACCAGACAGGTAACTAAAAAATGAGACGGAAACATATAATTTTTTTTTTGCATTTTAGAAACAACTGATGCTCTGCTCCAGGGGTGGGTAGGTGGGGTTGGTGGGAAAATTCTGCTTTTGAGGCTGCTAGGTGGCAGAATATGACTGGTTTCGGTATTTTTTCGGGCAATTTTTCAGGTTGAAGTCTTGCCTTTGACAATAAATAATTCCACCCACATTCAGATTGTTTATTTCTACTTAGTCAGATAGTGTTATATGTTTTTTGTGGATTTGGGAAATGTAATACATGTAATGGGTTAGATAACTAAGTTACAGGATATTTGCATTTGAAGAGAGTGTATGGCATGTCACATTTGGAAATGCCTGGAAAACTGTGGAGCGGAACCTTAAAGAGCATTCTGCCAACGGTGTCAATTCTTGAACCAGGAAGTTCCTTAATTGTGTTTGAGTTATAAATACACCATTTTTCAAAAAACATTTCATTATTTCTGGTTTGTGTGCTATTGTTAGTAGTAGTTAACATTCATCAAGTGATATCTCTGCACAACTGGAAGGAAATAAGTGGAAATTTTGAGAAATTTATTGATGTAGCCTAATTTCGCACTTGTTTTGAATTTTCGTCAAGATTTCAAAAACATTAAGGTAGAGCACTGCCTTTCCTAAACACCGAGCCTTGTATTTATGACAAATTTGTGCAGTTATGGACAGCCTGGTTGTTACTGTTGACCAGAGATTTGCAGTTATGGTGTCTACTTTTTCATTTTGGTCATTGGTGTCATGTCTGTGTGTCATCCGTCCGTCAAGCTGTTCACGCTTTCATATCTAGAGAGCAACACCCCCCCCCCCCAAAGCTATGGTTATTAGTGCTTATTGTTTTACATTTTGATTGTATTTAACAGTGCTATTGGCAGGACATGGGTAGTGAGTGTGGCTGGTGGTAATAACAAAAATACTTTCTGAAGTGGCTCAGAGAAATGGGGAGGGGGTGGGGGGGGGGGGTGTTGAGGTAGTGTGGTGTGGTTGTGAAAATCGGGTAAAATGGCTGAAAAAGCTATGCGGCAATCAGAAAGGCCATGCTGTATCTTTTTACTGGTTGAAAATAGAGACTTGTGGTTTTTGTTCATTCAACTCAGGATAGACTCCAGATTATTTTGCCTGAGTGAAATCCAGGGGGAGATCACTCTTGTTTTCTCTTTAAGGTTCCGCTCCACAGTTTCGCACTATTGCACAGGGGTGAAATTCTAAACAAAGGGCGTATGTTGAAACTAAGGCCATGTAAAATAGAGATATATTTTTAGTATCAGATATATGATAACATTAGGCTTTTTGTTGGACAAGAGAATTTGAAGTTTGGGTCCCAAAGTTGGAGTCTGATACATAGGGGTAAATTACCAGATGAATTATGGGAAACAGTGGCTTCGAAAAATTGGCTATTTTTTTAAATGTAATTTTTACACGGGTTTGTTACCAGACAGGTAACTAAAAAATGAGACGGAAACATATAATTTTTTTTTTGCATTTTAGAAACAACTGATGCTCTGCTCCAGGGGTGGGTAGGTGGGGTTGGTGGGAAAATTCTGCTTTTGAGGCTGCTAGGTGGCAGAATATGACTGGTTTCGGTATTTTTTCGGGCAATTTTTCAGGTTGAAGTCTTGCCTTTGACAATAAATAATTCCACCCACATTCAGATTGTTTATTTCTACTTAGTCAGATAGTGTTATATGTTTTTTGTGGATTTGGGAAATGTAATACATGTAATGGGTTAGATAACTAAGTTACAGGATATTTGCATTTGAAGAGAGTGTATGGCATGTCACATTTGGAAATGCCTGGAAAACTGTGGAGCGGAACCTTAAAGAGCATTCTGCCAACGGTGTCAATTCTTGAACCAGGAAGTTCCTTAATTGTGTTTGAGTTATAAATACACCATTTTTCAAAAAACATTTCATTATTTCTGGTTTGTGTGCTATTGTTAGTAGTAGTTAACATTCATCAAGTGATATCTCTGCACAACTGGAAGGAAATAAGTGGAAATTTTGAGAAATTTATTGATGTAGCCTAATTTCGCACTTGTTTTGAATTTTCGTCAAGATTTCAAAAACATTAAGGTAGAGCACTGCCTTTCCTAAACACCGAGCCTTGTATTTATGACAAATTTGTGCAGTTATGGACAGCCTGGTTGTTACTGTTGACCAGAGATTTGCAGTTATGGTGTCTACTTTTTCATTTTGGTCATTGGTGTCATGTCTGTGTGTCATCCGTCCGTCAAGCTGTTCACGCTTTCATATCTAGAGAGCAACACCCCCCCCCCCAAAGCTATGGTTATTAGTGCTTATTGTTTTACATTTTGATTGTATTTAACAGTGCTATTGGCAGGACATGGGTAGTGAGTGTGGCTGGTGGTAATAACAAAAATACTTTCTGAAGTGGCTCAGAGAAATGGGGAGGGGGTGGGGGGGGGGGGTGTTGAGGTAGTGTGGTGTGGTTGTGAAAATCGGGTAAAATGGCTGAAAAAGCTATGCGGCAATCAGAAAGGCCATGCTGTATCTTTTTACTGGTTGAAAATAGAGACTTGTGGTTTTTGTTCATTCAACTCAGGATAGACTCCAGATTATTTTGCCTGAGTGAAATCCAGGGGGAGATCACTCTTGTTTTCTCTTTAAGGTTCCGCTCCACAGTTTCGCACTATTGCACAGGGGTGAAATTCTAAACAAAGGGCGTATGTTGAAACTAAGGCCATGTAAAATAGAGATATATTTTTAGTATCAGATATATGATAACATTAGGCTTTTTGTTGGACAAGAGAATTTGAAGTTTGGGTCCCAAAGTTGGAGTCTGATACATAGGGGTAAATTACCAGATGAATTATGGGAAACAGTGGCTTCGAAAAATTGGCTATTTTTTTAAATGTAATTTTTACACGGGTTTGTTACCAGACAGGTAACTAAAAAATGAGACGGAAACATATAATTTTTTTTTTGCATTTTAGAAACAACTGATGCTCTGCTCCAGGGGTGGGTAGGTGGGGTTGGTGGGAAAATTCTGCTTTTGAGGCTGCTAGGTGGCAGAATATGACTGGTTTCGGTATTTTTTCGGGCAATTTTTCAGGTTGAAGTCTTGCCTTTGACAATAAATAATTCCACCCACATTCAGATTGTTTATTTCTACTTAGTCAGATAGTGTTATATGTTTTTTGTGGATTTGGGAAATGTAATACATGTAATGGGTTAGATAACTAAGTTACAGGATATTTGCATTTGAAGAGAGTGTATGGCATGTCACATTTGGAAATGCCTGGAAAACTGTGGAGCGGAACCTTAAAGAGCATTCTGCCAACGGTGTCAATTCTTGAACCAGGAAGTTCCTTAATTGTGTTTGAGTTATAAATACACCATTTTTCAAAAAACATTTCATTATTTCTGGTTTGTGTGCTATTGTTAGTAGTAGTTAACATTCATCAAGTGATATCTCTGCACAACTGGAAGGAAATAAGTGGAAATTTTGAGAAATTTATTGATGTAGCCTAATTTCGCACTTGTTTTGAATTTTCGTCAAGATTTCAAAAACATTAAGGTAGAGCACTGCCTTTCCTAAACACCGAGCCTTGTATTTATGACAAATTTGTGCAGTTATGGACAGCCTGGTTGTTACTGTTGACCAGAGATTTGCAGTTATGGTGTCTACTTTTTCATTTTGGTCATTGGTGTCATGTCTGTGTGTCATCCGTCCGTCAAGCTGTTCACGCTTTCATATCTAGAGAGCAACACCCCCCCCCCCAAAGCTATGGTTATTAGTGCTTATTGTTTTACATTTTGATTGTATTTAACAGTGCTATTGGCAGGACATGGGTAGTGAGTGTGGCTGGTGGTAATAACAAAAATACTTTCTGAAGTGGCTCAGAGAAATGGGGAGGGGGTGGGGGGGGGGGGGGGGTGTTGAGGTAGTGTGGTGTGGTTGTGAAAATCGGGTAAAATGGCTGAAAAAGCTATGCGGCAATCAGAAAGGCCATGCTGTATCTTTTTACTGGTTGAAAATAGAGACTTGTGGTTTTTGTTCATTCAACTCAGGATAGACTCCAGATTATTTTGCCTGAGTGAAATCCAGGGGGAGATCACTCTTGTTTTCTCTTTAAGGTTCCGCTCCACAGTTTCGCACTATTGCACAGGGGTGAAATTCTAAACAAAGGGCGTATGTTGAAACTAAGGCCATGTAAAATAGAGATATATTTTTAGTATCAGATATATGATAACATTAGGCTTTTTGTTGGACAAGAGAATTTGAAGTTTGGGTCCCAAAGTTGGAGTCTGATACATAGGGGTAAATTACCAGATGAATTATGGGAAACAGTGGCTTCGAAAAATTGGCTATTTTTTTAAATGTAATTTTTACACGGGTTTGTTACCAGACAGGTAACTAAAAAATGAGACGGAAACATATAATTTTTTTTTTGCATTTTAGAAACAACTGATGCTCTGCTCCAGGGGTGGGTAGGTGGGATTGGTGGGAAAATTCTGCTTTTGAGGCTGCTAGGTGGCAGAATATGACTGGTTTCGGTATTTTTTCGGGCAATTTTTCAGGTTGAAGTCTTGCCTTTGACAATAAATAATTCCACCCACATTCAGATTGTTTATTTCTACTTAGTCAGATAGTGTTATATGTTTTTTGTGGATTTGGGAAATGTAATACATGTAATGGGTTAGATAACTAAGTTACAGGATATTTGCATTTGAAGAGAGTGTATGGCATGTCACATTTGGAAATGCCTGGAAAACTGTGGAGCGGAACCTTAATTAAAGAGCATTCTGCCAACGGTGTCAATTCTTGAACCAGGAAGTTCCTTAATTGTGTTTGAGTTATAAATACACCATTTTTCAAAAAACATTTCATTATTTCTGGTTTGTGTGCTATTGTTAGTAGTAGTTAACATTCATCAAGTGATATCTCTGCACAACTGGAAGGAAATAAGTGGAAATTTTGAGAAATTTATTGATGTAGCCTAATTTCGCACTTGTTTTGAATTTTCGTCAAGATTTCAAAAACATTAAGGTAGAGCACTGCCTTTCCTAAACACCGAGCCTTGTATTTATGACAAATTTGTGCAGTTATGGACAGCCTGGTTGTTACTGTTGACCAGAGATTTGCAGTTATGGTGTCTACTTTTTCATTTTGGTCATTGGTGTCATGTCTGTGTGTCATCCGTCCGTCAAGCTGTTCACGCTTTCATATCTAGAGAGCAACACCCCCCCCCCCAAAGCTATGGTTATTAGTGCTTATTGTTTTACATTTTGATTGTATTTAACAGTGCTATTGGCAGGACATGGGTAGTGAGTGTGGCTGGTGGTAATAACAAAAATACTTTCTGAAGTGGCTCAGAGAAATGGGGAGGGGGTGGGGGGGGGGTGTTGAGGTAGTGTGGTGTGGTTGTGAAAATCGGGTAAAATGGCTGAAAAAGCTATGCGGCAATCAGAAAGGCCATGCTGTATCTTTTTACTGGTTGAAAATAGAGACTTGTGGTTTTTGTTCATTCAACTCAGGATAGACTCCAGATTATTTTGCCTGAGTGAAATCCAGGGGGAGATCACTCTTGTTTTCTCTTTAAGGTTCCGCTCCACAGTTTCGCACTATTGCACAGGGGTGAAATTCTAAACAAAGGGCGTATGTTGAAACTAAGGCCATGTAAAATAGAGATATATTTTTAGTATCAGATATATGATAACATTAGGCTTTTTGTTGGACAAGAGAATTTGAAGTTTGGGTCCCAAAGTTGGAGTCTGATACATAGGGGTAAATTACCAGATGAATTATGGGAAACAGTGGCTTCGAAAAATTGGCTATTTTTTTAAATGTAATTTTTACACGGGTTTGTTACCAGACAGGTAACTAAAAAATGAGACGGAAACATATAATTTTTTTTTTGCATTTTAGAAACAACTGATGCTCTGCTCCAGGGGTGGGTAGGTGGGGTTGGTGGGAAAATTCTGCTTTTGAGGCTGCTAGGTGGCAGAATATGACTGGTTTCGGTATTTTTTCGGGCAATTTTTCAGGTTGAAGTCTTGCCTTTGACAATAAATAATTCCACCCACATTCAGATTGTTTATTTCTACTTAGTCAGATAGTGTTATATGTTTTTTGTGGATTTGGGAAATGTAATACATGTAATGGGTTAGATAACTAAGTTACAGGATATTTGCATTTGAAGAGAGTGTATGGCATGTCACATTTGGAAATGCCTGGAAAACTGTGGAGCGGAACCTTAAAGAGCATTCTGCCAACGGTGTCAATTCTTGAACCAGGAAGTTCCTTAATTGTGTTTGAGTTATAAATACACCATTTTTCAAAAAACATTTCATTATTTCTGGTTTGTGTGCTATTGTTAGTAGTAGTTAACATTCATCAAGTGATATCTCTGCACAACTGGAAGGAAATAAGTGGAAATTTTGAGAAATTTATTGATGTAGCCTAATTTCGCACTTGTTTTGAATTTTCGTCAAGATTTCAAAAACATTAAGGTAGAGCACTGCCTTTCCTAAACACCGAGCCTTGTATTTATGACAAATTTGTGCAGTTATGGACAGCCTGGTTGTTACTGTTGACCAGAGATTTGCAGTTATGGTGTCTACTTTTTCATTTTGGTCATTGGTGTCATGTCTGTGTGTCATCCGTCCGTCAAGCTGTTCACGCTTTCATATCTAGAGAGCAACACCCCCCCCCCCCAAAGCTATGGTTATTAGTGCTTATTGTTTTACATTTTGATTGTATTTAACAGTGCTATTGGCAGGACATGGGTAGTGAGTGTGGCTGGTGGTAATAACAAAAATACTTTCTGAAGTGGCTCAGAGAAATGGGGAGGGGGTGGGGGGGGGGGGGTGTTGAGGTAGTGTGGTGTGGTTGTGAAAATCGGGTAAAATGGCTGAAAAAGCTATGCGGCAATCAGAAAGGCCATGCTGTATCTTTTTACTGGTTGAAAATAGAGACTTGTGGTTTTTGTTCATTCAACTCAGGATAGACTCCAGATTATTTTGCCTGAGTGAAATCCAGGGGGAGATCACTCTTGTTTTCTCTTTAAGGTTCCGCTCCACAGTTTCGCACTATTGCACAGGGGTGAAATTCTAAACAAAGGGCGTATGTTGAAACTAAGGCCATGTAAAATAGAGATATATTTTTAGTATCAGATATATGATAACATTAGGCTTTTTGTTGGACAAGAGAATTTGAAGTTTGGGTCCCAAAGTTGGAGTCTGATACATAGGGGTAAATTACCAGATGAATTATGGGAAACAGTGGCTTCGAAAAATTGGCTATTTTTTTAAATGTAATTTTTACACGGGTTTGTTACCAGACAGGTAACTAAAAAATGAGACGGAAACATATAATTTTTTTTTTGCATTTTAGAAACAACTGATGCTCTGCTCCAGGGGTGGGTAGGTGGGGTTGGTGGGAAAATTCTGCTTTTGAGGCTGCTAGGTGGCAGAATATGACTGGTTTCGGTATTTTTTCGGGCAATTTTTCAGGTTGAAGTCTTGCCTTTGACAATAAATAATTCCACCCACATTCAGATTGTTTATTTCTACTTAGTCAGATAGTGTTATATGTTTTTTGTGGATTTGGGAAATGTAATACATGTAATGGGTTAGATAACTAAGTTACAGGATATTTGCATTTGAAGAGAGTGTATGGCATGTCACATTTGGAAATGCCTGGAAAACTGTGGAGCGGAACCTTAAAGAGCATTCTGCCAACGGTGTCAATTCTTGAACCAGGAAGTTCCTTAATTGTGTTTGAGTTATAAATACACCATTTTTCAAAAAACATTTCATTATTTCTGGTTTGTGTGCTATTGTTAGTAGTAGTTAACATTCATCAAGTGATATCTCTGCACAACTGGAAGGAAATAAGTGGAAATTTTGAGAAATTTATTGATGTAGCCTAATTTCGCACTTGTTTTGAATTTTCGTCAAGATTTCAAAAACATTAAGGTAGAGCACTGCCTTTCCTAAACACCGAGCCTTGTATTTATGACAAATTTGTGCAGTTATGGACAGCCTGGTTGTTACTGTTGACCAGAGATTTGCAGTTATGGTGTCTACTTTTTCATTTTGGTCATTGGTGTCATGTCTGTGTGTCATCCGTCCGTCAAGCTGTTCACGCTTTCATATCTAGAGAGCAACACCCCCCCCCCCCCCCCCAAAGCTATGGTTATTAGTGCTTATTGTTTTACATTTTGATTGTATTTAACAGTGCTATTGGCAGGACATGGGTAGTGAGTGTGGCTGGTGGTAATAACAAAAATACTTTCTGAAGTGGCTCAGAGAAATGGGGAGGGGGTGGGGGGGGGGGTGTTGAGGTAGTGTGGTGTGGTTGTGAAAATCGGGTAAAATGGCTGAAAAAGCTATGCGGCAATCAGAAAGGCCATGCTGTATCTTTTTACTGGTTGAAAATAGAGACTTGTGGTTTTTGTTCATTCAACTCAGGATAGACTCCAGATTATTTTGCCTGAGTGAAATCCAGGGGGAGATCACTCTTGTTTTCTCTTTAAGGTTCCGCTCCACAGTTTCGCACTATTGCACAGGGGTGAAATTCTAAACAAAGGGCGTATGTTGAAACTAAGGCCATGTAAAATAGAGATATATTTTTAGTATCAGATATATGATAACATTAGGCTTTTTGTTGGACAAGAGAATTTGAAGTTTGGGTCCCAAAGTTGGAGTCTGATACATAGGGGTAAATTACCAGATGAATTATGGGAAACAGTGGCTTCGAAAAATTGGCTATTTTTTTAAATGTAATTTTTACACGGGTTTGTTACCAGACAGGTAACTAAAAAATGAGACGGAAACATATAATTTTTTTTTTTGCATTTTAGAAACAACTGATGCTCTGCTCCAGGGGTGGGTAGGTGGGGTTGGTGGGAAAATTCTGCTTTTGAGGCTGCTAGGTGGCAGAATATGACTGGTTTCGGTATTTTTTCGGGCAATTTTTCAGGTTGAAGTCTTGCCTTTGACAATAAATAATTCCACCCACATTCAGATTGTTTATTTCTACTTAGTCAGATAGTGTTATATGTTTTTTGTGGATTTGGGAAATGTAATACATGTAATGGGTTAGATAACTAAGTTACAGGATATTTGCATTTGAAGAGAGTGTATGGCATGTCACATTTGGAAATGCCTGGAAAACTGTGGAGCGGAACCTTAAAGAGCATTCTGCCAACGGTGTCAATTCTTGAACCAGGAAGTTCCTTAATTGTGTTTGAGTTATAAATACACCATTTTTCAAAAAACATTTCATTATTTCTGGTTTGTGTGCTATTGTTAGTAGTAGTTAACATTCATCAAGTGATATCTCTGCACAACTGGAAGGAAATAAGTGGAAATTTTGAGAAATTTATTGATGTAGCCTAATTTCGCACTTGTTTTGAATTTTCGTCAAGATTTCAAAAACATTAAGGTAGAGCACTGCCTTTCCTAAACACCGAGCCTTGTATTTATGACAAATTTGTGCAGTTATGGACAGCCTGGTTGTTACTGTTGACCAGAGATTTGCAGTTATGGTGTCTACTTTTTCATTTTGGTCATTGGTGTCATGTCTGTGTGTCATCCGTCCGTCAAGCTGTTCACGCTTTCATATCTAGAGAGCAACACCCCCCCCCCCCCCCCAAAGCTATGGTTATTAGTGCTTATTGTTTTACATTTTGATTGTATTTAACAGTGCTATTGGCAGGACATGGGTAGTGAGTGTGGCTGGTGGTAATAACAAAAATACTTTCTGAAGTGGCTCAGAGAAATGGGGAGGGGGTGGGGGGGGGGGGGGGGGTGTTGAGGTAGTGTGGTGTGGTTGTGAAAATCGGGTAAAATGGCTGAAAAAGCTATGCGGCAATCAGAAAGGCCATGCTGTATCTTTTTACTGGTTGAAAATAGAGACTTGTGGTTTTTGTTCATTCAACTCAGGATAGACTCCAGATTATTTTGCCTGAGTGAAATCCAGGGGGAGATCACTCTTGTTTTCTCTTTAAGGTTCCGCTCCACAGTTTCGCACTATTGCACAGGGGTGAAATTCTAAACAAAGGGCGTATGTTGAAACTAAGGCCATGTAAAATAGAGATATATTTTTAGTATCAGATATATGATAACATTAGGCTTTTTGTTGGACAAGAGAATTTGAAGTTTGGGTCCCAAAGTTGGAGTCTGATACATAGGGGTAAATTACCAGATGAATTATGGGAAACAGTGGCTTCGAAAAATTGGCTATTTTTTTAAATGTAATTTTTACACGGGTTTGTTACCAGACAGGTAACTAAAAAATGAGACGGAAACATATAATTTTTTTTTTTGCATTTTAGAAACAACTGATGCTCTGCTCCAGGGGTGGGTAGGTGGGGTTGGTGGGAAAATTCTGCTTTTGAGGCTGCTAGGTGGCAGAATATGACTGGTTTCGGTATTTTTTCGGGCAATTTTTCAGGTTGAAGTCTTGCCTTTGACAATAAATAATTCCACCCACATTCAGATTGTTTATTTCTACTTAGTCAGATAGTGTTATATGTTTTTTGTGGATTTGGGAAATGTAATACATGTAATGGGTTAGATAACTAAGTTACAGGATATTTGCATTTGAAGAGAGTGTATGGCATGTCACATTTGGAAATGCCTGGAAAACTGTGGAGCGGAACCTTAAAGAGCATTCTGCCAACGGTGTCAATTCTTGAACCAGGAAGTTCCTTAATTGTGTTTGAGTTATAAATACACCATTTTTCAAAAAACATTTCATTATTTCTGGTTTGTGTGCTATTGTTAGTAGTAGTTAACATTCATCAAGTGATATCTCTGCACAACTGGAAGGAAATAAGTGGAAATTTTGAGAAATTTATTGATGTAGCCTAATTTCGCACTTGTTTTGAATTTTCGTCAAGATTTCAAAAACATTAAGGTAGAGCACTGCCTTTCCTAAACACCGAGCCTTGTATTTATGACAAATTTGTGCAGTTATGGACAGCCTGGTTGTTACTGTTGACCAGAGATTTGCAGTTATGGTGTCTACTTTTTCATTTTGGTCATTGGTGTCATGTCTGTGTGTCATCCGTCCGTCAAGCTGTTCACGCTTTCATATCTAGAGAGCAACACCCCCCCCCCCCCAAAGCTATGGTTATTAGTGCTTATTGTTTTACATTTTGATTGTATTTAACAGTGCTATTGGCAGGACATGGGTAGTGAGTGTGGCTGGTGGTAATAACAAAAATACTTTCTGAAGTGGCTCAGAGAAATGGGGAGGGGGTGGGGGGGGGGGGGTGTTGAGGTAGTGTGGTGTGGTTGTGAAAATCGGGTAAAATGGCTGAAAAAGCTATGCGGCAATCAGAAAGGCCATGCTGTATCTTTTTACTGGTTGAAAATAGAGACTTGTGGTTTTTGTTCATTCAACTCAGGATAGACTCCAGATTATTTTGCCTGAGTGAAATCCAGGGGGAGATCACTCTTGTTTTCTCTTTAAGGTTCCGCTCCACAGTTTCGCACTATTGCACAGGGGTGAAATTCTAAACAAAGGGCGTATGTTGAAACTAAGGCCATGTAAAATAGAGATATATTTTTAGTATCAGATATATGATAACATTAGGCTTTTTGTTGGACAAGAGAATTTGAAGTTTGGGTCCCAAAGTTGGAGTCTGATACATAGGGGTAAATTACCAGATGAATTATGGGAAACAGTGGCTTCGAAAAATTGGCTATTTTTTTAAATGTAATTTTTACACGGGTTTGTTACCAGACAGGTAACTAAAAAATGAGACGGAAACATATAATTTTTTTTTTGCATTTTAGAAACAACTGATGCTCTGCTCCAGGGGTGGGTAGGTGGGGTTGGTGGGAAAATTCTGCTTTTGAGGCTGCTAGGTGGCAGAATATGACTGGTTTCGGTATTTTTTCGGGCAATTTTTCAGGTTGAAGTCTTGCCTTTGACAATAAATAATTCCACCCACATTCAGATTGTTTATTTCTACTTAGTCAGATAGTGTTATATGTTTTTTGTGGATTTGGGAAATGTAATACATGTAATGGGTTAGATAACTAAGTTACAGGATATTTGCATTTGAAGAGAGTGTATGGCATGTCACATTTGGAAATGCCTGGAAAACTGTGGAGCGGAACCTTAAAGAGCATTCTGCCAACGGTGTCAATTCTTGAACCAGGAAGTTCCTTAATTGTGTTTGAGTTATAAATACACCATTTTTCAAAAAACATTTCATTATTTCTGGTTTGTGTGCTATTGTTAGTAGTAGTTAACATTCATCAAGTGATATCTCTGCACAACTGGAAGGAAATAAGTGGAAATTTTGAGAAATTTATTGATGTAGCCTAATTTCGCACTTGTTTTGAATTTTCGTCAAGATTTCAAAAACATTAAGGTAGAGCACTGCCTTTCCTAAACACCGAGCCTTGTATTTATGACAAATTTGTGCAGTTATGGACAGCCTGGTTGTTACTGTTGACCAGAGATTTGCAGTTATGGTGTCTACTTTTTCATTTTGGTCATTGGTGTCATGTCTGTGTGTCATCCGTCCGTCAAGCTGTTCACGCTTTCATATCTAGAGAGCAACACCCCCCCCCCCCAAAGCTATGGTTATTAGTGCTTATTGTTTTACATTTTGATTGTATTTAACAGTGCTATTGGCAGGACATGGGTAGTGAGTGTGGCTGGTGGTAATAACAAAAATACTTTCTGAAGTGGCTCAGAGAAATGGGGAGGGGGTGGGGGGGGGGGTGTTGAGGTAGTGTGGTGTGGTTGTGAAAATCGGGTAAAATGGCTGAAAAAGCTATGCGGCAATCAGAAAGGCCATGCTGTATCTTTTTACTGGTTGAAAATAGAGACTTGTGGTTTTTGTTCATTCAACTCAGGATAGACTCCAGATTATTTTGCCTGAGTGAAATCCAGGGGGAGATCACTCTTGTTTTCTCTTTAAGGTTCCGCTCCACAGTTTCGCACTATTGCACAGGGGTGAAATTCTAAACAAAGGGCGTATGTTGAAACTAAGGCCATGTAAAATAGAGATATATTTTTAGTATCAGATATATGATAACATTAGGCTTTTTGTTGGACAAGAGAATTTGAAGTTTGGGTCCCAAAGTTGGAGTCTGATACATAGGGGTAAATTACCAGATGAATTATGGGAAACAGTGGCTTCGAAAAATTGGCTATTTTTTTAAATGTAATTTTTACACGGGTTTGTTACCAGACAGGTAACTAAAAAATGAGACGGAAACATATAATTTTTTTTTTGCATTTTAGAAACAACTGATGCTCTGCTCCAGGGGTGGGTAGGTGGGGTTGGTGGGAAAATTCTGCTTTTGAGGCTGCTAGGTGGCAGAATATGACTGGTTTCGGTATTTTTTCGGGCAATTTTTCAGGTTGAAGTCTTGCCTTTGACAATAAATAATTCCACCCACATTCAGATTGTTTATTTCTACTTAGTCAGATAGTGTTATATGTTTTTTGTGGATTTGGGAAATGTAATACATGTAATGGGTTAGATAACTAAGTTACAGGATATTTGCATTTGAAGAGAGTGTATGGCATGTCACATTTGGAAATGCCTGGAAAACTGTGGAGCGGAACCTTAAAGAGCATTCTGCCAACGGTGTCAATTCTTGAACCAGGAAGTTCCTTAATTGTGTTTGAGTTATAAATACACCATTTTTCAAAAAACATTTCATTATTTCTGGTTTGTGTGCTATTGTTAGTAGTAGTTAACATTCATCAAGTGATATCTCTGCACAACTGGAAGGAAATAAGTGGAAATTTTGAGAAATTTATTGATGTAGCCTAATTTCGCACTTGTTTTTTGAATTTTCGTCAAGATTTCAAAAACATTAAGGTAGAGCACTGCCTTTCCTAAACACCGAGCCTTGTATTTATGACAAATTTGTGCAGTTATGGACAGCCTGGTTGTTACTGTTGACCAGAGATTTGCAGTTATGGTGTCTACTTTTTCATTTTGGTCATTGGTGTCATGTCTGTGTGTCATCCGTCCGTCAAGCTGTTCACGCTTTCATATCTAGAGAGCAACACCCCCCCCCCCCAAAGCTATGGTTATTAGTGCTTATTGTTTTACATTTTGATTGTATTTAACAGTGCTATTGGCAGGACATGGGTAGTGAGTGTGGCTGGTGGTAATAACAAAATACTTTCTGAAGTGGCTCAGAGAAATGGGGAGGGGGTGGGGGGGGGGGGGTGTTGAGGTAGTGTGGTGTGGTTGTGAAAATCGGGTAAAATGGCTGAAAAAGCTATGCGGCAATCAGAAAGGCCATGCTGTATCTTTTTACTGGTTGAAAATAGAGACTTGTGGTTTTTGTTCATTCAACTCAGGATAGACTCCAGATTATTTTGCCTGAGTGAAATCCAGGGGGAGATCACTCTTGTTTTCTCTTTAAGGTTCCGCTCCACAGTTTCGCACTATTGCACAGGGGTGAAATTCTAAACAAAGGGCGTATGTTGAAACTAAGGCCATGTAAAATAGAGATATATTTTTAGTATCAGATATATGATAACATTAGGCTTTTTGTTGGACAAGAGAATTTGAAGTTTGGGTCCCAAAGTTGGAGTCTGATACATAGGGGTAAATTACCAGATGAATTATGGGAAACAGTGGCTTCGAAAAATTGGCTATTTTTTAAATGTAATTTTTACACGGGTTTGTTACCAGACAGGTAACTAAAAAATGAGACGGAAACATATAATTTTTTTTTTGCATTTTAGAAACAACTGATGCTCTGCTCCAGGGGTGGGTAGGTGGGGTTGGTGGGAAAATTCTGCTTTTGAGGCTGCTAGGTGGCAGAATATGACTGGTTTCGGTATTTTTTCGGGCAATTTTTCAGGTTGAAGTCTTGCCTTTGACAATAAATAATTCCACCCACATTCAGATTGTTTATTTCTACTTAGTCAGATAGTGTTATATGTTTTTTGTGGATTTGGGAAATGTAATACATGTAATGGGTTAGATAACTAAGTTACAGGATATTTGCATTTGAAGAGAGTGTATGGCATGTCACATTTGGAAATGCCTGGAAAACTGTGGAGCGGAACCTTAAAGAGCATTCTGCCAACGGTGTCAATTCTTGAACCAGGAAGTTCCTTAATTGTGTTTGAGTTATAAATACACCATTTTTCAAAAAACATTTCATTATTTCTGGTTTGTGTGCTATTGTTAGTAGTAGTTAACATTCATCAAGTGATATCTCTGCACAACTGGAAGGAAATAAGTGGAAATTTTGAGAGAAATTTATTGATGTAGCCTAATTTCGCACTTGTTTTGAATTTTCGTCAAGATTTCAAAAACATTAAGGTAGAGCACTGCCTT
Organism: Pictodentalium vernedei; assembly: GCA_031216915.1. Taxonomy (NCBI): domain Eukaryota; kingdom Metazoa; phylum Mollusca; class Scaphopoda; order Dentaliida; family Dentaliidae; genus Pictodentalium; species Pictodentalium vernedei. The sequence continues at coordinate 64,182,381 of CM062296.1, forward strand.
TCCTAAACACCGAGCCTTGTATTTATGACAAATTTGTGCAGTTATGGACAGCCTGGTTGTTACTGTTGACCAGAGATTTGCAGTTATGGTGTCTACTTTTTCATTTTGGTCATTGGTGTCATGTCTGTGTGTCATCCGTCCGTCAAGCTGTTCACGCTTTCATATCTAGAGAGCAACACCCCCCCCCCCCCAAAGCTATGGTTATTAGTGCTTATTGTTTTACATTTTGATTGTATTTAACAGTGCTATTGGCAGGACATGGGTAGTGAGTGTGGCTGGTGGTAATAACAAAAATACTTTCTGAAGTGGCTCAGAGAAATGGGGAGGGGGTGGGGGGGGGGGGGGTGTTGAGGTAGTGTGGTGTGGTTGTGAAAATCGGGTAAAATGGCTGAAAAAGCTATGCGGCAATCAGAAAGGCCATGCTGTATCTTTTTACTGGTTGAAAATAGAGACTTGTGGTTTTTGTTCATTCAACTCAGGATAGACTCCAGATTATTTTGCCTGAGTGAAATCCAGGGGGAGATCACTCTTGTTTTCTCTTTAAGGTTCCGCTCCACAGTTTCGCACTATTGCACAGGGGTGAAATTCTAAACAAAGGGCGTATGTTGAAACTAAGGCCATGTAAAATAGAGATATATTTTTAGTATCAGATATATGATAACATTAGGCTTTTTGTTGGACAAGAGAATTTGAAGTTTGGGTCCCAAAGTTGGAGTCTGATACATAGGGGTAAATTACCAGATGAATTATGGGAAACAGTGGCTTCGAAAAATTGGCTATTTTTTTAAATGTAATTTTTACACGGGTTTGTTACCAGACAGGTAACTAAAAAATGAGACGGAAACATATAATTTTTTTTTTGCATTTTAGAAACAACTGATGCTCTGCTCCAGGGGTGGGTAGGTGGGGTTGGTGGGAAAATTCTGCTTTTGAGGCTGCTAGGTGGCAGAATATGACTGGTTTCGGTATTTTTTCGGGCAATTTTTCAGGTTGAAGTCTTGCCTTTGACAATAAATAATTCCACCCACATTCAGATTGTTTATTTCTACTTAGTCAGATAGTGTTATATGTTTTTTGTGGATTTGGGAAATGTAATACATGTAATGGGTTAGATAACTAAGTTACAGGATATTTGCATTTGAAGAGAGTGTATGGCATGTCACATTTGGAAATGCCTGGAAAACTGTGGAGCGGAACCTTAAAGAGCATTCTGCCAACGGTGTCAATTCTTGAACCAGGAAGTTCCTTAATTGTGTTTGAGTTATAAATACACCATTTTTCAAAAAACATTTCATTATTTCTGGTTTGTGTGCTATTGTTAGTAGTAGTTAACATTCATCAAGTGATATCTCTGCACAACTGGAAGGAAATAAGTGGAAATTTTGAGAAATTTATTGATGTAGCCTAATTTCGCACTTGTTTTGAATTTTCGTCAAGATTTCAAAAACATTAAGGTAGAGCACTGCCTTTCCTAAACACCGAGCCTTGTATTTATGACAAATTTGTGCAGTTATGGACAGCCTGGTTGTTACTGTTGACCAGAGATTTGCAGTTATGGTGTCTACTTTTTCATTTTGGTCATTGGTGTCATGTCTGTGTGTCATCCGTCCGTCAAGCTGTTCACGCTTTCATATCTAGAGAGCAACACCCCCCCCCCCCCAAAGCTATGGTTATTAGTGCTTATTGTTTTACATTTTGATTGTATTTAACAGTGCTATTGGCAGGACATGGGTAGTGAGTGTGGCTGGTGGTAATAACAAAAATACTTTCTGAAGTGGCTCAGAGAAATGGGGAGGGGGGTGGGGGGGGGGGGGGTGTTGAGGTAGTGTGGTGTGGTTGTGAAAATCGGGTAAAATGGCTGAAAAAGCTATGCGGCAATCAGAAAGGCCATGCTGTATCTTTTTACTGGTTGAAAATAGAGACTTGTGGTTTTTGTTCATTCAACTCAGGATAGACTCCAGATTATTTTGCCTGAGTGAAATCCAGGGGGAGATCACTCTTGTTTTCTCTTTAAGGTTCCGCTCCACAGTTTCGCACTATTGCACAGGGGTGAAATTCTAAACAAAGGGCGTATGTTGAAACTAAGGCCATGTAAAATAGAGATATATTTTTAGTATCAGATATATGATAACATTAGGCTTTTTGTTGGACAAGAGAATTTGAAGTTTGGGTCCCAAAGTTGGAGTCTGATACATAGGTAAATTACCAGATGAATTATGGGAAACAGTGGCTTCGAAAAATTGGCTATTTTTTTAAATGTAATTTTTACACGGGTTTGTTACCAGACAGGTAACTAAAAAATGAGACGGAAACATATAATTTTTTTTTTGCATTTTAGAAACAACTGATGCTCTGCTCCAGGGGTGGGTAGGTGGGGTTGGTGGGAAAATTCTGCTTTTGAGGCTGCTAGGTGGCAGAATATGACTGGTTTCGGTATTTTTTCGGGCAATTTTTCAGGTTGAAGTCTTGCCTTTGACAATAAATAATTCCACCCACATTCAGATTGTTTATTTCTACTTAGTCAGATAGTGTTATATGTTTTTTGTGGATTTGGGAAATGTAATACATGTAATGGGTTAGATAACTAAGTTACAGGATATTTGCATTTGAAGAGAGTGTATGGCATGTCACATTTGGAAATGCCTGGAAAACTGTGGAGCGGAACCATAGGAACCGGAGCCGTTCGCCGGAGCAACTTTTTCCTTTCGAAAAGTACGGCACCATACATCTAGATCCGGTAAATGGTGTACGTACTACATATATAATATGCTATGGTATGTATAGTGATATATGTACGCATGGGGCTATAGGTATATATTATGGGTAAGTGGTGGAAAGATGATGGGAAAATTGGGTTTTCTTGAAAGTTTTTTCCACGAAACGCTTGACGTTGCTATTGACATCGTGATGCACATGCGACGTCATAGAGATGTTGACCACTGTTGTTGTCCACTATGCAATCTGGCATAACGTTGTTCGGGTCAGGGGGTGTCGGACTTAACGTGGGGGGGGGGGGGGAGTGGTGGTGTGATATAGTAGTGGTGGTATATATCCATGTTGGTATTCTATTAGCCCTTGGGTCTTCATATGCTATGTCTGCTATAGCTAGGTCAACAGTATTGTGGGGTGGGGTGGGGGGGGGGGGTGATAGTCCTTGGTGGATTAAATTGGACAGTATAGGATGAATGGTCTGTTGGCCTATTACCCCCTTAGTACTATTAACCTATCGAATCATTTATAGTATCTAATGGCTGGTATTGGTAGTTCGTAATGCTATGTCAGGCAGTACTATAATCGTTTTCCCCGTGGGAACCCCGGGAAGTAAGCAGCACTTGTTTACTGTGGTAAACCAGTTCCGCTTTACTAGTAAAATAGGACCCAGTCACCAATGCTTGGGGTAAAAGTCCTTTAAAATGGGCAACATGTAGATCAACGATTGACTAAACTTGACTTCATCTCCATGTTGTGTCACGATTAGCCATAGTGCATAAATATGTGATGTTAACCACCAATAAACAAACTACACTCGCCCAAAAGAGAAAGTGTGCATTGCAGAAATTGATCAAACTCTAAAAAAATAATTTCGTAGGTGTAAAGAGTGTTAACCTGTTCATGAATAAGTTATATTGAACACAACAACAGCTTTCCCCATTGAAATTGCATTAACGTTAAATGACGTGCTGCACGTTTGTGAAAAGGCATGTTTTGCACGTGGAGAGTCTGAAAATTCATGCAGCAGTGTGAATCCTCGGGTAAAGTAAGGCCTTCCTATCGTTCACATTCAAACTTGCGCTGCTGTTAAAACGACTGCACATTAGCATGCCAAGATTGGCAATGAATCAACGTCTCCTTGCCCTGGGTATGATTAGAGCTGGCAGAACACACAGAGAGGTTGCCCAGCATTTGAACTGCCACCGTAACACTGTAGACAGGCTAGTCCATCGACATGCACAACATGATGACGTTCGAGACCGACCCCGCTCCGGGAGACCCCGAGTTACCACCCCTGCACAAGATCGGTATATCCGTGTCGTCCATCTCCGGAACCGGCAACAAACGGCAACGACGACAGCCAGGAACATCCCTAACCTGAGACGGATACATCCTCAAACAGTAATCAACCGCCTGAGAGAATACCGCTTACATCCTCGAAGACCTGCTATTCGTCCGATTTTGACGTTACGTCATCGTCGTGCTCGACTGCATTGGTGTAGAGTAGGGTTAGGGTTAGCCTAACCTAACCATAACTCTACCCTAACCCTAACCTGACCTAACCCTAACCTAACCCTACCCTAACCCTAACCCTACCTAACCCTAACTTAACCCTACCCTAACCCACTTCCATGCTAACTTGTTCGCTTCCATCAGGCGTAGATGCACAGCAGTAGTCGATGCAGACGGAGGTCATACCAGATATTGAGTGTGTGACTTTTGTGTTTGACCCTTAGTGTCTTTGACCCTCCATGGCACCAAGAGTATTTCTCGTAGCGTAATGAAATTTCTCGTGTTGATCACAAATTGATTCATCTGTGACTGAATAAAATGTCCATGAATGAAAATGATATATATCTTTTTTTAGTGTTATTTTTTAGCATGCACACTTTCTTTTTTGGGAGAGAAAATAATTGTTTGTTTAGAAGTGGGATATAGGATGCATTGTATATACCGCTGTAGGTCCCCTGTTAGTCCTCGGTGTTATTAACCAACCGATTGCTTTGTATTATTCTATGATTGGTATAGGCAATACGTTATAGCAGGTCAAGTGGAATTTTGGAGTGGGGTGGGGGTAATGCCAGGCAATATAGAACAGCAGTATAGTATGGACGATATATACCTCTGTGGGCCCCTGTAGGTCCCATGTTAGCCCTTAGTACTATTAATCCACCTGATGCTTCATGTTATCCTACGACTGCTATAGGTAGTAGGCAATGCTAGGCATATGGGTATTGTGGATAGGGGTACTGCCTGGTAGTTTAGAACGGTACTATAGTATGGGCGGTATATACACTTATAGGCCCCCTGTTAGTGCTTGGTACTATTAACCAACAGATTGTTTTGTTTTATTATATGGCTGGTATATGTAGTACGTTATGGTAGACCTAGTGATTTTGTGGGGGTGGGGGTAATGCTTGGTAGTTTAGAACGGTTGTATAGCGTAGGCTGTACATATCCCTGTAGGTCTCTTGCTGGTCCTTGGTACTACTGATCCACCAGGTGCTTCATATTATTGAGCGGTATTCTGGGGTGGGGTCAATGCCTGGTAATAAAGAACGGCAGCAGAGTTGGGGTGGGGTCAATGCCTGGTAATACAGAACGGCAGCAGAGTATGGTTGGTATATTCCCCTGTAGGTCCCATCCTAACCGTTGATAGTATTAACCTACCAAATGCTTTGTATCATCCTGTTACTGGTAAGGTGGTACGTAATACCAGTAGTTCCTACCCTATTCCGAGTACTTTTGTTGTTTCATTTATCTAGATCACCCAATCACTTTACTTTCCTGACACTAACTAACCAATCAGATTGCTTGATTTCCCGTAACCTGTACTTAATCGTACAGAGTTATCTCCCTTCTGTATAATAAAAGCCTATATCAATGGCAATATCCCCGGCACCCCAATTTCGACACCCCTTTTTTGAAAAACATATGGCCTTCGGCACCCCTTTTTTCTGAAATGAGTCTAAGAGTCGTAGTAAATTATACCTCATTGAGGGAATTTTTAATACAACTCTTAGCCTCATTTCAGAAAAAGGAGTGCTGAAGGCCATATGTTTTCCAAAAAGGGGTGCCGTCTGGAGAATCCCTTTTCTGTCAAATGAGGCTAAGAGTCGTATGTCGAGTCACTCGAACGAGCAATTGCTCGTTAGCTCATTTGCTCGATGGGATTCGAGTCATTCGAGCAGTATGTCGAGTCACTCGATCGAGCAATTACTCTTAGCCTCATTTGTCAAAAAAGAACTTGCATTATTTTTTCAAGTATTTTTGAAAACGTGTGAAGAATACTGAATGGCCTGTAAATGTTAAATATGTGAGGGTCCCGCTTTTGAATATGGGTATTATTTTAGCGACTTTAATTTTGGCCGGCACCACGCCCGTCGAGAAGGAGAGATTGATGATATGGATGAGTGGCTTTGCTACTTCAAAGCTTATCTCTTTCAGTAGCTTAGTGGACATGATATCAAAATCTTTGGTCTGTTTTCCACTTAGGCTTTGAATACAGAGAATTACTTCTTGTTCATTGGTGGGTGATATAAAAAATGAGTCAGTGCAACTATTCCCAATGTATTCTGGGAAATGCCGTGATGGTGTTGGTACTTGATTACTTACTGATTTGCCAATGTTCGCAAAGAAAGTGTTAAATTTATTGGCTATTTCTTTAGCTTTGGTCAATTCAGATTTTTTGTCGATGAAAGAAGAAGGTAGTACGTGAGTACATTTCGTTTTATTGATGGCTTGGCGTAAGATTTCCCATGTTTTTTTAGCATTATTTTTGGTTTGGGATAATACCTTACTGTACTAGTCTACTTTGCTCTTTCGTTTCAATCGATTAAACATTTGGCAATGCCTTTTGTATTCGTCCACAATCTAAGGATTTCTGGACTTTAACGTTTTGACAATCACTTTATTTTTGTTGAGGGATGATTGTAAAAGTCCAGTTGTCATCCAAGGTTCACGTTTTACAATTTTTGGGGGATCGCCATGGTTTTGATTGGAAATGCAGTGTCAAAGTGTCTGTAAAAGATATTAAGAAATGAATTGTGTGATTCATTAGGGCAGTCAGTATTAAGTATATCCGAAATATCGGTTGGCGGAAGAAGGACCTTCAAATAGTTAATATTCGTTCGGTTAAATGCACGTTTTTGTGTTTCAGCAGTTTGGGTAGTAACTTTGTCCGACTCTTCCAAATAGAATGTTGCAAAGTGATCACTTACATCTGTAATAATAATACCCGATTTGTTACCTTGTTGGCATTACTGAAGATATGGTCTATTAACGTTGCAGTGGAATGTGTGACCCTTGTAGGTCTCGAGATAGCTGGTACGAAACCGGCACTAAACATAGAATCAACATACGTACTGGTTTTAGAGTGATTATTAAAATTTAAAAGGTCGATATTAAAGTCACCCATTACATAAGCATTTTTGTTACTAAGGTTAATTTTCTCTAGGAGAGGGCCTAAATTAGACAGAAATAAATCGATGTCCGCATTCGGTGCAGTATTGGGTCTGTAGATAATACCGACTATACACTTTTCATTTGAAGTCATTTCAATAAATAGTGATTCAAAAACATAGTGAATGAAGAAAGAGAGGTCCTTGCGTATTTTGAATGATAAATTTTCTTTTATGAATAGGCCAACGCCACCTCTATCGTCTTCATTGGAACGGCGAGAACTGTAAATAAGTGGATGATACCCTTCTAGCTCATAACTTACTTCTTTGATACTGAAAGTTTCAGTCATACCTATTATATCAAAGCAATTTTCGTTTGCCTGAAGATCACATAGTAAGCAGCGAAGGTTTTCAAAATTGGCATTTAGGCTGCGGCAATTAATATTAATATTAAAAAGAGACAGTGATTTATTTTTGACTGATACATTATCTTCGAAGTCATTAGGTGTGTAATACCCGCGGCTCTGGTTATCAATGGCAAAGGGTGGGCTTGGGTCATCGGTATTGTTCGATATAGCGCCATTAAATTTTGCTACAAAATCAAAAGTATTATCTTTCTGGATCTCATCAAAGAACGTGTTAATGGTCATGATCGTGGGTAAATTAAAGAAGACATCGTTGTGACCAAACATTTGGGAAAAGAGGATATTCAGAATGATGTGTTGTTCCTAGAATTAAGCAAATTCTGATGTCGGAAGTAAAATAGAGATATACGTACATAAGATGTTGAGTTTGGGAAACACTTCTTTTTACAGTATACACGAGGTTTAGATTACTATGGAGACCAGGTTCAGAGAGAAAGAGATTGAGTGGGGGCCGGGGCAGTGACATAGGGGTCTGGAAGGCCAGGATGTTCAAACATGACCTAAAAGACCGCACCCCTATCTGTTGGCCCGTTACATCCTTTAGAAGGATGCACCAAACCAAGAAACGAAATAAGGGCTCTCGGGCCACGTCAGGACTAACCCAGGACTAGTTTTATTGAACAGTCGTTCTAACCGACGTCTTATCTGTTTGTTTTCTTTGATGTCATCATTGACCCACTTAGCCTTTTCACGAAGACTAACACTTTTGGTCTTAATAGGGGCATGCTTGTCCAACAACTGAAATGGTATCCCATTATACTGTTGGACCTTAGCGATCATGTCGTCTGACACATCCTGCGAAGATAGTGTCGAAACATTGGTGTCATTCACAAAACTATTTATGTCGGTTTTCTTGAGATTCCGCATATGTAAGCCTGTTGGTTTGTTATGGGGTTTAGACAGTTCAAGTGATGCCAAAACAGCAAAGTGATCTGAGATAGCAGCGTCCCAGGTTGAAATATCTTGGATGAGTGACTTGTCACACGATCTAATAAACATAAGATCCAGAGTATGACCCTTTAAGTGTGTTGGCACATTAACATGTTGTTTATAGCCAAAAGAATTTGTTAATTTCAAGAATAGGTTAGCATCTCTATCATCATGTTCATCGATATGAAAACTGAAGTCGCCAATTATCAATAAATTTACACCGTATGAGGCATAATCCAAAGAAAATCAGAAAACTCCGACAAGAAATGTGTGGTAGTGACTTTATTCGCTTTTGACGGTGGTGGTCTATATACTACAGTAAGACGAAAAGTGGTCTCATTCGTTACAAGGCAATCCACACATTCCTATGTCTGATCGCATGATATTGCGTTATGATCGCATGATATCGCGTTCTGCGCAAAAGAAAACCTAAAAATGTCAATGAAAAGAACTAAATACATATTTATTCTTGATAGTTGGACATACTTGTTTTTTTAATTCTTGTTCTGTAAAGCACTGGAGGATAAGTATACACCCTATGCGCCCGTACGTCGGTCTGTATGGGCGTCCGAAAGTCGGTCCGTTCATTATGGTTATACATCAGCAAGTAGGATCATTGTCATAATGCTTCTTGCCGCTTGCGTAAATCTGCCTTACGTGCCGGACCATTTCACACACAGAACTTAGTATTTAAAATTCATCAGTTAAGTTTGTGTATGCGCAATGATTGAGACGCCACCGAATTCGAGTGATCCTTTTAAGCATTTCAGCATTCGCAAACCTGGCGAAAAAAACTGAGTTAATTATGCAAAAACGGGCGGTGCTTTTCAATGAATACCTGCGAAATAATTTCAGGTTGTGTCGTAGTGTAGTAGTGTAAGCCATAGTAGGCCGTGTGTTAGAATTATTTCGCAATTCTTTACTGAGATGCTATTAGGCCCTATTTACAAATGATTTAGGCCTGCCCCCTGCCAGTCCAGTCCAAAAATAACCTCAAATAATGTATTTTAATTTTGGGGGCTTGGTACGTCTTTCAAAGGACGTACCAAACGAAAATTAAAATAGGGCTTTCATGCCATTTTCGACTACCCCCCCCCCCCCCCTCTCCAAGTTTCTGACCCCTGTGCTAACGGTTAAGAAGGGGGCTGCATCGTGAATGAACCTCTGCACTTGACCAACGGTTGTAATTTGTGACTGCGTGATTCTTGAAGTAATAACTTTATTAAATCAACTTGGCGTAATAAAGTTATCACTTCAAGAATTGTGCAGTTAAAAGCTATAATTCTAGATCTCTGGATACTCACTGACGAACTTGAGAATTCAAAACATGCTGCTAAAAACGACGGCCAAAAAAAAAAAAATAACCTGATTTTTGGGTACCAAAACCCGCCGGAAGTTTCCATTTATAACTGATTTAATTTTTTTTGGGGGGGGGGGGGGGGGCACCCCTCCCCTTTCATCGATCGTTACTCGCGTCCAACCCAATCAACGCTCGTGCTTGCCTTTGGCACCTGCATCAGTATCCCGACACTTTTGAAAGGAGATCCGTGACATAATTAACCCTGGGGTCCAAATTTCCATTTCACCGGCGCTGGTATTAATAAGCGTTTTCTATATTCATAAGGAACACGCGAAATTAGGGGAGGCACGCATAAATATCGGCCTGGCAGAAGCGGGGATATTTATAATTAATGTTTTGTAAAACAATAAATTTGGTTTAATATTTGGGGACCTTTTGACCAACTATTTGGGGGCGTTTTGACCAAAACATTTGGGGACATTTTGGTTTGGGTACGTTTTGACTAGGATTCCACCGACGAAATGAGACTGCGAGAAAGATGAAATATTTTACAACTCCTTGATTAACGTACGCACCCTGTATGGTTGTCATGGATTAAATATGTCTTTCATCCTTGTCGAAATTCAACAGGTTAATTGATTTCACTGGGCGAAAAGAAAACTTGAAAGGAAAACCAAGTAGCAATGTTAGAAAATCGATGAACGAATGGCGGTCATGCATTATCCACGTGTACTTGTTTATATACTGTCTTGTTTATCAGGATTGGTGAATTCGGAAAATGAAGATCGTGCAGCTTCAGTTGTCAGTTATACAGCCGATAATTTTGAGAGTGAAATTGTTACGAAAAGACATTTTGTAATGTTTTATGCACCATGGTACATTACTCTACTTTGATGAATAGCTTCTCTAACATCACTAAACACCGAAAATGGCATCTCAATCAATGTTCAGAAATTGAATGAACACCCACCGGCCACAAAATTGACGAATAACTATAGTTTTTGAGATGCATGTCAGTGGTGTAGCCAGGAAGGGACCACTCCCTAATTCCAGCCCCTTAAAAATCTCGAATTGTTCAAATTGCATGGGCTTCAACTAATGAAATGACATACTAAAAAGTGTAGTCCGTGTCCGTGTCGGAGAAAAAGTGTAGTCAGGAATTAAATTATCATTTTCTCCTTTATTTGTCGGTTGTTTTCTATGAAATTTGGAAAGTATACTCAGGGGACGATACGAAATATATATGCCAAACGAGAAGTTTGTACGATGTTATTTTACGATGTTAGAAGACATTTTCTCTTTCAAACACACTAAAAAGTGTAGCTGACTCGGCGCCGTGTTAGCTAATTAATTGGTTTACGCTGTGTTGACACAGCAAGGCGGGCTGATAATCCTGGTTCTTTTTTATGATTATGAGGAGATTGGTGGGATGTGGATGAAAGAAACAACGAATAATTTAATTTTCAGTATTTTATTGGATAAATACAGGACATGAAGGATATAGCATAGCACAAAGATATAGAGATACAGCACAAACATGAACAAATAAACATATTTATAACAAGCAAAAGTAAATTTAGTTGGTATGTCGTTCCGAGTGTTTTGTGGTTGGATTCCCTGCGACAGTGGATAAAGGTGTCGATCATGTTTTAAAACCAGACGAAATAAGAACAAGATTTTTTTTCACCAAATTATTTATAATTCCAAAATTTGACAACTAGGGCAAGTTCGGTTGATGTTGAATAATATACTATTCTTTGAAGTAGGTCGTCCCCTTTTTTGTCGCCAACGTAAGTTTTCATCTGTGAAGAGATGAAAAATGAATTTCGTAAATTTAAACAGATGATTTTAGGGGTTATATGGGGGATATATTTCATTGTAGGCATAGGCGTAAGGGGGGCTGGGGGGGGGCTGAACTCCCCTTGAGTCGGGCGAGGCATATATTTTGGGCATTCCATGAGAAAATGTTCCAGGGTCTCCAATACTCCACCATTTTACAAATTCCAACACCTGACATAAATAATATCTTTGGAAGCTTTCCACGAGAGCTTCCAAAGAAATAATGTCAAGTGTTGAAATTATCAACAGTTGGAAAATATAAGATAATTCAGTTTTCCAACGTCTGTCCTACAACTCTAGCTGGTATTGTAAAATTCTTATTATTTTAATTTAGTTTCTTGTTTTTGTCTCCGCCCACTTCATTCTTCACTCAATGTGCAGCGTCCTAGACTTTATTTCAATGTTTGTTTCTCCGCCCCCATTTTGGTGGAAAGTATTTTAATTATTGATTTAACAAAAAAAACCCTTTAAGGGGTAGTTAATTTTTTTTCGCCGGAGGTGGGGGGTGGGGGGGGGGGGGGTGTTCGTATTTGAAATTCCAGAAGGATAACCAGATATCACATTTACCCCCCCCCCCCCCTCCCGTATCCTATCTCCCTGAAGGCTTGATGGATGACTCCCGCATATTCAAAACTATACTGGCGGAGCTTTCTCTACTCCTTTTTTGTAACCGCTATGGTCAATATACCGGGGCCACTACCAAACCGGCGTTGCTGTTTGGTTTTCTTTTCTCCTCTGTCAGTCCCAGTTTCATTCATTCATCGCAACCGATTTGTGAAACAGAGTGAGACTGAGAGGGCGCATGAGAGAGAGAGAGAGAGAGAGGGGGGAGGCGTGAACGTGTAACGACCCACCACGGACATTTAACATAAACTTATATGAAATAATCTTATTATACTCTTACTCTTGTACTTTACTTCATGTAAATGGAAAAAAAAGTAATGAAAGAAAATCGATCAATCCAATCAACACCCTACTAATCTCCTCATAATCATGTGTCAACACAGCGTAAACCAATTAATTAGCTAACACGGCGCCGAGTCAGCTACACTTTTTAGTGTGTTTGAAAGAGAAAATGTCTTCTAACATCGTAAAATAACATCGTACAAACTTCTCTTTTGGCATATATATTTGGTATCGTCCCCTGAGTATTCTTTCCAA
>CM062296.1:64200147-64247091 GCA_031216915.1 Pictodentalium vernedei
CAAAAAATCGCTCTCCTCAATCAGCTTAGGAGAGCAATTAGCTTTACACAGCATTTTAAGTATCCAGTTGGAACGAACTCATTGAAACTGAAACCAACAGACTACATCAGTGATTTTATTAACTTTACTAAGGTAAAGCAAAATCTCTTAGACATTTAGATGTCTCACTCAACAACCGAACACACACTTGACAAGACCTGTGTGTATACCCAGACCTGTTGTCCAAGAAAGTCATACGCCTACCACTACCACCTTCAAACCCCCCCCCCCCCCCCCCCCCCCCCAAGGGGGGTTGAAGGTGGTAGTGGTAGGCATATGACTTTCTTGGACAACAGGTCGGGGGGGGGGGGGGGAGGTTGAAGGTGGTAGTGGTAGGCGTATGACTTTCTTGGACAACAGGTCTGCTTGAATCTACAGTCACATCCTGGTGCAAGTGCTTCAAGTGACAGGATAGTAGTCATGGTAGTATATTATAGTGTCAATATTCCTTGAATAATTACCCCTCAAACTGTGCTGTCAGTTGTTGAACTTGAAACTGACAGAAAAAAAAATATTGCTGTGACACATTTTGCTTCAAATGATTGCAACTGTGTTTGGGTATGGTTGCAGCCATTACCTTTTACCACTAAACCACTTTCAAAATGAAATTACTTGATGTTATGTGACTTCGAAGTTAAATTACATTTTTGCTTTACAACAAAAATTTAATGTGAGCATAATACGTGTAATCTCAATCATCCCAGACCAAAATATTTAGGAGGGCAATTTTTCGCTCTCCTTAATTCTTTCAGGAGGGCAGTAAGGAGAGCTAAAAAATCGCTCTCCTGAAATTGCCAAGCCTGATTTATTTGTTCAACATTTTCAAGAGATACAAAGTACAACATTGTTGATGGTGGATCCGACAGAAAGCAAGAGAGCTTATACAAGGTCGTAACGATATAATCGGATTAATGACACTCATACAATTGCGTTTATATTGTTTAAACCATTAGAGCTGTAGGATAACCAAAACCAAACCGAGGTTTTTAGTTTTTTTTAAAAACCGAAACCGAAACCGTCGACATCCCGTAATCTAAGGTTTTTCGTTTTTTATTAAATACTCTCTTGCTGCAGAAATTCACTGAATGTAGCCATCCCAGAGTAGTGAGAGTACCCAGACACTGCCAATGGCAGTGTCTGGGCACTCTCACTACTCTCGGAAGGCTACATTCTGTGAATTTCCGACATTTCTGTTTAGTTGTGTTTGCAGCTTTCCTCAAGTTGCGTGTAGGTGTCAGACCTTGAAAAAATGGCCAAGCACAATAAAAGTTCTGTATATTTAGGTAATTATAATATTGGCCTTCCTAATTCTTCATGTATTATAGCTTATTTCGGGCATTCATTGAGTTTCACTCAATTTCACTGCTATTCAGTTATGACTCCAGACATAAGAATGAGTTTTATTTTATTTTATTTGGCCTCATGAACAAACCGAAAACTGAACCGAACCGAGGTTTTACTCCACCTAATAAACCCAAACCGAAACCGAACAAGAAATTTAAAAACCTACAGCTCTATAAACCATGGAAATTAACATGAAATATGCTGTAGGAAAAAAGAGAATATTGAATGAAAAGAGAAAGCAAGAAGCCAACCTGGGTGCAAACTGATCCGGTAACTCATGTAGTATTGCGGAGAATACAAGTAGACTGTAATCACAGCATATGTATAAATTGGTTATGGACTGTGTTCAGGGAAGCCGCCTATGTTCATACACACACACACACTTACATATATACACATATACATATTCACATGCATACATATACATACAGACACACATACATACATATATGCATACACATTCACATTCATTCATACATACATACAATACATACATACATACATACATACATACATACATACATACATACATACATACATACATACATACATACATACATACATACACACACACACACACACACACACACACACACACACACACACACACACACACACACACACACACACACACACACACAGTCTTGTTTTCCCTACATACCAAGGTACCCCATTGTCTGTCCTTTGTGTGGACTAACGGTTTCAACCTCGTTTTGCCGGTACAGTTCTGGGAAAACAACCGAGGTAAAGGGTTTCTTTTGTCTTTTGTACCTCGGTAAGGCGAAACACGCAAACTCTTTTGTCTAGTTACCTCGTCAAGTTGGTAAGACAAACGCACACACACACACACACACACACACACACACACACACACACACACACACACACACACACACACACGTGGAGAGTGTATTATCACTAAGTCACCCGCAGAGTGGAGATTCCACCCGAAATTTGTTGCAAAGCATAACCAGCACCAGCAAAGTTTCAGCCAGTGGACCTCCGGATTAAACCCGGAGGTCCATTGGCTGAAACATTGCTTGTGCTTTTTGTCGATAAGTGCAAAATTTGAAAGTTATAGCCTGGGTGATAACTCCACTCCGCAGGTGATTTAGTTGCAATCCACTCTCCATGTACTGTACATACATACATACACACACACGGTTTCTACCTCGTTTTGCCGGTACAGTTCTGTGAAAACAACCGAGGTAAAGGGTTTCTTTTGTCTTTTGTACCTCGGTAAGGCGAAACATGCAAACTCTTTTGTCTACTTACCTAATCCAATCGGTAAGACAAACCCACACACACACACACACACACACACACACACACACACACACACACACACACACACACACACACACACACACACAAACACACACACACACACACACACACACACAGTCTTGTCTACCCTACATACCGAGGTACCCCATTGTTTGTCCTTTGTGTGGACTAACGGTTTCTACCTCGTTTTGCCGGTACAGTTCTGGGAAAACAACCGAGGTAAAGGGTTTCTTTTGTCTTTTTTACCTCGGTAAGGCGAAACACGCAAACTCTTTTGTCTAGTTACCTCGTCAAGTTGGTAAGACAAACGCACACACACACACACACACACACACAGTCTTGTCTTCCCTACATATCAAGGTACCCCATTGTTTGTCCTTTGTGTGGACTAATGGTTTCTACCTCGTTTTGCCGGTACAGTTCTGGGAAAACAACCGAGGTAAAGGGTTTCTTTTGTCTTTTGTACCTCGGTAAGGCAAAACACGCAAACTCTTTTGTCTAGTTACCTCGTCAAGTTGGTAAGACAAACCCCCACACACACACACACACACACACACACACACACACACACACACACACACACACACACACACACACACACACACACACACACACACAGTCTTGTCTACCCTACATACTGAGGTACCCCATTGTTTGTCCTTTGTGTGGACTAACGGTTTCTACCTCGTTTTGCCGGTACAGTTCTGGGAAAACAACCGAGGTAAACGAAACCTATAGCAAATAGACATCCGAGCTATCTAAAAAATACACAGGATTTCCTGTCAAAAATTTCGAAATTGAAAATATCGAAAAATGCAATTCTGGCTACTTTGGATATCGACAGTATGTATATGAACATTGATATTGATAAAGGTGTTAAATCAGTTAAAAATGCATTTGAAAAATATCCGGATGCGAAACGCCCGGATGAACAAATTTTGGATCTTTTAGAGCTGAGCTTAAAAGGTAATGACTTTCAATTCAATGGAGAATATTTTCTACAAATAATGGGTTGTCCTATGGGTAAAAGATTCAGTCCTAATTTTGCAAGCATTTATGTAGCGGAATGGGAGGAAAATGCCTTAAGCAAATGTGCAAAGCATCCTCTCGTATATCTCAGATATTTAGATGACATTTTTATTATTTGGGAACATTCAAAAGAAGATTTTGATGAATTTTTAGAAATTTTGAATAATCACGATCCAAATATTAAATTGAAAGCTACTATCAGTGAAAATTCTGTTGATTTTCTCGATGTAACCGTGTATAAAGGCAACCAATTTCAGGCGTCCGGTCATTTAGATTATAAAGTATATTTTAAACCAACTGATTCACATCAATTGCTGCACACTAAATCATTTCATCCTCAACATACATTTAAAGGTATCATCAAATCACAGCTCATTCGTTTCCACCGCAATTCAAGTGATAAGGTAAATTTCAATGAGGCTTGTTCTACTCTATTTGGCGCCCTCAGATCGAGAGGGTACTCGCTGCGCCTTTTGCGTAGCCTGAAATCCCAAACCTTGAAAAAGCTCGAAAGTCCAGCTGAAACTACCGATTTCGAACCACTGAAGATTGAACACAACAGACCGTTGCAAAATAGTAGTGGCGCGGTATTTAATTGCAAAAAGCCTCGTTGTAGACTGCATACTTTTATGCCTGATCAGAAAGAGGAATTTTCCTCCGAACAAACGAAAAATCATTATCAGATCCGTAACCCCCTCCATTGTGATTCACCAAACATTATTTACCTTATCACTTGTAAGCGATGTCGGAAACAGTATGTTGGTCAAAGTCAAAATCCTTTTCGAGAACGTGCTACTAGACACAAACAGGATATAAAACATAATGCTGATGCCCCAGTAGCACAACATTTTAACCTTCCTGGCCATTCTTTGGACGATTTCGAAATCCACCCAATTGAACAACCACCAATTAAAGACACATTAGAAGAAACGGATGAATTTAGAAAAAAACGTGAAGCTTTTTGGATCAATACGCTTCAAACCCTCTGGCCATTTGGTATGAACATATCAGAGGGCGAATGCGAAAGGAGGTCCATCATTCCTTTCACTTTAACGTACAACAGAATGAATATCGAAATAGCAAAAATGTTAAAAGATGAATTCAATTTTACCAATGCTAAATTAAATGAACCTTTGAATCTTCGACCTGTCATCGCCTATAAGAAAAACAAAAGCTTGCGTAACATCCTTGTAAGGACTAAATTAGAGCCCATCAATGAATAACATCAATTATTGCCAGTCAGTTTAACCAGTTCCTAAGCTCATCACTTAGTTTAAATCAAATTTGGTGTAATTTTTTGTCATGTTTGAAACCCATCTGGGTTCAGTAAATGAAAACAATTTTTCGGCGGCATATTAAAAGAAAAAAACGTTTCAGTATGAAATGTCTGTGCCAGTGCGATTTTTTAACCTCAAACACACACACACACACACACACACACACACACACACAAACACACACACACACACACACACACACACAGTCTTGTCTACCCTACATACCGAGGTACCCCATTGTTTGTCCTTTGTGTGGACTAACGGTTTCTACCTCGTTTTGCCGGTACAGTTCTGGGAAAACAACCGAGGTAAAGGGTTTCTTTTGTCTTTTTTACCTCGGTAAGGCGAAACACGCAAACTCTTTTGTCTAGTTACCTCGTCAAGTTGGTAAGACAAACGCACACACACACACACACACACACACAGTCTTGTCTTCCCTACATATCAAGGTACCCCATTGTTTGTCCTTTGTGTGGACTAATGGTTTCTACCTCGTTTTGCCGGTACAGTTCTGGGAAAACAACCGAGGTAAAGGGTTTCTTTTGTCTTTTGTACCTCGGTAAGGCAAAACACGCAAACTCTTTTGTCTAGTTACCTCGTCAAGTTGGTAAGACAAACCCCCACACACACACACACACACACACACACACACACACACACACACACACACACACACACACACACACACACACAGTCTTGTCTACCCTACATACTGAGGTACCCCATTGTTTGTCCTTTGTGTGGACTAACGGTTTCTACCTCGTTTTGCCGGTACAGTTCTGGGAAAACAACCGAGGTAAAGGGTTTCTTTTGTGTTTTGTACCTCGGTAAGGCGAAACACGCAAACTCTTTTGTCTACTTACCTCGTCAAGTTGGTGGCGCGGTATTTAATTGCAAAAAGCCTCGTTGTAGACTGCATACTTTTATGCCTGATCATAAAGAGGAATTTTCCTCCGAACAAACGAAAAATCATTATCAGATCCGTAACCCCCTCCATTGTGATTCACCAAACATTATTTACCTTATCACTTGTAAGCGATGTCGGAAACAGTATGTTGGTCAAAGTCAAAATCCTTTCCGAGAACGTGCTACTAGACACAAACAGGATATAAAACATAATGCTGATGCCCCAGTAGCACAACATTTTAACCTTCCTGGCCATTCTTTGGACGATTTCGAAATCCATCCTATTGAACAACCACCAATTAAAGACACATTAGAAGAAACGGATGAATTTAGAAAAAAAACGTGAAGCTTTTTGGATCAATACGCTTCAAACCCTCTGGCCATTTGGTATGAACATATCAGAGGGCGAATGCGAAAGGAGGTCCATCATTCCTTTCACTTTAACGTACAACAGAATGAATATCGAAATAGCAAAAATGTTAAAAGATGAATTCAATTTTACCAATGCTAAATTAAATGAACCTTTGAATCTTCGACCTGTCATCGCCTATAAGAAAAACAAAAGCTTGCGTAACATCCTTGTAAGGACTAAATTAGAGCCCATCAATGAATAACATCAATTATTGCCAGTCAGTTTAACCAGTTCCTAAGCTCATCACTTAGTTTAAATCAATTTTATGTACTTTTTTGTTACGTTTGAAACCCATCAGGGTTCAGTAAATGAAAACAATTTTTCAGCGGCATATTAAAAGAAAAAAACGTTTCAGTAGGAAATGTCTGTGCCAGTGCGATTTTTTAACCTCAAACACACACACACACACACACACACACACACACACACACACACACACACACACACACACACACACACATACATATATATTTACATACATATGCATACATACATGCATTCATGCACTCTCATGTGCATGCACATGCACGTATCTATATACACTACGCTCGAAAGTCCAGCTGAAACTACCGATTTCGAACCACTGAAGATTGAACACAACAGACCGTTGCAGAATGGTAGTGGCGCGGTATTTAATTGCAAAAAGCCTCGTTGTAGACTGCATACTTTTATGCCTGATCAGAAAGAGGAATTTTCCTCCGAACAAACGAAAAATCATTATCAGATCCGTAACCCCCTCCATTGTGATTCACCAAACATTATTTACCTTATCACTTGTAAGCGATGTAGGAAACAGTATGTTGGTCAAAGTCAAAATCCTTTTCGAGAACGTGCTACTAGACACAAACAGGATATAAAACATAATGCTGATGCCCCAGTAGCACAACATTTTAACCTTCCTGGCCATTCTTTGGACAATTTCGAAATCCATCCTATTGAACAACCACCAATTAAAGACACATTAGAAGAAACGGATGAATTTAGAAAAAAACGTGAAGCTTTTTGGATCAATACGCTTCAAACCCTCTGGCCATTTGGTATGAACATATCAGAGGGCGAATGCAAAAGGAGGTCCATCATTCCTTTCACATTAACGTACAACAGAATGAATATCGAAATAGCAAAAATGTTAAAAGATGAATTCAATTTTACCAATGCTAAATTAAATGAACCTTTGAATCTTCGACCTGTCATCGCCTATAAGAAAAACAAAAGCTTGCGTAACATCCTTGTAAGGACTAAATTAGAGCCCATCAATGAATAACATCAATTATTGCCAGTCAGTTTAACCAGTTCCTAAGCTCATCACTTAGTTTAAATCAATTTTGTGTAATTTTTTGTCATGTTTGAAACCCATCAGGGTTCAGTAAATGAAAACAATTTTTCGGCGGCATATTAAAAGACAAAAACGTTTCAGTAGGAAATGTCTGTGCCAGTGCGATTTTTTAAACCTCAAACACACACACACACACACACACACACACATACATATATATTTACATACATATGCATACATACATGCATTCATGCACTCTCATGTGCATGCACATGCACGTATCTATATACACTACGCTCGAAAGTCCAGCTGAAACTACCGATTTCGAACCACTGAAGATTGAACACAACAGACCGTTGCAGAATGGTAGTGGCGCGGTATTTAATTGCAAAAAGCCTCGTTGTAGACTGCATACTTTTATGCCTGATCAGAAAGAGGAATTTTACTCCGAACAAACGAAAAATCATTATCAGATCCGTAACCCCCTCCATTGTGATTCACCAAACATTATTTACCTTATCACTTGTAAGCGATGTCGGAAACAGTATGTTGGTCAAAGTCAAAATCCTTTTCGAGAACGTGCTACTAGACACAAACAGGATATAAAACATAATGCTGATGCCCCAGTAGCACAACATTTTAACCTTCCTGGCCATTCTTTAGACGATTTCGAAATCCATCCTATTGAACAACCACCAATTAAAGACACATTAGAAGAAACGGATGAATTTAGAAAAAAACGTGAAGCTTTTTGGATCAATACGCTTCAAACTCTCTGGCCATTTGGTATGAACACATCAGAGGGCGAATGCGAAAGGAGGTCCATCATTCCTTTCACTTTAACGTACAACAGAATGAATATCGAAATAGCAAAAATGTTAAAAGATGAATTCAATTTTACCAATGCTAAATTAAATGAACCTTTGAATCTTCGACCTGTCATCGCCTATAAGAAAAACAAAAGCTTGCGTAACATCCTTGTAAGGACTAAATTAGAGCCCTTCAATGAATAACATCAATTATTGCCAGTCAGTTTAACCAGTTCCTTAGCTCATCACTTAGTTTAAATCAATTTTGTGTAATTTTTTGTCATGTTTGAAACCCATCAGGGTTCAGTGAATGAAAACAATTTTTCGGCGGCATATTAAAAGAAAAAAATGTTTCAGTATGAAATGTCTGTGCCAGTGCGATTTTTTAACCTCAAACACACACAGGCGAGTGCCAGAGTTCATATATGCCCCAAAACAAAATAGGTTTTAATTTCAATCATGTGTATGTATTTCCTAAATAAAATTATTATTTATTTATTTATATATTTATTTATTGATTATTTTTAATTTTTTATTAATTTTTATTTATTTATTTATTTATTTATTTATTTATTTATTTATTTATTTATTTATTTATTTATTTGATTCATTTATTTAAATTATTATTTTTATTTAATTTTTCATACGTTTCACACAATGTAGAGGTTCAGAAGGTAAAACACACAATTTCTACGTGGTGTAAAATATTTTCCGTCATAAACCTCCGTCGGGGGATATTCATTCCAACTGATAACATTCGTGAGGCATCATGATCTTTGGCGTTATTTTTTCATTTATTTCTTTAGTCACAATATATTTTATCAAACCATTTTTTCATATTATTTTCACATACTTCTGAAGCCAGTGAAGCAAACCGCTCCCGATTGGTTTTACTTAAATCAAAGCCAACCAATAGGGCTTCATGGGGGTCAGTAAAGTAAACCACTCACTGACTGATTAAAATTCAATGGAAGCCAATCAATAGGGCTTCATCTAACTTGTTTGGACGACACAAACTGAGTTGTGAAAAACAAACTTGGGACATCTCAGATTGAAAAGAATTAATTAGATGAGTGACATTTGTCAGCTTGTTACCGAGTTTAATTATGTACTGAGCTGTGAAAAACACCCCCAGCCCACATATGGATATATACCATGCATGCCCTCCCAAAGTTGGAATCATTTTCCTCAAAGTCTCTTTGAAAAAGCCAAACCAAGCGAAACGCGTCGAGACAGACGGATTATTTTTTACCTTTGCTGAAGACTACAACCAATCCAGGTATCTTCTCTAATAGGTAATATCTAGATTTCATTTTAATTTATTTCATTTCTTCATTTTAATTTCATTTTAAATTCATCTACTTATTCTTCAAATGGCTCAAAAAAGACAGAAGCATCAGGGAAAGAGAGTTGCCCAGTCTGGAAGGGGCCAGGAACAATCGTTCCAGGCCTATTCTAGATTGGTCAAGGCCCTTTTCCAGGTGATTCAGTGTATGCACCATATTGGGCTCCTAGAGCAGCATTTGGCCAACCGGGATTTCCCGAAGCAGTTGGAGAAGAAAGTAGATGAGTTAGGGGGCTTTCTATAGCCGGCTCTTCCCACCCCACACATTTTTTCTGTTTTTCGACAGATTAGTGTGGGATGGGCCAATCAAACGTTAAATGCTTTAATTGAGCATTATAAGATAAATTTAAACCAGTTGAAGTCTAAGATAACTTTGGCTATGCGACCACCTCCTGGACTCGAAAAGATAGACTTCAACAGCGCTTCGGCGCGTGCCTTGATCTGGACTCAAAAAAACTTTAAAAACAAGTTGACAGATAAGACGATTTCGGCCTATGAGTCTTACATTTCGGAACTTCGCCCAGCGTCTGGAGTAAGGAACAATACGGGAGGGAGCAAGCAAACTCCGGCCCGTGTTGTCTCTCTACCCCAACGCGAAAAGCAAAATAAGAAAAGATCAAGGCAAAGCACTTCTCCCTCTTCTTTTCCTTCTACTTCTTCTTTCTCTCAGAGTAAGCGCCTCAATTTGCAAACATCTCCGGTCCATATTGTGACTGAAGATGCTCGCAAATTGAGTAACGCTGTCTCGCCTCGTCTTGTTCCTCTACCTCCTACTCCTCCTCAGCCTTTCTTCTCTAGTTCTCCTAGTGCTCTCACTAGAACTCCTCCTCCTCCTTCTGTTTCTTCTCCTGTTTCTGTTTCCTCTCCTGATTCTGTTTCTTCTCCCCCTTCCCCTGCATCTAGTGTGGTTCAACCAGGTATATCGTACTCAGAGAAAGTCAAATCACTGAGCCGCAACTCGGGCCGCTCATTTGATTCTAAATTCTCCCAGTTTCGGCATAAAAGCGGAGTTAATTTTGACAAAAGGAATTGGCGCCTCCCCGATGTTTGTAAAAACATCCTTATGATTGGAAGTTCAAATTTAGGACGCATTGATCGAAATCCCCATCCGGACATCCAGGTGGAGTGTTACCCCGGCGCCAAATTCAATCATCTGCGCTCTATGTTTAAAGGGCACAGGGGCCAGTCCAGTCCCCAAAAAATATTATTAAATATTGGCGTGAATTCTCGAAACGATAATTCTGATCTCGTAGTTAAGCAGTTGCGGAATATGCTTAGCGATATCAGGGTCAAGTTTAGATCAGCAAAAATTTATTTCGCTGAACTAAACTTTTCGCAAAAACTCCCTCAGGCTGAGAGGAGAACCCTGAGCATCATCAACGAAACCATTCGGAAAGTGAAGGACGTTAACGTGATACCAAAAATTGATGACGCAAAGTTTGATGTTGCTCAGGATTTAATCCATTGGACCACGAGAACCGCCAATATTATGTACGATCACTGGTTGAACCACCTAAATTTAAACTAAGTAAAGGCAAAGGTAACAGCCGCCTAACAGATGTGGGATTAGGAACTAATGTGGTTAACCTGTCTGGCACCAATGACCTAACAACCCAAGAGAAATCTCTTTTAGATCGCGGTTTAACTTTTGTACCAGCACCAAAGCCTAAAACTGATAACCAAACAAATTTACCATCATACAACTGTAATTTTCTTAGGCAAATGAAATTAGCAGACCGCTTTAGAAACTCCAGCGGTCGGAAACTTCCTTTTACAGAATCATCTGGTTGGTCACCTCCAGATAGTGAAGTAGATCCCGAAATTATTGAGGCTAGCAAACGAATCATCCAAAAGGTGTTCAGCATGAACATACTCTCCGATAAAGACAATTTAACAGCTGGTGAACGGAGAGCCCTCACGAAACTTCGAAAAAATAAGAAATTAGTAATTAAACCAGCCGACAAAGGTGGGTCGGTAGTTGTTCTATCTCGGGATAATTATATAAAGGAAGCCATGAGACAACTCAGCAATACTAAACATTATAAGAAAATAGATTCACTTATTTGGCCTAGTAATATCGAAAAATTCAATAAGATCTTAAAATTTCTCCTCGACGAAGGTCACATTACCAAAAAACAATTGAAATATTTAACGGCTAAGCTCAGTGCTCAAACAAGACAATTTTATATCCTACCAAAGATCCACAAGGACCGTTCTTCATGGACGGATGACTTAACTCCACCCGGGAGGCCAATTGTATCAGATTGTAATTCGGAATCTTATGCGATCTCGGAATTAATTGATTATCATCTGAAACCTATAGCAAATAGACATCCGAGCTATCTAAAAAATACACAGGATTTCCTGTCAAAAATTTCGAAATTGAAAATATCGAAAAATGCAATTCTGGCTACTTTGGATATCGACAGTATGTATACGAACATTGATATTGATAAAGGTGTTAAATCAGTTAAAAATGCATTTGAAAAATATCCGGATGCGAAACGCCCGGATGAACAAATTTTGGATCTTTTAGAGCTGAGCTTAAAAGGTAATGACTTTCAATTCAATGGAGAATATTTTCTACAAATAATGGGTTGTCCTATGGGCAAAAGATTCAGTCCTAATTTTGCAAGCATTTATGTAGTGGAATGGGAGGAAAATGCCTTAAGCAAATGTGCAAAGCATCCTCTCGTATATCTCAGGTATTTAGATGACATTTTTATTATTTGGGAACATTCAAAAGAAGATTTTGATGAATTTTTAGAAATTTTGAACAATCACGATCCAAATATTAAATTGAAAGCTACTATCAGTGAAAATTCTGTTGATTTTCTCGATGTGACCGTGTATAAAGGCAAGCAATTTCAGGCGTCCGGTCATTTAGATTATAAAGTATATTTTAAACCAACTGATTCACATCAATTGTTGCACACAAAATCATTTCATCCTCAACATACATTTAAAGGTATCATCAAATCACAGCTCATTCGTTTCCACCGCAATTCAAGTGATAAGGTAAATTTCAATGAGGCTTGTTCTACTCTATTTGGCGCCCTCAGATCGAGAGGGTACTCGCTGCGCCTTTTGCGTAGCCTGAAATCCCAAACCTTGAAAAAGCTCGAAAGTCCAGCTGAAACTACCGATTTCGAACCACTGAAGATTGAACACAACAGACCGTTGCAAAATAGTAGTGGCGCGGTATTTAATTGCAAAAAGCCTCGTTGTAGACTGCATACTTTTATGCCTGATCAGAAAGAGGAATTTTCCTCCGAACAAACGAAAAATCATTATCAGATCCGTAACCCCCTCCATTGTGATTCACCAAACATTATTTACCTTATCACTTGTAAGCGATGTCGGAAACAGTATGTTGGTCAAAGTCAAAATCCTTTCCGAGAACGTGCTACTAGACACAAACAGGATATAAAACATAATGCTGATGCCCCAGTAGCACAACATTTTAACCTTCCTGGCCATTCTTTGGACGATTTCGAAATCCACCCAATTGAACAACCACCAATTAAAGACACATTAGAAGAAACGGATGAATTTAGAAAAAAACGTGAAGCTTTTTGGATCAATACGCTTCAAACCCTCTGGCCATTTGGTATGAACATATCAGAGGGCGAATGCAAAAGGAGGTCCATCATTCCTTTCACTTTAACGTACAACAGAATGAATATCGAAATAGCAAAAATGTTAAAAGATGAATTCAATTTTACCAATGCTAAATTAAATGAACCTTTGAATCTTCGACCTGTCATCGCCTATAAGAAAAACAAAAGCTTGCGTAACATCCTTGTAAGGACTAAATTAGAGCCCATCAATGAATAACATCAATTATTGCCAGTCAGTTTAACCAGTTCCTTAGCTCATCACTTAGTTTAAATCAATTTTGTGTAATTTTTTGTCATGTTTGAAACCCATCAGGGTTCAGTAAATGAAAACAATTTTTCGGCGGCATATTAAAAGAAAAAAACGTTTCAGTATGAAATGTCTGTGCCAGTGCGATTTTTTAACCTCAAACACACACAGGCGAGTGC
Organism: Pictodentalium vernedei; assembly: GCA_031216915.1. Lineage (NCBI taxonomy): Eukaryota > Metazoa > Mollusca > Scaphopoda > Dentaliida > Dentaliidae > Pictodentalium > Pictodentalium vernedei. The sequence continues at coordinate 64,213,918 of CM062296.1, forward strand.
CAGAGTTCATATATGCCCAAAAACAAAATAGCTTCTAATTTCAATCATGTGTATGTATTTCCTAAATAAAATTATTATTTATTTATTTATATATTTATTTATTGATTATTTTTAATTTTTTATTAATTTTTATTTATTTATTTATTTGTTTATTTATTTATTTATTTATTTATTTATTTATTTATTTGATTCATTTATTTAAATTATTATTTTTATTTAATTTTTCATACGTTTCACACAATGTAGAGGTTCAGAAGGTAAAACACACAATTTCTACGTGGTGTAAAATATTTTCCGTCATAAACCTCCGTCGGGGGATATTCATTCCAACTGATAACATTCGTGAGGCATCATGATCTTTGGCGTTATTTTTTCATTTATTTCTTTAGTCACAATATATTTTATCAAACCATTTTTTCATATTATTTTCACATACTTCTGAAGCCAGTGAAGCAAACCGCTCCCGATTGGTTTTACTTAAATCAAAGCCAACCAATAGGGCTTCATGGGGGTCAGTAAAGTAAACCACTCACTGACTGATTAAAATTCAATGGAAGCCAATCAATAGGGCTTCATCTAACTTGTTTGGACGACACAAACTGAGTTGTGAAAAACAAACTTGGGACATCTCAGATTGAAAAGAATTAATTAGATGAGTGACATTTGTCAGCTTGTTACCGAGTTTAATTATGTACTGAGCTGTGAAAAACACCCCCAGCCCACATATGGATATATACCATGCATGCCCTCCCAAAGTTGGAATCATTTTCCTCAAAGTCTCTTTGAAAAAGCCAAACCAAGCGAAACGCGTCGAGACAGACGGATTATTTTTTACCTTTGCTGAAGACTACAACCAATCCAGGTATCTTCTCTAATAGGTAATATCTAGATTTCATTTTAATTTATTTCATTTCTTCATTTTAATTTCATTTTAAATTCATCTACTTATTCTTCAAATGGCTCAAAAAAGACAGAAGCATCAGGGAAAGAGAGTTGCCCAGTCTGGAAGGGGCCAGGAACAATCGTTCCAGGCCTATTCTAGATTGGTCAAGGCCCTTTTCCAGGTGATTCAGTGTATGCACCATATTGGGCTCCTAGAGCAGCATTTGGCCAACCGGGATTTCCCGAAGCAGTTGGAGAAGAAAGTAGATGAGTTAGGGGGCTTTCTAAAGCCGGCTCTTCCCACCCCACACATTTTTTCTGTTTTTCGACAGATTAGTGTGGGATGGGCCAATCAAACGTTAAATGCTTTCATTGAGCATTATAAGATAAATTTAAACCAGTTGAAGTCTAAGATAACTTTGGCTATGCGACCACCTCCTGGACTCGAAAAGATAGACTTCAACAGCGCTTCGGCGCGTGCCTTGATCTGGGCTCAAAAAAACTTTAAAAACAAGTTGACAGATAAGACGATTTTGGCCTATGAGTCTTACATTTCGGAACTTCGCCCAGCGTCTGGAGTAAGGAACAATACGGGAGGGAGCAAGCAAACTCCGGCCCGTGTTGTCTCTCTACCCCAACGCGAAAAGCAAAATAAGAAAAGATCAAGGCAAAGCACTTCTCCCTCTTCTTTTCCTTCTACTTCTTCTTTCTCTCAGAGTAAGCGCCTCAATTTGCAAACATCTCCGGTCCATATTGTGACTGAAGATGCTCGCAAATTGAGTAACGCTGTCTCGCCTCGTCTTGTTCCTCTACCTCCTACTCCTCCTCAGCCTTTCTTCTCTAGTTCTCCTAGTGCTCTCACTAGAACTCCTCCTCCTCCTTCTGTTTCTTCTCCTGTTTCTGTTTCCTCTCCTGATTCTGTTTCTTCTCCCCCTTCCCCTGCATCTAGTGTGGTTCAACCAGGTATATCGTACTCAGAGAAAGTCAAATCACCGAGCCGCAACTCGGGCCGCTCATTTGATTCTAAATTCTCCCAGTTTCGGCATAAAAGCGGAGTTAATTTTGACAAAAGGAATTGGCGCCTCCCCGATGTTTGTAAAAACATCCTTATGATTGGAAGTTCAAATTTAGGACGCATTGATCGAAATCCCCATCCGGACATCCAGGTGGAGTGTTACCCCGGCGCCAAATTCAATCATCTGCGCTCTATGTTTAAAGGGCACAGGGGCCAGTCCAGTCCCCAAAAAATATTATTAAATATTGGCGTGAATTCTCGAAACGATAATTCTGATCTCGTAGTTAAGCAGTTGCGGAATATGCTTAGCGATATCAGGGTCAAGTTTAGATCAGCAAAAATTTATTTCGCTGAACTAAACTTTTCGCAAAAACTCCCTCAGGCTGAGAGGAGAACCCTGAGCATCATCAACGAAACCATTCGGAAAGTGAAGGACGTTAACGTGATACCAAAAATTGATGACGCAAAGTTTGATGTTGCTCAGGATTTAATCCATTGGACCACGAGAACCGCCAATATTATGTACGATCACTGGTTGAACCACCTAAATTTAAACTAAGTAAAGGCAAAGGTAACAGCCGCCTAACAGATGTGGGATTAGGAACTAATGTGGTTAACCTGTCTGGCACCAATGACCTAACAACCCAAGAGAAATCTCTTTTAGATCGCGGTTTAACTTTTGTACCAGCACCAAAGCCTAAAACTGATAACCAAACAAATTTACCATCATACAACTGTAATTTTCTTAGGCAAATGAAATTAGCAGACCGCTTTAGAAACTCCAGCGGTCGGAAACTTCCTTTTACAGAATCATCTGGTTGGTCACCTCCAGATAGTGAAGTAGATCCCGAAATTATTGAGGCTAGCAAACGAATCATCCAAAAGGTGTTCAGCATGAACATACTCTCCGATAAAGACAATTTAACAGCTGGTGAACGGAGAGCCCTCACGAAACTTCGAAAAAATAAGAAATTAGTAATTAAACCAGCCGACAAAGGTGGGTCGGTAGTTGTTCTATCTCGGGATAATTATATAAAGGAAGCCATGAGACAACTCAGCAATACTAAACATTATAAGAAAATAGATTCACTTATTTGGCCTAGTAATATCGAAAAATTCAATAAGATCTTAAAATTTCTCCTCGACGAAGGTCACATTACCAAAAAACAATTGAAATATTTAACGGCTAAGCTCAGTGCTCAAACAAGACAATTTTATATCCTACCAAAGATCCACAAGGACCGTTCTTCATGGACGGATGACTTAACTCCACCCGGGAGGCCAATTGTATCAGATTGTAATTCGGAATCTTATGCGATCTCGGAATTAATTGATTATCATCTGAAACCTATAGCAAATAGACATCCGAGCTATCTAAAAAATACACAGGATTTCCTGTCAAAAATTTCGAAATTGAAAATATCGAAAAATGCAATTCTGGCTACTTTGGATATCGACAGTATGTATATGAACATTGATATTGATAAAGGTGTTAAATCAGTTAAAAATGCATTTGAAAAATATCCGGATGCGAAACGCCCGGATGAACAAATTTTGGATCTTTTAGAGCTGAGCTTAAAAGGTAATGACTTTCAATTCAATGGAGAATATTTTCTACAAATAATGGGTTGTCCTATGGGCAAAAGATTCAGTCCTAATTTTGCAAGCATTTATGTAGCGGAATGGGAGGAAAATGCCTTAAGCAAATGTGCAAAGCATCCTCTCGTATATCTCAGGTATTTAGATGACATTTTTATTATTTGGGAACATTCAAAAGAAGATTTTGATGAATTTTTAGAAATTTTGAACAATCACGATCCAAATATTAAATTGAAAGCTACTATCAGTGAAAATTCTGTTGATTTTCTCGATGTGACCGTGTATAAAGGCAAGCAATTTCAGGCGTCCGGTCATTTAGATTATAAAGTATATTTTAAACCAACTGATTCACATCAATTGTTGCACACAAAATCATTTCATCCTCAACATACATTTAAAGGTATCATCAAATCACAGCTCATTCGTTTCCACCGCAATTCAAGTGATAAGGTAAATTTCAATGAGGCTTGTTCTACTCTATTTGGCGCCCTCAGATCGAGAGGGTACTCGCTGCGCCTTTTGCGTAGCCTGAAATCCCAAACCTTGAAAAAGCTCGAAAGTCCAGCTGAAACTACCGATTTCGAACCACTGAAGATTGAACACAACAGACCGTTGCAAAATAGTAGTGGCGCGGTATTTAATTGCAAAAAGCCTCGTTGTAGACTGCATACTTTTATGCCTGATCAGAAAGAGGAATTTTCCTCCGAACAAACGAAAAATCATTATCAGATCCGTAACCCCCTCCATTGTGATTCACCAAACATTATTTACCTTATCACTTGTAAGCGATGTCGGAAACAGTATGTTGGTCAAAGTCAAAATCCTTTCCGAGAACGTGCTACTAGGCACAAACAGGATATAAAACATAATGCTGATGCTCCAGTAGCACAACATTTTAACCTTCCTGGCCATTCTTTGGACGATTTCGAAATCCACCCAATTGAACAACCACCAATTAAAGACACATTAGAAGAAACGGATGAATTTAGAAAAAAACGTGAAGCTTTTTGGATCAATACACTTCAAACCCTCTGGCCATTTGGTATGAACATATCAGAGGGCGAATGCGAAAGGAGGTCCATCATTCCTTTCACTTTAACGTACAACAGAATGAATATCGAAATAGCAAAAATGTTAAAAGATGAATTCAATTTTACCAATGCTAAATTAAATGAACCTTTGAATCTTCGACCTGTCATCGCCTATAAGAAAAACAAAAGCTTGCGTAACATCCTTGTAAGGACTAAATTAGAGCCCATCAATGAATAACATCAATTATTGCCAGTCAGTTTAACCAGTTCCTTAGCTCATCACTTAGTTTAAATCAATTTTGTGTAATTTTTTGTCATGTTTGAAACCCATCAGGGTTCAGTAAATGAAAACAATTTTTCGGCGGCATATTAAAAGAAAAAAATGTTTCAGTATGAAATGTCTGTGCCAGTGCGATTTTTTAACCTCAAACACACACACACACACACACACACACACACACACACACACACACACACACACACATACATATATATTTACATACATATGCATATATACATGCATTCATGCACTCTCATGTGCATGCACATGCACGTATCTATATACACTTACTAAAAGCGGTTTGAAGCGATGATATAATCCTGGACAAGGTCAACGACTGAACGATTTTCCTCATCGCTCAAAGAATCCGAGCCATAGAGTAAGACTGAAACATTTGGAGTAAATGATAGTTGGCCAATGGTACGGTTACGAATATTAAAGAAAAGAGGGTACATTAACAGGAAATGCTCAGTCGATTCGATCTCACCACACTGGCAGCAGGGCGAGGGTGATATATAATTGGCATATAGATGTGAATTGAGATTACTACATCCCAAGTGCAACCGACAATGGTATATCTGTGCTGATTGACATTTTGCATTACTGAAGAACGATGGTGATTGTCGATTATTATGATTTAAATAACTCTTAAAATTACTGTAAGAACTATTCTCTCTAACGGGTAGTGGTATTCTATTCCATAATTTAGTTACTTCTGAAATGAAAGAAGATTGGTATAAATCAGTTCAGCAAAAAGTTTTTAAAAGTAATGTCTGATTTCTTCATGCTATTCTCCCTGTTCTCTCCCAGGGAAAATGGGTGTAACAATACTAAATGACAATAAAGCCTTTACTATCTTCATTTTATTCCCGACAAAAAACCACCAAAGTAAATACGATAAGCAAATATACAATAACATAGAGCACCTTTAAACACACTTTTCAACTCGTAGAAAACCATTTCAATGTGAGAAGAAGGTAGATGTGGTAATGTTATCAGTTTTCTTATGTAGCTTCTATTGTCCTTGTTTTTTGAAATTCACACATCTGATAAATATTCCATAAATACAAATTAAATATACACATATTATACATCAAAATGAAGGTTGTGATGTATAGAACAAGAACAATATATGCAATCAACTCACAGATTTGACAGCAGGCACCAGTGGTTCCTGGAAGTCTGCTACCATATTCGTACCAGAACTGATAATAAAATAATATTTGAGGAGAAAAACTCAAGTCCAGATCTGCGTCAGACCTATGGTTTAGCGACTGTCGGTTTTTACGAATTCTGAACTTATTAGCATTTTATCTTGAACAAACGTTCCAGATTTGACAACCAGCATATGATTGATAACCAATTTATGGACATGCAGCACTGTGATTGCCACCACAACTGGATGCCTGCATCTCCGATGTGCACATTTTGTTGATGATTATTCTTACAATTAGTATTTGGAATCTTATAAATATTATTGCATCCATGGAAATATTTCCCACCCATTGAAAGTGACCATTCCATGGCGGCTGTACTGTTGGTAAGTCTTGGGCCCAGTGGCGGCACCAGAAATTTTTTTGTGGGGGGGGCAACTAGGGGGGCAGACTCCCATGAAGGGGTGCAAATACGTAAAGGATCATATCATTACTTTGTTATGAGGTAGTCCAAACTTGGACCCAAAGTCCGTAATATACTTTTTTGGTTTGGTACGTCCTGTGGACGTACCAAACCAAAAAATTATATTATGGACTTTGGGTCCAAGTTTCGACTAAATGTAATGGTAATTAGCGGTCCTCCTTTCAAAAAATCCTGGATCCGCGTCTGGTGGGTCTGTGCGTGAGAGAGAGAGAGAGAGAGAGAGAGAGAGAGAGAGAGAGAGAGAGACTCATAATGCCCGTCTGTCATAATGCAAAATCCATGAATTTTTTTAGACAAGGGATATGGATAGACATGCCTTTGTTGGCTCATAACTTAATTATAACTTATAAGTATCTGCATCCGAGTTTTTAAATCTCTACTGCCTGGATGTGTTCATCAGCTAGCCTGAGGCATTGGGCTAAGTGTGTATGGGAAATTATTGGGAATAAAAAAAGAGAGGGGTGTGTGTGTGTGTGAGAGAGAGTGACTGAATGTGTTTGTGTGTGAGGGTGGATGGAAATGCATGCAAGATGGTTGGGGAGGGGGGGGGGGGCAACTGGGGGGACAAAGCCTTCGTTTGGGGGGGGAGGTAAATCCCCCCCCCCCCCCCAACCATGCCCCCTCTTAGCGCCGCCACTGCTTGGGCCAAGTTGACTTCCTAATAGTGCCTATATAGGCAGCCAAGACTTGCATAGACTCTGCTGTGAAGTTACAGAATACAGAGAGACAAAGTGTAGCAAAAAATGTCCAGTCCTTTTAAAAGGGTTTATAGTGTAAAATACCGTTTAATAGGGATTGCAGAGACTGAATTGATCCTGATTTCATGTGATAGTTTGTTATTAGGGCTGGCACGATTATAAAATTTCACGATCAATCGACTTTTGAAGACTTTACTCGTACTCTGTGACCTCTAGAAAAACTATATAGACAGGGTGTGCACATCCTTCAAAAGTCCTTGAATTTCAATCTTACTCCTTGAATTTTGAAAATTCAGAAAATGTACTTGAAAAGTACTTGAAAATCCATCAGACTCCTTGAAATTCCTTGAATTTTGCCCTATATCATTTTTACCTGTGTAATATGAGTATATGACGCAATTGAAACATCTCTTTTGCCCTTTTTTTTGTTGAAAAACGAAAAAAAAAACGAACATAAATAATGGATAATCGATAAATGAGGAATTAAAGTTCAGGCATTATTTAACTGGGTGTCATTCTGTAAGCGTGCTATTCTCAAAAATGGCCAAATAATTTCAATCATATTTTTAGTCGAGTTGTGACGAAGTCAAACCTGACTTATAGTTTGATGAATGGCAGGCAGGCAGGTGTAAACAATTGGTTTCCGGACGATAACTTGATAATGGTTCAACCCATGTTCATGAAACTTCATAGGTAGGTTGGTATCGGTGAGAGGAAGAACCCTATTAATTTTGGACTTTCTTGGTCAAAGGTCAAGGTCACAGTGGCCTTGAACATAGTAAATTGCAAACAATTAGTTTCCGGATGATAACTTGACTACGGTTCAACCCACATTCATGAAGCTTCATAAGTAGGTTGGCCTTCATGAGAGGAAGAACCCTATTTATTTTGGACTCACTAGGTCAAAGGTCAAGGTCACAGTAACCCTGAACATAGTAAATCAAAACAATTGGTTTCCAGATGATAACTTGATAATGGTTTGACCCATGTTCATGAAACTTCATAGTTAGGTTAGCATCAGTGAGAGGAAGAACCCTATTTATTTTGGACTCGCTAGGTGAAAGGTCAAGGTCACAGTGACCTTCAACATAGTAAATCGTAAACAGTTGGTTTCCAGACGATAACTTAATAATGGTTTGACCCACATTCATGAAACTTCATAGGTAGGTTGGCTTAGGTGAGTGGAAGACTCCTATTTATTTTGGACTCACTAGGTCAAAGGCCAAGATCACAGTGACCTTGAACATAATAAATCGTAAACAGTTGGTTTCCAGATGATAATTTGACAATGGTTCCACCTACTTCATGAAACTTCATAGGTAGGTCGACATTGGTGCAAGAAAGAGCCCTATTTATTTCGGAATCACTAGGTCAAAGGTCAAGGTTACAGTGACCCTTCACATAGTAAATTGTAAACAGTTGGTTTCCGGACGATAAGTTGATAATGATTAAACCCACTTTTGTGCTGTCACAACTTGACATTGGACCGGTGATCCTATCGGCATTTTTCATTTTTGTCTCAAAAACATAGGTTATGACCCCTCATTGGAACAAAAAATTAGTTATTCAAGAATTTTTTTGCAAGTGTCGTCTGCTTTTCATGTTAGGTAAAGGGTTAACGTAGGTAAGTCTTCTAAAAATGGTTATATTCCAAATGTACATTTTAAAAAAAACATCCTTGGGGAAAATGCTGATATGTCATTGAAAATCCTTGAATTTTTTTGGTCCTTGACTATTTTTCAGGCCTTCAGATTACCCCAATTTCACACCATTTACTGGTGTGCTCAAATTAGAGAAGGTGTGAAGACATCAAGAAAAATATATAAATTCTCTCTGTCTCTTCTACATTTGAGAATCACTTCTATCATAATATGGCCAAAGAAACACAAAGAAATGCATGGCAATACAACATAAGAGAATAAGGCTGTTATTTCTGGTTTTAATGAGCCCAAATTAGGTTCAAAAGGGTGTGCCTAAAATAAATGAATTTGAAGGCCTGATATTTTTGGTCATTAGTTCCTCGGTCAAGACATACTTTACACATGCAGGTTTGCTGCAAGTCTACTGCTCTCCGGGAAAAATTCGGAATCTTCACCATAGGCCTGAGGTGATCAGGGGTCTAATAATAGCTGCATTGAGGTTTAAGAATGCAATTGCATTCCTTAGCAAACTGAGGAGCAATTATTTATACATTCGTACTTCTAGAATGCCAGACCTGGTCTCATGTGCAGGCCTTTAAAAATTGTATGAACTAGCGTTTAGTTCATGCACTGTTCATGCAATCAACCAGGGGTCTAACCTTTATTCTGTTCGTGCAAGTTCTTTTGAGGAATGTGAATCATCAACTGAAAAAGCTAAATGGGTTAAGCCCCCAAAAAATGGGTTAAGCATTTTTTTTTGCTACCCAAATTTCGGGTTAAGCAAATTTTAAATTTTTAAAGGCCGGAATGTGTTCTATCTTACTATCATTATACTTCTTTCCCATATCATTCAATGAATGCACGTGGAATTTAATTAAGAACCCCCTGAAATGTTCATGACTGAGGTTGCTGTTACCGATTATATGTGTTAATAATTGCTCTGTCTTGCAGTACATTTCATCTAGTGAGACCTGATATTTTGGTTGATAGCGTACCCCAAACACATCCCCTTGTCCATGTGAAGCATGCTTTCCATGAATGTCACAAAAAACCACTATTATCCACATGCAATATCTGAGTATAAAACAAGAAAATTTGTCACTTTTATCAGTAAATGTTGACATGGCTATGAGGAGACTGTCAGAGGCACTAACATGGCAAATCGTTGGTCTTCAAGCAACAGGCATGTCATTCAAAGCTATTGGAAGGCAACTTGGCTATAGCCATTCTGTCATCAGCAGACTTGTCCAACAAACCAACGATGTTAAGGACCGGCCATGGCCTGCACAACCAGGCTTGTCATTTTGAAAATTGCAGCAAGGCCATTATGATTTTTCTCAAAGCACCCCAGGAGGGTCATTTTGGGTTCTCCTAAAATGGACCCAGGAGGGTCATTTATGATTTGCGGAGGCCATTTTGTTTCAGCCTGATGGATAGACAACTAATATCATTTTAAGGTACATGGTTTGTGTAATTATGATGGAATTCATCACATAATGTATAGATGCAGGCTTAAATATTTGGATGCAAGAAACCAGGTTATCTTGCATCCAAATAACCAAGCCCATATTTGTACATTACATAATGACTGTAAAAGCTAGTGCACTGTGCTCACTGCCAGATGCCGATAACTTGCGACGAATCAATCAGATTTGTGGGATGAATCGTCTCCGCTATGATTTTGGGACGAAACATCCCAGGCAAATTGTCAGGGGTCGAAACTGGCTTGGGGATGATACACCCCGTTATCGCGCATGACACAAGAGTTTTTTTTTCAGTCTGATGTACAATGTAATAACTAATTACAACTTGGGAATTGGTAGACCTCCTGCTCATATTTGGAAAGTTACTGTCTCTGGGTGACTGCATTGATGACACACTACAAAATTCACAAATTGCGCTTTGTTACATTTACCTCCTTCAATCTGCTAAAATTGCCATTTGAGGCAGCCGATTTTGAGGTGCCTTCGACTGAATTAATGGGGTGCATAAATCGGGGTTAGGCGGACGTTTACCATCCATTGAATTTTTATCTCAGGCAGGTGACTGCGGCCTGAGGCGATCGCCTGCTTCAAAATGACAAGCCCAGACAACCCCAAAATACCTCTCCTCAGGAAGATCGGAGTCTGACATGCCTTGTTAGCCGTAAACATATTGCTTCAAGTGGAGTTTTGAAACAACCTTTGGCAGTTGCCCCTGGACAGTATCAAAAGGCTCACTAGTAGCATTAGGAGTAGGGTTCAGGTTGTCATCTTGGTAGATACACTCGCTGCTGACTTCAGACTTTGCTGTTGAGTTCAGGAGATCACAAGTTACATTTGTTGTCAGTAATTACCAGCATTGTTTCATCATGGACCATTCCAGCACCATACTTGTCGAGAGAACATTTTTCCATCAAAAACATTAGTGACAGATATGTGTAATTAGCCTCATTAAAATACTGCATATTTTCATCATTGTGTTGTCTTTCATTTGTGTATAGAACATTCTGCAAACAATCACTTTTGGACATCTGAAAGATAGCATGAAAGTAATGACAGTCTCTATTAAACTGCGAAAAAAACCAGGGTGCTTAATTAAGTTCCAGGTGTATATTTTGATTTTCTACTGCATCAGACCCTTCTTATGAGCACAATGAAGATGAGAGTAATAACTAATAATTTGTCAGTGATGGAATGATGAAAACTCCAAATCGTCAACTTTGAAATTGTAGTTGAGTGTAGGTGTTTCTGATGATTAGTCAACTTCACGATTGATCATGACAAACCTGTGTTTTATCAAACATGATACAGGGGGCGATTTAACTGGATTAGCATAGCATTTTGCAAGTCAATTTCTGAATTTTGCTATTCAATAAATATAACTCTGAGGTAAATTTTAATAATAGCTAATCAATTTTCCCAAAAGAATATTTTCAGATTAAATTGAGCCCTGCCTTGATACATGTAGCATACATGTTGCTTCTGTATTAATGTTCTCAGTGCAATTTGAAGGTAATATGGTTGTGTGATTCTTCTCTTCCAAACTTCCCACTGGGTGCCTCCAGATTTTCCCAATTGCTCTCCAGATGCTCGCCTGATATATTATGAAACACGAAAGGAGCATGCATAACACGAAGTCTGGAAATAAACAATTTGTCATTTGCCAAATTTGCTGGTGCTATCCCATAGAGTGGGAAAAATATATCCTCAGGGTCCCTCTTCCTGTTCAGGCTTGAAGCCTTGAGTCAGATTGAGGTGCACAGAGGGTAAATTTAGTGATGCTGTGCAGGGTAGCATCACCAAATTCACCCTCTGAGGACCTCATTCTGCTGATAACAGTCTGCTTATTGCCAGGCTTGCATAACACCTGTAATTCTAGAGTTCTCTGATATAAGTGTTCATCAACAAGTATAAAATTAGTTAAAGAAAATTAAATTTTCCAATTTCAGCCATGGAATAACAAACATAAGTTATAACTACAGATATTTGGCACATGCTCAGAACTCTTAGGAATGATGTTTTAACAACTTTTTTGACAGATTTTGTTTGGTCCTTCAGATCGATATATAACAAGAACACAACTCCCATTTTCAAAACAAACCCTCTTTGTATTCATCTTAAATTTGAATCACACCACATATTCCTGAACACCCCAGGCCTTCAGATTACCCCAGTTTCACACTGTTTACAGATGTGCCCAGATTAGAGAAGATGTGAAGGCATCAAGGAAAATATATAAATTCTCTGTGCACCTTCTACATTTGAGAATAACTTCCACCACAGGAACACAAAGAAAGGCATGGCATTCAGTGGGTAAAATTTCAAAAATGACTTTAACCGAATGACCGTTCACGTGGTTGGAGATGGCTAACTGAATGCTCGTCTGTGTAAAAAATCTTGGGAAACAGCGGCTTTAATATTAACAAGTATTCATATATTACTGCATGGAATTGAAATATATATAGCCTCTCAAGGCAGAAGTCTACAAATCTATCAAGACACAAGAAAGGCTGGTTAACTGGTAGAGTGCTAGAAGCCCATAATTGGGCTTTATTCGGAACTGCAGGTACCAAAAGTTAAAGGCTTCATATTCTGTGGATGTCCTTCTTATTATCTTGGAAATAAAATTACTTCATCTCCATCGATTTGCATTGTTACAATGTATGGGAGAGTGCCTATAGGCACTCGCTCATAAATTGTAAGAAGACAAAAATGTGGGAGCAAATCTTGAGGCTGAGAAAAATTTCAGCACTCTACCAGTTAAGTTACTCAGACTTGACCATTCAAAATGTAACTTTTGGCTTACCGGTCATCCTTTTGCATATATTTAAATTTGACGAACCATCACGCGTCCAAAACAAGTGTTCTCATCAAATTTTGCACACTGGCAATAAAACATAACAGAATAAGGCTGTTATTTATAGTTTTAATATGCTCAAATTAGGGCAAAACAGTGTGCCCAAAATAAATGAATTTATTACTTTCCAAAGTGTGATTTACTGGGATTTCCCGGTTTGATTATAAATGATAACTTAACAAGTGAATTATGCAATCAACAACTGGGTCATGTATCCGCACGCGCAAACGAAGACTCTTTGCCATGGGTGTAATGGGGACTTCATTGTTTTTTTAATCCTTTACCTAACATGAAATGCAGACGACACTTGCAAAAAAATTTTTTGTCTCAAAATCATAGGTTATGACTCCTCATTGGAACAAGATTGACAACCTCCTTCCAATGAGGGGTCATAACCTATGTTTTAGAGACAAAAAATGAAAAAATATAATGAAAATTAATTGGCGATCTTTTAGAATAGCACTGGCCGGTTTTGGCCTTTACGTTAGCTAAATAATATAATTATCGTTAATAATGAAAAGTAATAAACAGAATAATCGCTTGACTGGATTGGTTTCGTGAAATAATTCATTCGAGGTGAGGGACTATATTGTAAGACACTTGTGCGCATTCGCGCACTCGTGTTTGTACAACGTTCCTCACCTCTCATGAATTATTTCACATAACCAGTCCAGTGAAGCTATTACTGTCTATTTAGAGGCCTGCACCCAGTGACACTTGAAATAGAAGACAGTAATCATTACACTGTCGGATTGCTTGATCATTGGGAAGTCATGGGTTATTCATAATTAATGAGATTTTCTGGAAAATCTGAAAAAACATTAAAGCAGATATGACCATGAACCAAACAACTGTATCACCACCTTAAACATCTTGTTGGGTTAAGAGATTTTTCTGTTCCAATTAAAGCACATTCAAACATGACCTGTTGGATACTGATTTTTAAGCTGGAATACAAATTTTTAATCCGTGTGTGATGACTACAGGTCTCATATTTTTTAATTTTGCAATCCGTTGGTCTGGGAAGTGTGACACCAAAGCCAATCATTTCTATGATTAATAACATCTGTGCCTCCCATTGGCTACTATCCATGGCAAGAAGGCAGGCAACTTTCCTTATTTTTCAGTTGAACAACATTCTTTTCTATCTTGTGATGCGAAGCAGGTGATGCCCCGCCAAAGCTAGTAAATTTGAAAATATTTTCCTCTTTCTGACTTTTCATTGTTTTGAGTCACATTGAAAAATGCATATATTTTGGTGTGTGTGTGAGGCAAAGTTTTATTCAGTGCAAAATGGAAACCTGGTGCATGGGAATACTTACAGGTAGTTATGTGTCCTTCGTGTTTGCAGTTTTGTTGTAGTCAGCATGTCAACCCTTCGTAAAGATGGAAATAACAAGAAGTGACTAAACATGTCAATGACATAGATATCTCAATAATCATATGCAATTAACGGCAACTCGGGAATAGTGGACTGGCCCCAAATATACTAGATCGGCAAAGTTGGCTCAGTCCAAAGTGGTACAGTGATGGCAGTCTGATCCATGGTCCAGTCTATGGGAGACCATAGACTAGATCAGTCCAAAGCAGTCCAGTCCTCATCCCCAGTAGTGGCCACCCAAATGCTGGAGATCTACCCATATATCCTTACTTGCTGAACTAGCAGAATTGTGAGAACCGAACAAGCAAATCTGCTGTCCAAAAATCACCAGGGTGTTACTCATTGGCTTGTGAACTGTGAGTTTTCATGTTGGACCTTCGTTTCTATCGGTTCAGCAGTTACTAGTAAGTGTATTGGTGTATGTGGTATCCAGTCTTTTTGACCCATTATCAGAGGTCTACTGAAAACTGCTGAAAGCCACTTCAGTGGCTTTACTCTGTATGCATAAGCTTGGCAGCAGATAAAATGTTCACATAAAATTGTATTGTTACAATTTATTGGAGATTTTCAAGAGGCGCTATTCTATAAATAGTAACAAAACAATTATTATGAACAAAATCTTGCTAAACAGGCTCCACGTGCTGGCAACATTGTATCTTTGATAAAAAATATTCATGTTACAAATCATTTTAAAAAAATAATTTTGTTCTCTTCTAGTTAATGATGTGCCAGCCCACCCACATAGATGCCTGATAGACATTTTTTTGGGGGGTGGAGGGGGGCGTCCGGGTGGACACTAACATGGGGCAAATGGACTGTCATGCTGGCCATGTGGACCGTTCAACTGGTACGGGTTGACTCTCATTTGGGACGTCTAGGTGGGATTACTAGGTGAAACCTACTAGGTTTTGGTCCAAATGGAGTAAGAAGGACTAAAAACCAAAGATTTCAGCTGTGGGTTGTCAGGTCCTATTCACACCAGGTGCATCCAAATCAAAACCCATATTTTCAGAGGGCAAAAATTACTTCTCAAGCCACTCATTCAGCAGAGAAGTCCTTGCCACCGTACCTCTCCGACCTGCTGTCTGAGCACATTCCCAGGCATGAACTTAGATCTGGATCACAAAAGTTGTTACGTTTACCGAATACAAACTACGTAAGGATTCGCGTTTCATTATGCCAGCCCTAAAGTCTGGAA
Organism: Pictodentalium vernedei; assembly: GCA_031216915.1. Lineage (NCBI taxonomy): Eukaryota > Metazoa > Mollusca > Scaphopoda > Dentaliida > Dentaliidae > Pictodentalium > Pictodentalium vernedei. The sequence continues at coordinate 64,229,618 of CM062296.1, forward strand.
CTCACTACCACCTGAACTCCGGAAGATGCCTACTCTTAATACATTCAAGAGTGCACTGAAATACCATCTCTTCAGGCTTCATCTCCCACACAACCTTAACTAAATTGAAGACATCACTGCAGACTTTCAGAAATGAGTCTTGTATTATGGTAACTAATGTATGTACATATGTGTGTATATGTACATAAGTATACATGTGTATTTATGCATGTGCGTGTTTTTATGTTGTAAAGCGCTCCGAGCCTCGCGGGATGAGGCGCTATATAAGAACAATTTATTATTATTATTATGATTATTATTAAAGTGCATAACCAAAGTGCTTGTCAAACCTAAATAACAACTTGTCTGTACTCTTCAGCTAGCTGGATTTTGGATTGTCTGAAAGTTTTCTTTAATTGTTTACCTGTCTTGGCAAGGAAGCAACACTTAATCACTTCCCAAAATTTTCTTTTGAATTTTACACAATATTTTCACTTTTTGCCTTCTAAACATAGCTGACGAGCCCTGGAATTTATGCCTTCCAGTTGTGATGTGGAGGGGGTGGGTCATTTGCAATGTTTTTGAGGCAATAATTGCAAGAAAATAGCAAAATTGAAGGCCAGTTCTTATGAACAGCTCTGTGTGGATATGTCCATTACATTAGGTAAAGTGTTAACCTATTGGCTGATGATTGTGCAAGTTTGATTCACATAACCTCTGCAAAAATGAAACAGGCATTCTCATGGAATTTAGAGTCCTTTGCTACCAGTTGAATTGATTACATCCTGTTTTTTTTATTGAGACGCAACAACACTTTTAGACAGCCAGGTTCTCCTCGTGTCAAATCATTTTAAGGCTGAAGGAAGCCAGAGTACCCAAAGAGAGCCACTGAGCAGTGGCAAGCAACTGTCAGACTCCCCAATATACTAACTCCACACAAGCAGGGTTAGCATTGAAGACAAGGGTACCACCGACATCCAGTATGCTGTAGTACACAGCACAACCATTCCCCTACATGGGTAATCAGTATTAAGTGTGTCGCCCAAGGAGTGACACAATGCATTTACTTACCTCTTGTGTTTTTGAACTGTGGGCTTTATGGTTTGAAGTCCATAGCCATTGAGCCAGCACGCTTCCTTACATCCTGTCAACAGGATACGAACAGTAGGGGATGTTACTCTAAGGATACCAGGTTTGGGCACCATGCGCTTTCGATCCCTGATCATTCCGGTTCAGCTGAAATTTTGTCTTGACTTTTTAGTCTTTCCAGGGTTCTGGCCTTGAAAATGTCTAGATTATCACATTTTCCTTGCTACAGATGTGGATGGGGATACAAAATACTGCATTTTGATTGGCTGATAGGTATGGTGTAACTTGCAATCCTCAGTGGCTTTTTTAGCTCACCTGACTGAAAGTCAGGGTTAGCTTTTCTGATCACTCTTCGTCCGTCCGTCGTCCTGCGTGATGGTGGTGTTTGAGCCTCTTTCTCCTAAACTACTGGCCATATTTTAATTAAATTTCACATAAGTAGTGGTTATATAGGGGCATTTTGAATTTTATGCAAATTAGATTTTGGCTCATTGAGCAGAGGGGTAGGGAAAAAATGGTCAAATTTTTGGAAAATCTTCTTCTCATGAACCAGTAGTAGCAGAGACTTGATATATGGTATGCAGCTTCCTTTTAAGGTGTAGACTCAGATTTGTTCAAGAGAAGTTTGCTGGGCTATATTTGTCGTTATGGGAGGGGCAAAATTTTTGGCCCCGCTCAGAATTTCTATTTTTCGAACCGAGAGGCTGATTTGAAGCAAATTTTATTTGAGGGCTTATTGGGTCATAAGTACCTAATTTATGCCAAATTTTTTTTCCCGTAGCCCCGTGAGAACCACAGGAGCTAAAAATAAAAAAAAATTAAAATGCCCATATCTCCAAAACTGCACGGCACTGAGATTTTTTATTTGGTGTGAAGCTTCCTTAGGACCAACAGAAAGGATTGGTCAAAAGAAATTGCCAACGGTTTTATCATAGGGTACAGTTTCGGGACTTTGAAAAAGTGCAGATTCGGCACTTTTTAACACTGAAGGCAATGGGAAAAACATAAAAAATTCTTCTCCAGATCCAGCAGGCAGAATCTTTTGATATTTGGTATGCAACATTGTAGGGTGGATCTGATTCAAGTTTGTTCAAATCGGCCCCCTGGGTTTATATTTGGGCTCGGTATAGGAGCCCGAATTCGAACTTGGTGCGTTAGTGCATTTCAGGCAAATTTCTTAAAAAATCTTCTCCAGATCCAGCATGCAGAATCTTTTGATATTTGGTATGGAACATTGTGGGGTGGATCTGATTCAAGTTTGTTCAAATCGACTCCCTGGATTCATATTTGTGCTCACTATAAAAGCTCGAATTCGAACTTAGTGCATTTCAGTCAAATTTCTTAAAAAAAATCTTCCTTCTCCAGATCCTGCAGGCAGAATCTTTTGATATTTGGTATGGAACATTGTGGGGTGGATCTGATTCAAGTTTGTTCAAATCGGCCCCCTGGGTTTATATTTGGGCTCAGTATAGGTCCATATTTGGGCTCACTGGCAGCCCGAATGATAACTTAGTTCAAAATGAGGAATTTTCTTTAAAAATCTTCTTCAGATCCAGCAGTCAGAATGTTTTGATATTTGGTATGCAGCATCCTTAGGGGGGTGAGATTTAAGTTTGTTCAAGCCATGTCCCTAGGTCCATATTTGGGCTCACTGTGGTAGCCTGAATTATAACTTAGTTCGAAATGAGAAATTTTCTTAAAAAATCTTCTTCTTCAGATCCAGCAGTCGGAATATTTTGATATTTGGTATGCAGCATCCTTAGGGGGGTGAGATTCAAGTTTGTGTGAAGGCAAGTCCCTGGGTTCATATTTGGGCTCCCTGTAGGAGCCTGAATTATAACTTGGTCAATATGAGGAATTTTTCTTTAAAAATCATCTTCCTCAGATTCATCAGTCGGAATGTTTTGATATTTGGCATGCAGCAGCCTTGTGGGTGAGATTTAAGTTTGTTCAAGCCAAGTCCCTTGGTTCATATTTGGGCTCACTATTGTAGCCCGAATGACAACTTAGTTCAAATGAGGAATTTTCTTTAAAAATCTTCTTCAGATCCAGCAGATGAATGCTTTTGATATTTTTTATGCAGCATCCTTAGTGGGGTAAGATTCAAGTTTGTTCAAGCCATGCCCCTAGGTCCATATTTGGGCTCACTGTTGGAGCTCGAATTGTAACTTAGTTCAAAATGAGGAATTTTCTTTAAAAATCTTCTTCAGATCCAGCAGTCGGAATGTTTTGATATTTGGTGTGCAACATCCTTAGGGGGGTGAGATTCAGGTTTGTTAAAGCCAAGTCCCTGGGTTTATATATGGGCTTCCTGTGGGAGCCCGAATTATAACTTAGTTCAATATGAGGAATATTCTTTAAAAATCTTCTTTTTTTTTAGATTCACTGGTCAGAATCTTTGGATATTTGGTATAAGCTTTTCTTAGGAGGAGCAGATGCAGCTTGTTGAAATCAATTCTCTGGGTTGATATTTAGGCTACCATGTCAGATGAGTGCCCTTAGGCCCCCTGGGGCCTCTTGTTTTACACCTTGTTTAACCACGGTGTAAAAACATGAATACACAAGAGCAAGCTACATGTGTATGGTTAGAAAAGTACCTATTTTTAATTTTTAATTCTTACCTTCTGCTCGGTTATGTTAGAACAAAAATAAAAATACAGGAAATTTAATATTTATGTGCAGTAAAATATTACAGATATGGATGTCATTGGAACTGGCTCATTGAGCCAGTTCCAATGACATCCATATTTGTCTGGTTCTATTTAAGAAACTTGCAAAGTACAAATTTCCTATCAGTTTTTGCCCACAATGTAGGTTAAAGTATTAAGTACACAAAAATTCTTGGGAATAAATCTGTTATCCTTGTGTTTTTCAGGGTGTATGGGAATTCACATTGGTTTGGGAACTCATACACCCTTCGGCTTCGCTTCAGGGTGTATGAGTTCCCAAACCGGTGTAAATTCCCATACACCCTGGAAAACACAAGGATAACTAATAGTGTCAGAGTAGTAGGTATAAAAAGAAACAAATTTTACTGGACTATTATTTATTTTGATGTCTCAAACTATGTATTTCAGGTGTGGCCATTGTAAAAGATTATCGCCAACATGGAATGACCTCGCAAATATTTACAATAAAGATTTGGAACAAACTGAAGTTATTATTGCTAAGGTAATGGGGTTTTTTTCTGAGAAGGTTTTTACAGAAAAAATATGAGTGCCTAATAATCATACAAATATTATTTTTTTTCGAGCAAATTTTCTGCCTGCATGATCTTTATTTGGTCCTGTATGATTATTAATATTCAGTAGTCGAATGTGCTGACCAGCTGCTAATCGCATCGCTTATCTCAAGATATTTACGTTCACTAAGCTAAGCTATTTCATCATTCACATAATTGTCATCTTGAAATGAACAAGGTGCTATCTGCAATGCTAAAGCATTGTACGATGTGATATCTTTGGGAAATTGACTGAAACCATTCTAGTAAGGTACAAGCAAACAAAGTACTTAATGTAATTATTAAAAAGCAGCAGATTTCAGCATCAAAAATATGCCTCTGGGCATAGAAACTGGTTCACATTTTGGAATATCCCCTTGTACCATTATTATGTATATTTCAGCACTCGTCGATATTGGCATGATATTGGCTCCAGCAAAATTGCTGTCGATAACTGATAACTTCATTTCTGGTTCAAATACCTCAGTGATATGCAATTTATTGGGCAATTTAATATGAAATCTTCCCATGAGGGCATAAAGCATTGTAGTTGGCACCTGTATGCTTCCAAGATCGAAAAATCCACATCATCACTCCCACTACAAGATTCCAGAATGTCAGATACCTGCATGAGTTAGGGCTTAACCGTATTTGAATTTGAAGACTGATGATGGAATTAAATACTGTGTTATTGTTAATGCCATGCTGTATTTGCCACTTCCTTTGAAATTATTTCATGTTTTTTATTCAACCTTTTTACTTCATTTTCGACGTCTTTAACTTTATTTTATTCTCCCCACGATATAGCCTTATCTGCTGATATGTGGCATAAATAAATAAATATTCAATCTTTTTAATTCATTATTGTCATGTTTTCTTGCCACGATATAACCTTAGCTGCTAATGTGGCGTTGAGCACCAATAAATAAATAAATAAATGGAATTAAACCTTTACCTAATCAAGTGGCCACATCCACACATGTAATTTACAAATTGAGCAGGAGAAGAAAAACAAAATTTAAAATTCCAGCAAAACCATGGCATGTGATCCGTAATTGCATTGAGCTCGTTGAGCTTGTTCCAATGAGGGATTCACATGATGTGGTTTTGTTGGAATTTTATTTTTATTTAAAATAATTAATTTTGATTTTGTCTGTGTTAGTGAAAGGGTTAACACCAATGGTATATCAACAAACATTTGTTTGAAATATATTACAGTGGAGCCCACTTAATTGCATATCTCTTAGCTGAATAACCCTACTAATTGAATATAATTCCTCAACACAAAACCATTTACCATACCTCCAGAACAAATTTGACCTGTTAATTGAATATAGGTTATGGAGTAAACTCCTGTTAATTGAAAAAAATCTTTAAACCTGTCGAGAAATTATCCTGACTCTCCCCAGTTTTCCTTTGTTTATAGACCTGTTTGACCCCAGTACATCCAATCCAGGCATTTACACTATTATATCTTGTTTGACAGAACTCATGGAGCTCTGTCAAACAAGATATAATAGAATAAATGCTATCGGTAAGTTTATCTCTAGAATACAAGAAAGTGACTCAATCCCTGTTAATTGAATACTCCTGTTAATTGAATTACTTTCATTGGCAAAGTGAATATCCAATTAACAGGGTTCCACTGAACAAAATGTCGTAACTCCTTTATATGACATTCATGATTTATGCAGGTACCTGATATTTACAGTTATTATATGGCAGAAAAAATCTGGTAATTTAATTGGCTAAAACACTTGTCAGAAGTGTTGATATATTTCAGAATTGCTGATCTATTCTATTTTTATTGAAATTGAGTTGCTATTTCACTGCTCTGTCATTGTTGTCTATAAATAGTGCAGGTAGGTTGATATGATGATTTCAAATACCGGTTTGTGATAAAAATATAAACGGTATTTCCAACTTGATCCTTCCTTTAATTTCCCTGTTCCAGAGTTTAGGAACTGTTCAAATATAACAATTAACTACAACATGTAAGTTGATGCACATTGCTTCTTATGGGGCACAGTGGCTCAGTAGGTAGACGTGCAGGCTGCAAGCCGAGTGATCCACTGTTTGAATCCCACCTGCGGCAACTGCATTGTGTCCTTGGGCAAGACACTTCACCATCATTGTCCCTGTGGAGGCATGTGGCACAGTGTAATAAGGCATAATGCACGTCGATGGTGCCCCTGTCTTCAACCAATACTAACCCTGCTTGTATGGCATTAGTATGTTGGGGAGGTATGTGCCGTAGTGTATTAAGGCATACTGCACGTCGATGGTGCCCCGTCATCAGCCAATCCTATCCCTGCTTGTGTGGCGTTAGTATATTGGGGAGTCTGACAGTTGCTCGCCATTGCTCGGTGGTTCTCTCCGGGTACCCCAGCTTCCTCCACCCGCAAAATTGTCATGGCCAGTGGTCATGATTAGCCATTGTGCCAAAATATGTGACCCTAAACACCAATAAATAAATAATTGATTCTTATATATATATGTTGAAATTAAATTTATTTTGTTACATATCAGTATGTTTTTTTTCTTCGAAATATATGTAATAAAGTAAGGAATTTGCATACAATTTTTTCTGTCGCAATAATAAAACAATAATTGACTTTCCTTGAGGTTGATACAAGGAATTATGAACCCTTGAAAAGCAATACTCATCTCAGCCTACGGCCTCGGTGAATATTTTCTCAGGTTGATAATTCCTTGTTTCTTATCAGCCTACCCACAATTGTTTACTACAGGCGTGCATTACAGTGGAAGTCCCTAACTCGGATAATATACTCTCTATTTTTGTCTTTCCCAAGCAGTTTGGAAAAGAAAAGTGGTGCAAAAGCACCCCAAAAAAATAAGCCAAAACTGGGTCGAGTGCAACCGGCGCAGACCCAGTACGGGTCGCTCTCTTCCAAGTACAACTCCACGACTTCCGTTGCCAGTGCGCATATGCGTCGCTAATGACTCATTCTTTTTTTATCTGAGACACGTGAAGGATGTGTCTCCACCATATGCATTATGAAACAGTGATAATTCAACTCGTCGATAATGGTTTTCCTGTGACTGGAATTATGGATCTGAAGATCGTATAATAACAGGACTGTGTTTTATATATTCTTGTTAATATTTTCATCCACATTGTCATTGTATATTATTTACTATTCCGTTTTCGCGAATGTTTTTCAACATTGTGTCAACGCGGTTCGACAATGAAATTTTTCGGTTGATAAATTTAATTGTTATTGGAGTTAGGTGTCAATCAGGGACTGTCTGGACAGGATTTCTTCTCTCTGTTGAGGGCTGAATTTCTGTTTTTTCGGTCCCTGTTGGCTGTCTGGGATCTGTCGTGTACCCACCGGTTTTTGTCTTGTCACCTTCTCTCGTAGTTGAGGGTGTTCTACTTTCTACCGACTCGACCACATCTGGTGTGAGTTATACCCCCTCCGTGGGGGGTGTGCAGCTCCTCCCACACCCAGGGGGGGGGGCACTGTTGTTTCGGGGCCTCCCGACTCGACCACGTCTGGTGAGAATTACTCCCCCTCCGTGGGGGATGTGCAGCTCCTCCCGTACCAGCGGGGGGTAGGGAACGCTGTCATTTCGGGGCCTCCCGACTCGACCACGACTGGTGAGAGGGATGTGCAGCTCCTCCCGCACCAGCGGGGGTTAGGGAACGCTGTCATTTCGGGGCCTCCCAACTCGACCATGTCTGGTGAGAGATATTCCCCTTCCGTGGGGGATGTGCAGTATTTTTTTTACTGTGGTGAATACTGCAGGAGTTGTTGGATTTCTGGTGAAGAGATGCCTGGTTCCGGGACTATGCGCCCTCTCCAGTCGACATCTGAGGCTGTCACTAGGGTTGTGACTCCTCCTTTGGAGACCGAGCTAGGTGGCTCTCTCCCCTTTTTCGCCAGTTCCAACAGCTCCCGTCGTATCTGCTGCTACTGCTGTTCCGCCTACAACGTCATCGGGCACCGTTTTTAGCTGGCCTCGGCTTTTCCTTGCAAGGGTCTGCAGGGATGTCTGTAGTGTGGTTGTGGGGTATCGGCCTCAGCCTTCCCCGACTTCAACTCGGCGAAGTCGGAAGTGGCTGCCGACTGAACCCCCTACTGTGTCCTCTCAGCCATTGAGCACAGTAGTTTTATACCTGCAATGGTCTGCAGTGGTGTCTGGGAGTGTAGACGGGGTATCGGCCTCAGCCTTCCCTGACTTCAACTCGGCGAAGTTAGAAGTGGCTGCCGACCGGACCCTCTGCTGTGGTCTCGGCGCCGTCGAGTACCTCAGTTTTGTCATTGGCATTTTCCGTCCACTCATTCTGGTCACACGACCAGTTTTGCGGGACCAGCTCCTTCTGTGCAGCCTAAACCTTCTGCCCTGCAGAGGTCCGCGGCAACTCTCCCGAGTTCCCGCTATGTTGATCCTCGGGCTGTGTCGTACCCCTATACACGTCTGCCCTCAGATGTTTCGGCTGCCGCCCGTCGCCCCTGCATCGGGTGTATTGGAGGATCGTGACCCTTCGCTGGTTAAGAGGGTCAGGTGTGAAGCCACTTTGCTGGTTCGTTCCCATGTCGAACCGGCTGGTACGGGCAGTGAGCTTAGGGAGGCCCTCTCCTTACTCACTCAGGTTCTGTCCAAGAGCTTTCCCGTTGCTTCCAGCGAGGCAGCGAGTGGTTTCCAGGCACCCCTATGGCGCCACCTCCCGGTATTGGAAACGTGCCGCTTTCTGATCCCCCTGGTGCCTACACCATGGGAGGCGTCAGCTGGTTTGCCCATGATGGGCTATGTGTCTACCGACTCCGGGGAGGAGTCAGACATCCTTGATGTTGAGAGCCAGCAGTCTTCTGACTTGGGGGCAGCTCTTGACTTTGTGTTTGGGTTCCTTCCGGATCTCAAACCATCAAACCAGCTGACAGTGTCAGCCAGGCCGCGATCATCGGTCGCGTGCCTACAGCCTGTGGAGCAACCTGCTTCTGGGCGTCTTTGACCATGCCAGTCAGTACAGGTGGTTGAAGCATTTTCAGCATTGGACTCTAAGCTGAGTTCCAAGGCTCTGTTCTTCACCAGGGTTGACACCTTTTTGGCTCCGGTGCGTTATCGTTAACTACGATTTTGCCAATCCGTCAGTCTGCCAGACTTCGACGGTTTTGGATCAGGACTCCAATTCCCTTGGGCTTTTCAAGCCCAAGTCAGTTGTCATTCCTATGACAACTCTGGAGTCCATGTTGGGCTTATCGAGAGAAATGCTGGGTAGGCTTTCTCTCTCTGATCACGTCGTATCTGCCTCCAGATAGGTTTGATGATGTACAGGCTCCTTTGCGTGTGCTGTCCAAGGCCCTCATGCATCTTACTCACACGCATGTCTGTGACACAGCTATTTTGGAAATAGTTCGAAGGGACTCTGTGCTGGACACAGTCCGATCCCTTCCTGGGGGCAGCGCGATGCTCTTCGATCTGCTTCTTTGGCAGGTCTGCTCTGTTCCATGGGTTCTGCGTCGACGGTCCGGGATGACTTCCTACATCATTCCAAAGATCAGCTGCTGCTTCGTCAGCTTGAACTGAAGGTCCTCACCTAGATTCGTCCAGGTTGGAGGAAGGATAGCAGAGTTCGCAGACCGTTGGGCCACCATCACATCCGATCCTTGGGTGTTAGATGTTGTTCGGTCTGGGCTGCGAATATCCTTCCGAAGGCACCCCACTCTGTCCAGAGTGCCTCTTCCAAACACAGTTCCTTCAGACGTTTTACGTCGGGAGCTTTTGTCCACGGAGATAGACAATCTCCTGGCCAAGGGGGCGATCAAGGTCATCAAGAACATTCAGTCAGAGGGGTTTTATTCCCACCTGTTCTTGGTGCCGAAGAAGGGCGGCTGACTCCGACCGGTTATCGATCTGAGTATCCTGAACCGGTATCATGGTATCCTGAACCAGTCTATCATTGCTCCCAAGTTCAGCATGGAGACTTTCAGGTCGGTCCGTCGTTCCATTCACCAGGGAGATTTCGCTTCCAGCATCGACCTGTGAGACGCTTACTTTCACGTTCCGATTCATCGGGTGTCGCAGAAGTATCTCGGGTTCGCTTTTCTGAGGCGAGCTTACCAGTTGAAGGCCATGCCTTTCAGCCTCAACCTGGCTCCTTGGGCCTTCACCCGACTGATGTCGCATGTGATAGCCTTCCATCGCATACAGTCCAGGGTCACTACTTCGGCATATCTAGACGATATCCTCCAGAGGCATTCCAATGCTGCCTTACTGGAGTTGGATGTCGACACTCTGTTGAGCTTGCTCACATCGCTAGGATTCAGAGTCAACAGAGTCAGAAGTCGGATCTGGTCCCTTCTCAGTCGTTTTGTTATCTGGGGATGGCCTTCCGCACTCAGTTCAATACGGTGGGGGTTCCCCAGAGCTTTTGCTCTGACTCTCTTCCCAGTCGACATCCGCGACAGCACGGGGTATTCTCCAGCTGCTCTGCGGTTCGGTGACGGGTCTCATTCCTCTAGGTCGGCTGCATGTCAGACCTCTCCAACACTTTCTGCTCAGTCGTTGGAGGCCGAATGTCGATTCTCTGGATCTGGTGCTTCAGTTGCCAGAATCTCTTATCATCACCTTCCCCACTGGCCGAATGTTCAGTGGATCACGCAGGGTGTCCTGTTGGACTTACCCACGTCCGATCGCGTTCTGACGGCAGATGTCAGTGATCTCGGATGGGGTGCGACGTTGGATCCTCTAGGTCTTTGCCTTCACGGGATGTGGGACCAGCATCGGGCATCTCTACACATCAACCAGAAGGAGCTTCTTGCTCTTCTGAGTTTCAGGCAGTGGATCCCTCACCTGTCGAATCGTCAGGTCCTTCTGTTGTTTGACAATTCGACAGTGGTTGCTTACATTCGGAACCAGGGCGGCACGCACTCGGTTCCGATGTACGAATTGGCTCGGGATCTTCTACTGCTCGCTCAGGATGTCAATGCAGGGTGGTTGTTCATCACATTTCCGGTCGCCTGAACGTCCTAGCAGACTCCCTGTCCCGACGGGGCAGGTTCTTTTCCACCGAGTAGATGCTCCACATGGCGGTGTTCCATCGATCTCTTTGCGACTCGTTGGAACCATCTGGTGGACACTTTTGTGTCCCCGTGTCCAGATGCTCTGGCTTTCGCCGTGGACACTCTGGCCCTCCTTTGGGACGGTCTTGTCGGCTACGTCTTCCTGCCGGTTCCGATTCTGCCTCAGGTTCTCGCCCAGATATGAACCTGCAGTCGTCGAATCCTTTCGGTCACACCGCTGTCGCATTGGTGGGTGTGGATCAATATGCTCTGCTCTCTGTTAGCGGCGGTTCCGGCATGTCGCCCTCTACGTCGCGACTTTCTTTGCCAAAGTCGCCCAAGGAGGTTTCAAGTTGACACGACTTCATTGTGCTTTCGCACATGTCTTTTATTGGGTCCTGTCTCCTCCGTAGTGGTTTTTCGAGACAAGCAGTGAAGTTGCTTTTCTTCTTCAAGGAGGCACTCACTCCACTGGTTTAGCCTCTGTGGCTAAGTAGAAGGTTCTTCTGTCGATAGTGTGCGATCACTCTGTTGCTTCTGTCACTCCTTCGATCACACCGCTCGCAGAGTTTCTGGTATATGTTTGTTTCTGCGGATCTCCAGCAATGGGTACAAGTCCATGCTTCAGAGACCTTTTTCATATGTGGTACCACATTGTTTCGACACTCATCCTTCCCTCTCCAAACTTATTCAGCTCTTTTCCTTGAAAAAGCCTAGGACTTAGCAGTTTACTCCAAGATGGACACTTTCTTGGGCGCTGCTCTGTTTGGGGGTGGGGGGCATTCGCGCCTTTATCGTGGATGGATATGCGTTTTCTCACATGCCAGATCTCTCCTGCATCCATTTCTCGATGGATTTGTCTTGCTATTCGTGCAGCTTCTGCTCGTCTAGCTACTGGTGATTGTATTACCAATTGTTTTTTCTGCCACGAGGTGCGTGCATTGTCTTCCTCTAGGGGCTTTTACTAACTCCGTCATGTTGTCGGATGTTATACTGGCAGCCTACTGGAGAAATGCTACCTTCTCCATTTATCTGCGACAGTTGCAAGAGCCGACAGAGGACCTTTGTCCTACGGGCCCTCTTTCTTCGGCTCAGGCTGTTGTCTATCCCAGCCATTCAGATTTTTACAGGGTCAGTACCAGCTCCGTGCTGTTACTGCCCTTTCTGTCTGTGCATCGCACAGAACCATACGCCTCATCTTTCATTATCTTTTACTAATGTTTGTGATGCTATGGTTGATAAGCCTTCAGACCTCTTCTGTCTGTTCACAGTTCCAGTGCACTTGGGTTATGTGTAGGGTTGGTTATGCGATTCCCTCCAGCCTATTGTCTATTCAGCCTGTAGTAAACAATTGTGGGTAGGTTGATAAGAAATTTAAATTTTATAGTAAATTTCCTTTCTTATTATACCTACCACAATTGTTTACACTGAGGCCCTCCCGTCTTCTTATACGGTAAGAATCCTTCTTCCCCGCTGATCACATAACTCTAATGTTGGCGGATTCAAAAGAATGAGTCATTAGCGAGGCATATGTGCACTGGCAACGGAAGTCGTGGAGTTATACTTGGAAGAGAGCATCCCGTACTGGGTCTACGCCGGTTACACTGGACCCAGTTTTAGCTTATTTTTATCTCATCTTGACAAAGTCAAGCTGAGCTAATCTCATCGCTCTCCGTCCGTCCTCCGGCGTCCGTCAACACCATATTTTGCTCTTCTCCTCCAAAGCCACTGGGCCAATTCAAGTGAAAGTTTGTGTGAATGATGGTCCCAAAGGGGCATTTCATTTTTGTTCAACTCAGCATGCCCAGCCCCATAGGGAGGGAGTGGGGGAAAATGCTCCAAAATATTTTTAAAATCTTCTTCTCAAGAACCAGTGTGTACAATGACTTGATATTTGCTATGGAGCTTCCATATGAGGTGTAGAATCAAATTTGTTCAAACGAAGTTTGTGAAGTAATATTTGGCTTTGTAATAGGAGGGGTAAGACTTTTGGCCCCGCCCAAAATTTCTATTTTCTGAACCGATGGTCCGGTATGAACCAAATTTGGTTTGTGGTAGTATTGGGTCATAAGTACTTGACCCATGCAAAAAAAAAAAATCCCGCATCCCCATGGGAACCCTGGGAGCTAAAAATAGAAATATTTTCAAACGCCCATATTTCCCAAACCCCACGGAACAGAGAGCTTTTATTTGGTATGAAGTATCCTTATGACCAGTAGAATTGAATGGTAAAAAAAAATTGCCATCGGTTATGTTAGGGTGTTTTGTAATGGGCATCAAAAAAATGCTGAGTCAGCATATTTGCAAAAATTTTAAAAAAATCTTTTCTCCAGAACCAATCATCAGAATCTTTTGATATTTGGTATACAGCATTCATAGGGGGGGTCAGATAAAAGTTTGTTGAAATAAAGCTCATTGGTTCATATTTGGGCTCTCTACAGGAGCCCGAAGTTTTAACATAGGGTAATATGGGGAATATTCTTTAAAAATCTTCTTCAGAACCACCAGTCAGAATCTTTTAATATTTGGTATACATCATTGTTATGAGGGTCAGATTCTAGATTGTTCAAACCAAGTCCCTAGGTTAATATTTGGGCTTCCTACGGAAGGGTAATTTAAAAAAATCTTCTTCTTCAGATCCATCAGTCAGAATGCTTTGATATTTGGTATGGAACATCTCTATGGGGGTCAGATTCAAGTTTGTTCAAATCAGATCCCTAGGTATATATTTGGGCTCACTGTGGTAGCCCAAATTTTTACTTAGTGCAATTTGAGGAAATTTCTTTAAAAATCTTCTTCTTCAGATCCACCTGTCGGAATGCTTTTATATTTGGTATACAACGTCTCTAGGTGGGGTCAGATTCCAGGTTGTTCAATTCGAGTGCCTAGGTTAATATTTGGGCTCCATATGGGAACATGAAATTTAACTTAGTACAATATGAGGGAATTTCTTCAAAAATCTTCTTCAGATTCCCTCGTCAGAATGCTTTCACATTTGGTATACAACATCTCTAGGGGGGTCAGATTCAAATTTGTTCAAATCGGATCCATAGGTTAATATTTGGGCTCACTTTGGTAGACCAAATTTGAACTCAGTGCAATTCGAAGAAATTTCTTTACAATTTCTCTTCTTCAGATCCAACAGTCAGAATGCTTTCATATTCGGTACACAACATCCCTAGGGAAGTCAGATTTAACTGTGTTCAAATCAAGAGCCTGGGTTAATATTTGGGCTCTCTATCGGAATTGGCCATTTTGCTGAAGAATTAAAAATTTTGTATTCAGTACCCTCTAGAGGTACTAAGATTAATCCACATAGGTTGTATCAAGGGGCTTCATAGGGGAGCTCTACATTTTACTTATGATCAACTGAAGAAAAGGCATGATGCCCAGATTATTTTTGTCAATCCTGAGGGACTCAAGGATTGACAGTGTAGCCTATGGAGATGGCTTGCTTAATGTAGACTCATTCTTGGACTCTGTTTAAATTGTGTTCCGTACAAGATGAGCGTTTCAGGCCCTGTGGGGCCTCTTGTTTCTTGGTGCTTTTGCACCACTTTTCTTTACCAAATTGCTTGGGAAAGACAAAAATAGAGAGTGTATTATCCGAGTTAGGGACTTCCACTGTAGTGCAAGCCTGTAGTAAACAATTGTGGTGGGTATAATAAGAAAGGAAATTTACTATAAAATTTAAATATCAACCTCAAGAAAAGTCAATAATTGTACAGTATCGATATCAGTACCAGGTTGATATAGAAATCAAAAGTATCCAATAACACCCATATTGGACCATCACTACCCGTGGGCATGTATAACCACTTGATTGTCTTCAAGTGATTATATAATATTCTATAGCCTATAAGGATAAACTTTTTACTCACTGAATACTAGTTTGGCATTTTATATGTTTTATATATGTCTACAGGTACCTGTTTGTAATGGTGGAAGAAATTAAAAATGAACAGAAGGAGAAAAATTGTCGCCTTGATTAGTGTTGAAATGATTATTTGACTAGTCGTTGTTGCCACTGATATAGCCCAACATTGACACTGGATTTTCATGTTTACTAGTCAGAAGATGTAGTATTTCCTATAAAACACTTTACAATGCAACCAAATTTCAATGCCAGGTCTACTGAGGATCAGTTAAAATGATTGTCAGTTGGTCTGTTCAGAGAGTGAAATCAATGATACTAATAATGAGATAACTAACACAGACTCTGAGATCAAAGTAGATGTGAAAGTTAACTGTGTTGTGTTTTTAGTGTCACATTTTATCCCTTATTGACTCGTCCGGTGAATGAGTCAAGAAGGGAGAAAATCTGACAATGAGAACATGATGTATTTGCCTCTTTGTCGGGTAGTCTAAGTGAGTTTCTAGGGACCACTGGAGCAGTTCCCCCCAAGTGAGATATTTTGAGCAGTTTATGCGCAGACAGTAAAACTGTTAGTTGTTTTTTTTAGTGCTCAAACGACTATGGAATTTCAAAGTCGTCTAGTCAACACCTCAAAGTCGAGTTGACGTTGACTAATCAGCAAGCCAGACTAACTTCGGAATTTGCGCTTGTAACCGGGCAACAACACCATGTTACATGAGAAAAAAGACTCTCTTCTTTAGTTCCTAACAGGCTACCCCCTGCTTCGTTACAAGGACGATGAGCTATGCGTCGTGGTAAAACAAACATGTCAAACACATAAACCTCCATATTTTAGTGTAGAGCTGTTCGGTCCACAGAAAAAGTAGTCGGGACTTGGCGCCGTCAAGTACAGAAAATGAACCAAGTAATTTTGGAAAAGACCGAAAATGTCGGTTCTGTACATCCGGGTTACCACATAAACAAAAGAGGGAAAAAATGAATGTCAACACGGAACTCAGCATGGTGAGAAAGTACTTTATTAGGGAGAATAGAACATAAATGTTCAACTTGCAAAGTATGCAACAAGAAAATTGCAACAACACCTCAACCCACCCCCCCACCCTCCCCCCCCCCCCCCCCCCCCACCACCCAACTTCAATGATCCATAAAGAATTAAACAACTTGGACTTGACAAATCGAATAACGCAGTTGACAAGCATTAAATAGTTGCTACACACTCAAGTCATAATAATTTTTCAAAACAACTTCACAAGTGTTGAAGACCTTTCAAACTATCCTGCAATGAAAAGAAAAACTTAAGACTTATAAATATTGAGGACGTTTTATGAAAATGCCATGGATTTGATGGGAAAGAAAAAGATGGGGCCAGTCTAGGGGCCAATTAAGAAATGTGGGAGTGAAATGGCAGAAATCAGGAGTCAAATTTCAAGTGATTTTTATTTTAATACAGACATGAAATTTATTTCTGTTGTCTAAAAAAGAATAAATTAAGCCACAGTTAAGAGACTGAGCAGGGGACGTTTTAAGGCTGGAACCCCAATCCAGCAATCCGCCAGAGATACTGCAGTACTGGCGTCACACATGGTAGAAAGGTTTGTTCTGGTATTGTGGCTTGTCTGCTTGACAACACTACAATGGTGACCAGTGTGACCTTAAAGGCTTCATTGACCAAGACTCAATAAAAAATTGAAAAGGTTCATGATATCAAAATCTGAGATCACTTATATTATTTAAAATCAGCCATGGAACGAAGCAAATTAAATTCGGTGAGACGTATGGGGCGTCACAGAAGGTGTAAGCACTGTCGGCAATTTCCATTGTATGAAAAAAGTTGAGTTCTTTGATAGCTAATTTGATTACCTCCCCTTAGACTAGAGTTACCTTTCAAAAGACACTTTATATACTTCTGGTGAGTTCATTCTAGCAGCTGTTATGTCCCAATACCGCTTTCGAACAGTGTTGGTCCAGGGGGGGGGGGGGGGGGGGGGGGGGGGGCATACCTAGTCCCAAGTTTGCTGGCATGTACTGTCAACCAAAGTTTGACATGAAAAGATGCGATTACCTCGCACCTGAGGCAGATATCCACAAAGTCCAAGTTGGTCAGTTGTTACATTGTCACATCCACTATCTGAAGCCAGCGATCGGCAGCAAGTTTTTAGCTCACCGAAGGGAGCTTAACTTATCACTTGCTGTCCGTCGTCGTCCATCGTGAACTTTACATTATCGACTACTCCTCCCAAACTACTGGATCAAATTGAACCAAATTTGGTGCACATGT
>CM062296.1:64247191-64294026 GCA_031216915.1 Pictodentalium vernedei
GATTACATGCGTCCATCCGTCCATCTGTGCGTCTGTGTGTGAGTCTGTCCGAAAATATTCATAACTTAAGTAAATTATTATTTTTTATAATATTTGTTGGTCATAGGTATGCCCACACTAGTTATTTTTTTTTATGATTTTTTTTTTTTATTACTTGTTCACTTGGAAATTGTGTCCGTCCGAGCCAAATTTTGTCTGTTCAGCCTGTATCTCGGGTATCGAATGTTCTATTGCAATGAAATTTGCCATGAACACTGCTTATGGTATAGGCTTTAAAAAAAGGATTCAATGATATTTCTCACATTCTCCATTTTAGAGTTATCCCCCTTTTTTGACTTAGAAATTGTAGGAAATATTCATTATTTGTCTGTTCAGACTGTATCTCAGGTATGGGTTATCAGATTTTGGTGAAATATGGCATGCAGTTTGCCTATGACAAAGGCTTCTGCCTCATTGCATAAAACTTCCAAACACGAAACAATTTACCATACCTTTTGACTTAGAAATTGTTGGAAATTGTTGAAAACTTTCGAAGAAAATGGGGGGGGGGGTTATACTGGATTGCGTCCGTCCATCTGTGCATCTGTCTGTCAGTCCGTACCATCTCCGTACAAGAATATTCATAAATATTTGTTGGTCATAGGTATGCCCACACTAGGCAGTACACCATGTGGGGGTATGCACCGGACGAAAGTCCAGCTCTTGTTGAATATAATTTTCAAACACAAAACCATTTACCATATCTTCAGTACAAATTTGGTCCATTAATTGCATATGGGTTGTAGAGTAAACTCCTGTTAATTGTATATAAATTTTTGTAATATGTCGAAAGAATTACTGTGACACGCACCAAATTTCCCTTATTTATCAACCTTTTTGGCCTCACTACATCCAATACAGGCATTTATTCTATTATATTTTGTTTGACAGAGCTCTGTCAAACAAGATATAATAGAATAAATGCTCTGTTTACCCCCAGAACACAGGAAACTGACCAAATCCCTGTTAATTGTATACTCCTGTTAATTGAATAATTTTCACTGGCAAAGTGGATATTCAATTAAGAGGATTCTACTGTATATGCATCACAAAAATAATGTACATGATGTAATAGACACAAGATTAATTACTTGAATTCAGTCAATTGAGTTCAAATTGTAACGATTTATCTGATCTAGTATTATAAAACTCTTACAGTGTTATTACCACCCATAAAAGTATGTTGACAGGGATGTGGCTAGAGGGTTTCAGCTGGGGGGGGGGGGGGGGGGGAGGGGGGGGAGGGAAGGTGCCACCGGTGTAAATTCCAACTGTGAGTAGTTTTGATAGGTGGTTGCACTGCAGCGCTGGATGATATCTTTTAACTCTTTAACCAATGAATCGCCCGCATCCGCCTGCGTAATATGCAAATACAGCTGCTGAAAAAATATTATTTTTCGAAAAATTTCAACAAAACCACATCATGTGACCCCTCTTTGGAACGAGCTTGTTCCAAAGAGGGGTCACATTATATGGTTTTGTTGAAATGTTTTTTTTAAATTTAAAAAATGATATTTAAAATAATGAATTTTGAAATCATCTGCGTTGGGTAAAGGGTTAAAGTGATTATATATATATACACACATGCTTATGAACCCTTCCGAAAATTTTCACTAGTCCTGAAATGGAAAAAACATCATTTATAATGTAATAAAAGGTCCAATTTTGTTCTGAAGGTATAGGAAATGGTTCTGTGCTTCAAAATTATATTGAGTTAGCAGGGTTATTTGTACTGAAGGTATGATAAATAGATTTGTATTTGGAAGTTATATTCAGCAGGGTTATTCAATTAAGACCCATGTGGGACCCCGGGAAGTGAAGTGATGCTTATTTACTATGGTGAACAAGTTCTATGTTACTGGTAAACTATTGGACCCGGTAACCAATGCCTGCAGTGATAGTCCAATAAAATGGGCAACATGGGTATAAATGATTTACTAAACTTGACTTTATTAGTCGAGTTGTGATGAAGTCAAACTCGACTTATAGTTTGATGAATAGCAGGTGGGCGGGCGGGCTGATGGGCTTTGGGCATAAACAATTGGTTTCCGGATGATAATTTGATAATGGTTCAACCTATGTTCATGAAACTTCATAGGTAGATTGGTATCGGTGCGAGGAAAAACCCTATT
Organism: Pictodentalium vernedei; assembly: GCA_031216915.1. Lineage (NCBI taxonomy): Eukaryota > Metazoa > Mollusca > Scaphopoda > Dentaliida > Dentaliidae > Pictodentalium > Pictodentalium vernedei. Next base: position 64,249,363 of record CM062296.1, read on the forward strand.
AATTTAGGACTTGCTTGGTCAAAGGTCAAACTCACAGTGACCTTGAACATAGTAAATTGTAAACAATTGGTTTCCGATGATAACTTGACTACAGTTCAACCCACATTCATGAAACTTCATATGTAAGTTGGCCGTTGTGAGAGAAAGAACTCTATTTATTTTGGACTCACTGGGTCAAAGGTCAAGGTCACAGTTGACCCTGAACATAGTAAATCAAAACAATTGGATGATAACTTGATAATGGTTTGAACCATGTTCATGAAACTTCATAGATAGGTTGGCATCAGTGAGAGGAAGAACCCTATTTATTTTGGACTCACTAGGTGAAAGGTCAAGGTCACAGTGACCTTCAACACAGTAAACTGTAAACAATCGGTTTCCGGATGATAACTTGATAATGTTTTGACCCCCGTTCATGAAACTTCATAGGTAGGTTGGCATCAGTGAGAGGAAGAACCCTATTTATTTTGGACTTGCTAGGTGAAAGATCATGGTCACAGTGACCTTCAACATAGTAAATCGTAAACAACTGGTTTCCGGAATGATAACTTGGTAATGGTTTGACTCACATTCATGAAACTTCATAGGTAGGTTGGCCAAGGTGAGTGAAAGACCCCTATTTATTTTGGACTCACTAGGTTAAAGGCCAAGGTCACAGTGACCTTGAATATAATAAATTGTAAACAATTGGTTTTCAGATGATAATTTGACAATGGTTCCACCTACATTCATGAAACTTCATATGTAGGTTGGCATTGGTGCAAGAAAGAGCCCTATTTATTTTCAGAATCACTAGACCACAGTGACCCTTCACATAGTAAATTGTAAACAATTGGTTTCCGGACGATATGTTGATAATGATTAAACCCACTTTTGTGCTGTCACAACTCGACATTTGATCGGTGCATGATCGGGATTTTTTCCATGTTGCAGTCACGATTAGCCACTGTGCAGAAGTGTGTGACCTTAAACATAGATGAATAAATAATAAGGCCTAAAAAATCAAAAAAACTTTTTTCAGGCCCTCCCGCATGGTCTTTTTGGCTGCCGCATGCTCTCTTTTTATAACCAATGTAAGCTTAAAAAAATAATAATTAAATGGTTTATGTCTGATATTTTACCCAAGTTAAAAAAATTGATAAATTTGTCCCTTGAGTGCAAGAAGGCTTTGCTCTTAAGGGTTGAAATACAGCACCACCCATGCTATTCCATAGATTATGAGGCCTAAAACATAAACCAAGAACATGAACTTTTGATGGCAAAGAAATAATTACAGAAATAAAAAATAAAATAAAAAACTGCTCGCCTACATGCAATTTTACAAATAATGGCCTGAGAAACTGAAGATCTACTTTGTGTGGCCTAAATAATTCAATTAAGAGTTATCCAATGAAGTGAGATCCAGTGTATTATATACTACTCAAAGTTTGCTAAGCACCAAGTATATCCAACTACCTGTTTTACGTTTTAGTTGAAATATTGTAATGAAAAGTGTATATAATTTTTATTTAATTATATCTTTAATCATTTAAGTACAGAAATTAAGATTTTATTTGTGTTTGACATTATTTTTTAGCTTTTGAATACGATAACCATGGAAAATGGATATTATTGGTAAAAGAAGAAATTTTTCAATTTGCCAAAAAGTTGACAGAGGGAACTGGTATGGGTTCAATATCGAGTATGAGACCCATTACTGTTAATTACAGCTTGTCAACGCCTTCTCAGACTCCCAATCAGGTTCCTGGTGGTCCTTTGAGGGATGTTGTTCCATTCTTGGACCAGAATGGCACCAAGCTTCTGGACACTTCTTGGCTGGACTGGACGGGCTGAAATTGCAAGCTGCAACTCATTTCAGACATGTTCGGTTACATTGAGGTCAGGGGATCTTGCTGGCCAGTCCATAAGCTCAATCCCCTCCCTCTGTCGGTACTCCCAGACAGCATGGGCAACATGAGGACGGGCATTATCGTCCATCAGAATGAATCTATCACCCACTGCACCTGCATACAATATGACATGGACTCTGGATCTCATCAGTATACCACTGTGCAGTCAATGTACCACGTTCAAGGACACAGAGCTCTGTACGTCCATCCCTGCTGATGCCGCCCCAGACCATGATTGACCCTCCACCATAGCGGTCATGCTCAGCAATGTTGGCTGCGTGGAATCACTCTCCTGGTCTTCTCCATACCCTAGAACAGCTATCTGTGTTCTGGGACAGCAGAATGTGAATACATGGTCTTCTCGATCGGAGACCACCTTCGTGCAACCTTGCCCGGATAGTCTGCATCAAAACATTTACCCCGGATGCATTCTGAAGGTCACTGCAAAGCAGGGTTGCTGTGGCAAAGTGGTTTCTATGGGCCTGAATGATCAAAAAATGGTCTTCAGCTGCAGATGTTGCCCTGTGTATGCCACCACCATGCCATCTTACTGGTGTGCCATACTGCTGAAATCTTGCCCAGGCTCTGGTGATCACCATATGGTGCACACCAAGGGCTTCACCAACCTGACAATGGGTAGCCCCTTGCTCCACCATCCCTACAGCCCGCCACATTTCTGCTTCAGACAAATGTCTTCTTACATTTGCATTTGCCATATTCAATCATTAAATCACAAGGATTTGTGTTGAAATGAAGATTGAATACCCTACACATGTCATGTACATGTAGACAGTACACAAAAACATCATGAAAATCAAGGGGTATATGCTTTCCATGACTGTCACAAAAAGTCTGCCTGTCAAGAGAGCTAATGTAAACATGGGGGCCATCTCAATACATTCCTCAATCATATCCACCAAAAATATCGCAAATATGTCACAAGCAAATTTCACAATCATGTGTCAATATTTGGTGCTTAGCAAACTTTGAGTAGTATAGTTCTCCCTCCACTCAATGTAGAAGTCACGATTATGTATCAATTTTCACATTTTTTTACCACTGCAGTTTTCCTTTGTGTTATCGATCGAATCACAATTTTCTATCGATCTGTTTGAAATTGAATGACCCAGGACGGGGAACGCGGTGGCTCAGTTGGTAGAGGTGCAGGCTGCAAGCCGAGAGGTCCTCGGTTCGAATCCCACCTGCTGCAACCGCGTTGTGTCCTTGGAAAAGACACTTCACCCCCATTGCCCACATGGGGGCACCGTGATGCTGTGTACTAAGCCGTACTGCACGTCGATGGTGCACTTGTCTTCAACCAATGCTAACCCTGCTTGTGTGGAGTTGGTATGTTAGGGAGCTGACAGTTGCTCGCCATTGCTCAGTGGTTCTCTCCAGGTACTCCGGCTTCCTCCACCTGTAAAACTGTCATGGACATGGTTAGCCATTGTTCAGAAATATGTGACCTTAAACACCAATAAATAAATAAATATGACCCAGTACTGTACTCATTCCTCCACCCATTAAACTTTGAAGGATTTCTTGAAATTTAATTTTGTGTTTTCAGTTGTTGCTGCTTGAATTGTTGTGTGAAGAGACCAAAGCATAGTACACTAATAGAAGATAATTGCTGTCATTGTAATTATGCGGCTCTGAGAAAATTAAGTGGATTAGATTGTGTAGATATAGTATATGTTACCTACCATGTTGATGTAAGTATATTTATACCCCCCCACTCTCAAAGAGAATGGGAGTATACTGGATTGCATCCATCCATGTGTCCATCTATTCATGCATCCGCCCATTCACAGTGATATCTCTGCAGTGAGTGGGTGGAGTTCAATAAAATTTGGTATGAGGGATCCTTGTGACAAGCACTCCTGCAGATATTCTAAAAAAGTTTCTTGCATATTTTTAGCTGTGACTAGCAGCTCTATAAGTGGCAATGTAGGTGTGTCGGTCGGTCTGTCGGTTGGTCGGTCGGTCGGTCGGTCGGTCTGTTTGTGACCAACAAGTTTCAAAATTCAATAACTTTTGAAATACTTGATGGAATGACTTTATATTTGGCATGTAAGTGTATCTTATTGATGTCTAGCCACTGTTCAATGCATGTGTTGTTCCAAATATTTTTCTTGGAATTATGGCCCGTCGGTCTGTCGGTCGGTCTGTCTGTGACCAACGAGTTTCAAAACTCAATAACTTTTTAAATACTTGATGAAATGACTTTATATTTGGCATGTAAGCGTATCTTATTGATGTCTAGACACTGTTCAATGCATGTGTTGTTCCAAATATTTTTCTTGGAGTTATGGCCCTTGATGAACTTGGAATTTTGTGACATTGCACCACCCGTCGCAGCTACGGCGTCGATGTCATCATTTTTCACTAGAGTTACAGTCCTTAACCCTCTGCACACTGATGTCAAAATGGCAAAGTTTTCAGCAACAAATATTTCCCATAATGCACTTTGATATTTAACCAAATATATCTTGTTTGACAGAGCTCACTGAGCTCTGTCAAACAAGATATAATTGGTTAAATTCATAGTTAAACAGGCGAAAAACAGAGTGATTGGAGAAAATTCTGTTGCACTTCCAGAGTGCTAGGAGTTAATTTAACAATTTTCAGGATTTTTAGTCCTTACTTTGCTTTTAATTCATTTATGCTTCATCATCAGTCCAGCACTGCAGTCTGGGAGGGGGTGGGGGCTGATATTTAATATTATTTTCAATGTATTCTAAAATAGCAATGCTATTTTAAGCGTCTTGTTTCCCATGCAATAATGCAACAATACAACATTACTCCAAAAGGATCTGTATTTCTCTGTTCCCGGCTGTATACTCCATCTGATATGATGTTGCTCTAATTATATTTTTTACCTTGGGAGATAGCAGGAAGATAGCCAATCTGGGTATGCTGTCCCCCAACAGTATGTATATTTATCTCACAGTCGGGGCATTTTTGCACTGTTACGTAACTAAAGTTTAATGTATATGGGCCCTTGTTCCGAATCCGTATCAAGGGCCCCTGATACAAGCGTATGATTCTGCTGTTACAAAGCAACGGCATTAATATCAATTTTCGGTCGCTTCGCGTTTTTTCCCTTCAGAGAAAACAATATTACGTGAGGCGAAGCCGAACCTAATATTGTTTTCTCTGAGCCGTATATGACACTGTATCTGCCACCTAAATGCCCTGTAACGTATTTATTATGCACGGCATGCTAAAATGTCACTGGGGAAGTTAACTCAGCGAATAGTTAAATTATGCAAACTTTTCGGCATCTTGGGCTGGTTTGTCGCCTATTATTGAGATTTTCCTGAACGCTCGAGTCGAGGCTTCTCTCTTGAAGTTAAAGGATTAGCTTTCTCTATGAAATGTGGAAAACTCCACCTCAATAAACAATGAACGGCATATTTTAAAATATAATAAATCTTTACACCAAGAGGAATATTTAATTCACCTGTAATTATTGCAAAAGTAACAACCAAATTCACGTTGACAAAACACACAGTTGCTCCACTTCTTAAGACAGTATTCAGTAAAGTGAATACAAGTAACGTAATTTTCTCTGAAGTGTAACGTCATCACTGACCTCAATATGGAGATCAATGAACACTATTCTATTTTTCAATTTGCGTCTTTCCATCGGAAAGGCAGATGAAAAAGTTCCTCTTAAAATAGTTTTATAACACATTTTGTGGTCAATATTGTGAGATAAATTTATCATCACCACAATGTGTGTCTCCGGAAATTCTTATCAAGTCTCATTGTAGGCACAGAATCGCATTTTGACTTGCCCTAACGGGCTCATCGAAATACTGTTCTGTTCCTACAAATCGACTTGATCTGAATTCCCGGAGACACACACTGTGGTGATAATCTGTATGTATTACAATATTATTCTGTAAATGTATTGATTATTATATTTTACACACCGTTACACCCCGACTGCCTACATGGGGGCACGATGACGCTGTGTACTGAGGCGTACTGCACATCGATGGTGCGCATGTCTTCAACCAATCTAACCCTGCCTGTGCTGCGGTGCAGAGTTCAGAGTTACGATGTTGGGGAGCTGACAGCTGCTCGTCGTTGCTCGGTGGTTCTCTCCGGGTACTCCGGCTTCCTCCACCCGTAAAACTGTCACGGTCACGATTAGCCATTGTGCATAAGTATGTGACCTTAAACACCAATAAATAAATAAATATAACACACCGTTAAATAAAAGGAATAGAATAGAGGGGTGTTATAACTGCCTTCAGTAATACTGTATTTACTCTATGTATTGGGACACTCTATGATTTGGGACACTCTATGTATTGGGACACTCTATGATTTGGGACACACATTTTTTCCAGAAAACTATATTTTTTTTATGTTCCAAAGTTTGGGACATTCAGGAGATTTGTTTCCAGTTGGCCCGTCACTAGTAGCAGACGACACTCATAAAAAAAATTTTTGAGTAACTAAAAGTTTTCATTTTTTGCTTCGAAAACATAGCTTATGATCCCTCATTGGAACGAGCGCAATGCACTCGTTCCAATGAGGATCATAAGCTATGTTTTGGAAGCAAAAAATGAAAATATAAAAAAAAATTGGACGGCGGTTTTCGTATATAGTGATGGAAAACGAATCACACACAACTTTATTCAGCATCAAATCAAGACCAGGTTGTGTTCTTTCCCCATTTTCTAAGATATGGCACATCTGTGAAAATAATTATTTTTAGCTGTCCCAATACATAGAGTAAATACGGTAACTCTTTTTAATTAGTATCGAAATGATTAATCAATTAAGTTATTCTCAAATGGTTGCAGTTGAGCTGGGAGGTTTTGAGTTATCAGGCTCGGTTCAGAGAAAAGCCTCAGTTTCAGTTTCACTTTTTCTATGTGTAAGAACTTGCACATATAATAAACAACACGTCAGGCTCCTTAACCCTTTACCCAACGTAAGGGCCAAAACCGGCCAGCACTATTCACAAAATTCACTATTCAATTTTTATTACTTTTTCATTTTTTGTCACAAAAAGATAACTTATGATACCTCATCGGAACGAGCTCAACGAGCTCGTTCCAATGAGAAATCATAAGCTATGTTTTGACGCAAACAATTAAAAAAATGAGTTCTTCAAGAATTTTATTTGCAAGTGACGTCTGCTTTTCGTGTTAGGTAAAGGGTTAACTTGAAAAAAACACAATCCTTTGTATGACACCACTCACAACCAAAAAGCCCTGTCTGTAAATATTTCCCTTGGGTTCAGCTTAACTTTCCTTCGATCATTCTTAAGGGTTTTAGGGGATCAGTTTCTAAGTCTATTGAGACGTATAAAAACACATAAATTAAGGTAATACAGTAGAGCCCACATAATTGGATATCTCTTAATTGTATATCCCTGTTAATTGAATATAATTTTCTAACACAAAACCGAATATAATTTTCTAACACAAAACCATGCATTCACCATACCTCCAATACAAATTTGATCTGTTAATTGAATCTAGGTTAGAGAGTAAACTCGGTCTTAATTAAATAAAAAATCTTGTAACTCATCAAGAAATTACCCCGACTCTCCCCAGTTTCCCTTTGTTTATAGACCGATTTGGCTTCAGTACATCCAATACAGGCATTTAATGGAGCTCTGTCAAACAAGATGTAATAGAATAAATGCGAAGTGTATTCCTAGAATACACGTTCAAAGTGACATAATTCCTGTTGATTGAATATGTAAGAGTAGATTCTATCCCCTGGAAATATTATCATCCAGTTAAAATTTCCTAAGGAAATTTGTTCCATAAATAGGAAATTTTCACCCCTCTAACAAACATTATAAATCCATAATTGACCATTATGTTTACATCATTCGTTTCGTTTCGTTCGTCGTTTTGTTCATTCGCACCTTGGACTCTGTGGTGCTAACAACTGATCAATGGAGCTCCCACTTGTGATCCAAGAAACACTTGTCAGAGTGAAGGCTACCCTTGCCACCACCTGGAGTATCCAGGTGCTCAAGGGTAAAATTCACCTGACAGTGGATTTTGATAAAGAATCCGAACCGTCGTCCTTGGAGAGGTGTAGGATTTCCCCTCACACTGATCACCCTCCTAGTGACACAGACAAGCTGGATGAAGGCCACCGGAGTAATACAGCCACCACCAAGAAGAAGAGGATGAGAAAGAAGGGACCCTCCACCAGACGACGAGATGCCCGCCGAATGACGGAGTTCCTGGAGAAGAAGAAGGAAAAGGAAGAGAAGGAGGCAAGTGAGGGCATCAAAGGGTCAACACCAGTCACCCCTGAACAACCCTTGTCCAGCTTGGCACCCCCTTCCCAGAAGGAGGGTCCAGAGGACTGTGGGTCATCTGGTGATAGATCAATCTCTAGCTCATCCGAAGAGGAGATGGAGGAGGATGATCTGTCAATGCTACAAGAAGCTGTCTCAGATGACGCACCTTCCACCCCTCCAGCTCTTGCTTCTCCAGCTTCTTCGGACCAGGAGGAGAGCTTCCCGGAGTCCGTGGAGGCATTCCTTGGGGAGGAGTTTCAGGACGAGATTGTCCGAAACGTGGCCCAGGACAACTGCAACTTCTTCCTGGGAAGAAAATATCCAACAGACTCAATCAGGACAATCCTCTCAAGCAGTCTCAAAGTGTACAGACAGTCTCAAGAAACAGCAGCCAGGGTCAGGCCGTTCCTTGCCAAGGACAAACCTACTTCTCCTCCGGATCCAACAACGCCACCAACATCAATCTCTCCGACACATCTTCCTCCCACTAAGAAAAAACGGAGACACAGATGCCACTGATCATCTTCACTCTTTCCCTCCTCTACCATGCTGTGACATAACCAGTAGCGGCGCCAGAAATTTTTTTGTGGGGGGGCAACTAGGGGGGCAGACTCCCATGAAGGGGGGCAAATACGTAAAGGATCATATCATTACTTTGTTATGAGGTAGTCCAAACTTGGACCCAAAGTCCGTAATATACTTTTTTGGTTTGGTACGTCCTGTGGACGTACCAAACCAAAAAATTATATTATGGACTTTGGGTCCAAGTTTCGACTAAATGTAATGGTAATTAGCGGTCCTCCTTTCAAAAAATCCTGGATCCGCGTCTGGTGGGTCTGTGCATGAGAGAGAGAGAGAGAGAGAGAGAGAGAGAGAGACTCATAATGCCCGTCTGTCATAATGCGAAATCCATGAATTTTTTTAGACAAGGGATATGGATAGACATGCCTTTGTTGGCTCATAACTTAATTATAACTTATAAGTATCTGCATCCGAGTCTTTAAATCTCTACTGCCTGGATGTGTTCATCAGCTAGCCTGAGGCTTTGGGCTAAGTGTGTATGGGAAATTATTGGGAATAAAAAAAGAGAGGCGTGTGTGAGAGAGAGTGACTGAATGTGTTTGTGTGTGAGGGTGGATGGAAATGCATGTGAGATGGTTGGGGGGGGGGGGGAGGGGGGCAACTGGGGGGCAAAGCCTTTGTTTGGGTGGGCAAAGCCTTCGTTTGGGTGGGGAAATTATTGGGAATAAAAAAAGAGAGGGGTGTGTGCGTGTGTGAGAGAGAGTGACTGAATGTGTTTGTGTGTGAGGGTGGATGGAAATGCATGTGAGATGGTTGGGGGGGGGCAACTGGGGGGCAAAGCCTTCGTTTGGGTGGGCAAATGCCCCCCCCCACCCCCCCCACCCCACCCCCCCCCCCACCCCCCGTAGCACCGCCACTGGACATAACAAAATTATACAGTCAGCTATTATACAGTCAACAAGGGTCGAAAGGGGCTTGCTCCCCAAACCGTCCCTGCATACCTTTGGCACGTGAAACCATTCATTCATTGTGTTGTTTACATCTGTTTCTGCATAGTGTTAAAACTGTCATCATTGTAGAGGATAGTATTTTCTATTGTGAAGTTTTCACTGGAAATATTATCCTGTTTGAATATGCTTTATGAGTACTACCGTATTTACTCTATGTATTGGGACACTCTATGATTTGGGACACACATTTTTTCCAGAAAACTATATTTTTTTATGCTCTAAAGTTTGGGACATTCAGGAGATTTGTTTCCCGTTGGCCCGTCACTAGTAGCATAAAAAAATTTTTTGAGTAACTAAAAATTTTCATTTTTTGCTGCCAAAATTTTTGAGTAACTAAAAATTTTCATTTTTTGCTTCCAAAACATAGCTTATGATCCCTCACTGGAACGAGCACATTGCGCCCATTCCAATGAGGGGATCATAAGCTTTGTTTTGGAAGCAAAAAATGAAAATATAAAAAAAAATTGGACGGCGATTTTCATATATAGTAATGGAAAACGAATCACACACAACTTTATTCAGGATCAAATCAAGACCAGGCTGTGTTCTTTCCCCATTTTCTAAGAATTGGGACACCTGTGAAAATAATTATTTTTAGCTGTCTCAATACATAGAGTAAATACGGTAACTGAACCATGTAAAAAAAGCATGAAAACCATGAAACTTCCAGCATGAATTATTCTCTCAGCTTACTGTAACAATTAATCATTTTTTGACTGTACAATAAATCATTTTTGACTGCAAACTTCTTCAAATAATTTTAGAAAATGGAATCTAAGGAATATGTGATTCTTTGGGATTTTGTTGCCAAGAAAACTTATCCTACAGATTATTCTGACAATCAAAGGAGATCTCTGAGAAATAAAGCTAAAAACTACATTCATGATGATGATGATTTATTCTATGTTAAGAATGGCCAGAAACTGAGATGCATATCACCCTCAATCCAGTGGAAAATGTGAAAGATTCAACCAAACATTGAAGTCTATGATAAATAAAGTTGTACAGCAAAACATGTCTTGAGAGACCACTGTCTTGAGAGACCACCTGTCTTGAGAGACCACAAATACCAGGCACCAATTGGTTTTACTCTATAATGGACCTGCTATGGGAGACCACCTGTCTTGAGAGACCACTGTGACCTGGTACCAACTTGTATTTTTATGCCATAATTGACCTGCCTTGAGAGACTGCCCCTTTGAAGACTGAAACCAAGAGAGAATGGAATGGTTTAACATGCCGAAGGCGTGCAGGGACGGTATGGGGAACAAGCCCCTTTCGACCCTCGTTGGCTGTATAATTTTGTCATGTCAGAGCGTGGTAGAGGAGGGAAAGAGTAAAGGTGTTCAGCAGCGTCTGTGTCTCCTGCGTTTTTTCTTTGTGGGAGGAGGATGTGTTGGAGAGACAGATGTTGGTGGCGTTATTGGATCTGGAGGATTAGTAGGTTCCTTGGTAGTGAATGGCCTGATCCTAGCAGCTGTTTCTTCTTGAGATTTCCTGGAGTTTTTTAAATATATTGTGAGGATTGTCCTGACTGAGTGTGCTGGGAACTTTCTGGATACATAGAAGCTATATTCCTCTTGGGCTTTGGCTCGGATGTTGTCGTCCTCGATCTCCTCCCCAAGGAATGCCTCCGGACTCCGGGAAGCTCTCCTCCTGGTCGGACTCCTGGTCCAAAGAAGCTGGAGAAGCAAGAGCTGGAGGGGTGGAAGGTGCGTCATCTGAGACAGCTTCGTGCACTGTTGACAGAGCATCCTCCTCCATCTCCTCTTCAGATGAAGAGTCTGATGAGCTGGAGAATGAACTGTCGCCTGACGACCCACAGTCCTCCGGACCCTCCTCCTGGAAGGGGGGTACCGGGCTAGACAAGGGTTGTTCAGGGGTGACAGGAGTTGCCCTTTTGATGCCCTCACTTGCCTCCTTCTCTTCCTTTTCCTTCATCTTCTTCTCCAAGAACTCCGTCATTTGGCGTCATCTCGTCGTCTGGTGGAGGATCCCTTCTTTCTCGTCCTCTTCTTCTTTTTGGTGGCTGTGCTACTCTGGTGGTCTTCATCCTGCTTGTCCGTGTCACTAGGAGGGTGACCAGTGTGAGGGGAAATCCCCTCATGAAAGGTGCTACATCTCTCCGAGGACGACGGTTCTGATTCTCTGTCAAAATCCACTGTCAGGTGAATTTTACCCTTGAGCACCTGGATACTCCAGGTGGTGGCAAGGGTAGCCTTCACTCTGACGTGTGTCTCTTGGATTACAAGTGGGAGCTCCATTGTCAAGTTGTTAGCACCTCGGAGTCCAAGGTGATGAATGTGATGAATGTCATCTTGGACAAAAACTTCTTACCTTTTCTGGAATTGGAAAATCCATTGTGTTATACTAACACAATTAAAAGTATTAAAACCTCTTAATTGGGTTTCAATTGCTAACTCATTAAAGATTGAGATGTTTTTATAAGACCCCTGTGAAAAGATTAGGATTATTGCTGAATAAACAATTTCATACATACCTGAAATGTAACAGATAGGAATAAAAATAAATTTGTGTTGAAAATCTTTTTGTAACAAATTGAAATGGACTGTTATAAAAATTATAAAAATAAATTAGTGTTGAAAATCTTCAATGAAGATTTTCAACACTAATTTATTTTTATAATTTTTATAACAGTCCATTTCAACTTGTTACAAAAACTTCATAAAAAAGAACAACTACAAAGTAATTACAAAAATCCATTCTTCTCTATTTCTGAATTTTGTGGTTGGTTATTCACTGACTTGAGAAAACCTGAAACCTGTTATGAGAGACCACCTGTCTTGAGAGACCACTTTTGTGTGGCCCAAAGGGCGGTCTCTCAAGACAGGTTCTACTGTATTGGATAATGGTGAGAGTTGGGATATGAAAATAGATGAGTGCTTATTTGCGTATAGGTCAACTGTTCATTCAAGTACAAGGTTTTCACCATTTTACCTAATTCATCTGAGACATCCGAATCTTCCTATCAATGACGCTTCTAATACTCAAGCTGATAACTGTATTAATTTTCCAAATTCAAATCTTGATAAGGACAAGCTAATTTGTACTGAAAGTGCTAATGCAAATGTTAATAACTTTGTGGATGAAGTGATAAATCGTCAGTCGTCAGTCTGCTGTTTTCAGCAAATCTTTGGGAAACGTGACAAAAGCACAGAATAGGCAAAAAAAAAACCTTATGACAATAGACATAGAGTTTTTGAACAAAAGTTTGTCGTTGGTGAGAAAGTACTTTTAAAGAGTATTAAACGTAAATGTGGAATGGGCACTATTCATCAGATAAAATATAAAGGACCTTTTATTATAAAATCTTACTGTTCAAAAGGGTTGTACATCCCTCCAAGTGATACGGACTCGCAGGATGATGCCAAGAATACGGATGCAGCCGAAGGAAAGAAGAAAAGGAGAAGAAAGAAGGGACCTTCCGCCAGACTACGTGATGCTCGCCGACTGACGGTGTTTATGGAGAAGAAAAGGATGGAAAAGGAAGAGAGGGAGGCTAACCATGGCGTTGAAAGCTCAATGCCTGCTACCCCTGGCCGTTCCACGTCCACGCCGGTTCCCCCCACTCCTGTGGAGGGTCCGGAGGATGCTGGTTCGCCAGGCAACACTCCAATCTCTAGCCCATCACACTCTTCCTCGGAAGAGGAGATGGAGGAGGGAGGTTTGTTTATGGTGCAGGAAGTTGAGCCGGACAGCGCACATGTAGCTACACCCACTCTTGCTCTTCCAGCCTTTTCCGACCAGGACACCATCCAGGAAGCTCACACCGCGGAATCCGTGGAAAGCATCCTCGGGGAAAAGGTCAGGGATGATGAGCATCTAGCCCTTCTCCAACAAACGTTGAAGACCTTGGATAACCGCGGACTCTTGGAAAGTACGATTAGAGGAGCATTACAGAGTGTTAGCAACCACTATCTGCACACTACTCCAGAGAGCTCTCCATCACCGGCAGCTGCAAGGGCTAGACCATACCAACCTAGTCAGCCCTCCAGTACCCCTCCTTCAACACCACCAAAAGAGGTATCACCATCACAGCCTCCTCCTCCAAAAAAGAACAGGAGGAAACATAGACGGCGCTGAGTACCATTTCCATTTGCCATCTTTGCCATGCCCAGACAACCCAAATCATCTACAGTTACAGAGGGTCGAAAGGGGCTTGTCTCCCATATCGTCCCTGCGTGCCTTCGGCGTGTGGAATCATTTCGTTCGGGTTGTACATTTTAGAAGATTGTGATGGTAGAAAAGTTGGTGCACATAATCAAACTTCAAAAAATGGAATGAAACTGTTTCTGAGAATGATGTCATACCAGAATCAATTTCACAAGATTGCGATATTGACTCAGATATTCCACCTTCTGGAACTGTGGACCAAAGGGTTTCTTCAGACGGCAATGGTTCAACTACTGAAACTATTCTTGACATTATTCCTGATAGTGATGACTCTACATATGGTATTTCTTCTGTAAGACCTAAGCGAAATAAGTTCAAAAAACTGGACAACAGTGTTCACATGTACTACTATATAACTGATATTCTGATTTTGACTTGTCCATTGTAAATAAATTTGTTTCTTCTGCATATAATTCCTTGTTGACAGTTGGAAAATCATCTGAAATTAGGTGGATAATTTTTCCTATTATTGGATCATTTTTCCTAAGAAATTTAACCCTGGTTTAAATTTTCCGAATAAAAATTAGGTCCGGGATACATTTATCAGAGGGATAGTATTTACTGTTATTAGGTGGAAAATTTTTTTCTATTATTGGATCATTTTTCCTAGGAAATTTAATCCCGGGGTTAAAATTCCCTAGAAAAATTATGTCCAGGATACCTTTCTCAGGGAGATAGTATTTACTGTTACAAATACAGTAGAATCCTCTTAATTGAATATCCATTTTGCCAGTGAAAATTATTCAATTAACAGGAGTATACAATTAACAGGGATTTGGTCAGTTTCCCGTGTTCTTGAGGTAAACTGAGGATTTATTCTATTATATCTTGTTTGACAGAGCTTTTAGATATAATAGAATAAATGTCTGTATTGGATGTATGAGGCCAAAAAGGTTGATAAATAAGCGGAATTTGGTGCGTGTCACAGCAATTTTTTCGACATATTACAAAAATTTATATACAATTAACAGGAGTTTACTCTACAACCCATATGCAATTAACAGATCAATTTTGTACTGAAGGTATGGTAAATGGTTTTGTGTTTGAAAATTATATTCAATTAACAGGGATATACAATTAAGAGATATCCAATTAAGTGGGCTCCACTGTACTCCTGTTAATTGAATGATTTTCATTGGCAAAGTGTCTGTTCAATTAACATGGTTCCACTGCATATGAATAAAGTTTATCTAAGGCCTAAAAAAATTAAAAATCTGTTTCTCAGGCCCTCCCGCATGGTCCTTTTGGCTGCCGCATGCTCTCTTTTTATAATCAATTTAAATTTAAAAAAATTAAAATTAAATGGTTTATGTCTGATATTTTACCCAAGTTAAAAAAAAATGATGAATTTATCCCTTGAGTGCAAGAAGGCTTTGCAATGCTTTAGCATTGCAAAGCCTTCTTCCACTCAAGGGATGAAATACACCACCACCCATGCTATTCTGTAGATTTTGAGGCATAAAACTTGAACCAAGAACATGAACTTTTGATGGCTAAGAAGTAATTACTGAAATAAAAAATAAAATAAAAAAAACGCTCGCCCGCATGCAATTCCACAAATAATGGCCTGAAAAACAGAAGATCTACTTTGTGTGGCCTAATCGATGTTGTGTCCTCATCACATTTTCTCCCTCATTGAATTGTCCGGTGGACGAGTCATTAAGTCAGAAAGTGTGAATGAGAACACGACGTATTCACCTCTTTGTCAGATAGACAAACTGAAGGAGTCCATAGGGGTCACAAGTCAAGTTCACTCTCAGTAAGGAAGTTTGATCAGTTTATGCACAAATACTGTAAAACCATGTGACCAGTTTTTGCTGGGGCGTGCGGTTTGGTGTTCTGGTTTGTTGCAAACAGCGGAACTGAACCGGAAAAATTAAAAAAAAAAAACACCCAGCTTATATTTTACCCAAGTTAAAAAAATTGATGAATTTGTCCCTTGAGTGCAAGAAGGCTTTGCAATGCTTTAGCATTGCAAAGTCTTCTTGCACTCAAGGGATGAAATACACCACCACCCATGCTATTCTGTAGATTATGAGACCTAAAACTTGAACCAAGAACATGAACTTTTGATGGCAAAAAAGTAATTACTGAAATAAAAAATAAAAAAACGCTCGCCCGCATGTAATTTTACATATAATGGCCTGAGAAACAGAAGGTCTACTTTGTGTGGCCTTAACCCTCTGCACACTGCTATCAAAATACCAGAGATCTCAGCAGTAAATTTTTCCCACAATGCAACTGAAAATTTAATAAATTATATCTAGTTTGACAGAGCTCATTGAGCTCTGTCAAACAAGATATAATTTGTTAAATTTTTCATGCTGCATGGAGCAATATAGGGTCAATGTCGAAAATTCTGAAATACTGCCAGAGTGCAAGGAGTTAACCCTTTACCCAATGCAGACGATATCAAAATTTATTATTTTAAATATAATTTTTTTCAAATTTGTAAAAAAATTTCAACAAAACCATATCATGTGACCCCTCGTTGGAACGAGCTCGACGAGCTTGTTCCAACGAGGGGTCACATGATATGGTTTTGTTGAAATTTTTTGAAAAATAATATTTTGTCAACTACTGAATTTGCATATTACGCGGGCGATTTGTTGGGTAAAGGGTTATGGTTACAGACTTTTCTGATTACAAATTTGCTTCTGGTTTACCATTCTGTCATGACCGAAGTGTGGGGAACTTTTGTATTAGTGGAATCACACAATGAGAAATGCATATGATGTAACTTTTGCAAATCTTGGATAAAATACTCTGCCTTGATGATCAGCCTCAAGTATTTTGCTTAAGATTGAATGAATTCTGTAGCTGTTGAAGTATAAAGGCCATTTGTAAACCAGCCTTGTCTGTCTGGATCTCTTAGTCTTGTGGTAAATCTCTTGCTTTGTGTGCTAGAGGTTCACGGTTCGAGCCTTGGTGCCTGCACTTCTCTCTCGATCTGTTATATTGGTACCGTGTCCAGTCCTCAACAGTTGGTGGCATTGTGAGTGCTGTGGTGAAACACTGTTGATGTTTCGACTTACTGAGGTGGATTCTGGGGTGCGATTCACTGGGGGTTGAATCGCAAAAGAACGTGAGAGTAGTGTAGCGATTGAGGTGCAAGGACCATTTGCCAACCAGCCTGGTTCGTCCGGATCACTTAGTCTTGTGGTAAATCTGTTGCTTTGTGTGCTAGAGGTCGCATTTCTCTCTCGATCTGTTGCAGTTCATTATATCAGGCCCAAATATTTTGTTTCCTAAGTGAAATTCTAGAGTTTCCCTATTGTCTAAATCTAACAATACATAGAGAGTAATTGCTTGACTGGACTGGTTACGTGAAATAATTGATGAGAGGTGAGGGACGTTGTATAAACATGAGTGCGCGAATGCGCACAAGTGTTTTACAATATAGTCCCTCGCCTCGAATGAATTATTTCACGTAACCAGTCCAATCAAGCGATTACTCTTTTTATTACTTTCCATTATTAACGATAATTATATTGTTTAACCCTTTACCTAATGTAACGCCAGCGCTATTCTAAAAAATTGACAATTAATTTTCATTATTTTTTCATTTTTTGTCTCTAAAACATAGGTTATGACCCCTCATTGGAACGAGCCCATCGAGCTCTTTCCAATGAGGGGTCATAACCTATGTTTTTGAGACACAAAATGAAAATAATATCTATTCAAGAATTTTTTTTGCAAGTGTCGTCTGCTTTTCATGTTAGGTAAAGGGTTAAAAAAAACCAATGAAGTCCCCATTTACATCCACGGCAAAGCGTCTTTGTTTGCGCGCACAGATACATGACACAATTGTTGATTGCATAATTCACTTGTGAAGTTATCGTTTATAATCAAACCAGTAAATCCCAGTAAATCACACTTTGAAAAGTAATAAATTATATTTCCATCTTGGTCCTGACTATAATTCAGGTTCACTATCCTAGCATATGCCTGTCCTCTTTTACTAAGCAACAGTTTCTTTAATTGTTAACAGAATGGTTTATAATTAAATGCTGAAGCAATATCGTATATAATTTGTCCTAATCCATCCATCATACAGTCATAAGGATGTAGTTTCTAGAAAATTATTGTGTCCGCATCTGTGTGTTCAATAACTGGTTTTCAAATGGTACAGTAAAACCTGTCTTGAGAGACCACCTGTCTTGAGAGACCACATATACCAGACACCGATTGGTTTTACTCTATAATGGACTTGCTGTGGGAGACCACCTGTCTTGAGAGACCACTGTGACCGAAAGGAAATGATTTTGCACGCCGAAGGCGCGCAGGGGCGGTATGGGGGACAAGCCCCTTTCGACCCTCGGTAGCTGTATATGATGGTTGTTACATGTCTAGGCGTGTCGAAGGAGGAAAAGGATCCGGTACTCAGCAGGTGTCTCCAGTTGTTGGTAGGTGGTCTCGCTGGCTGATGTCGGTTGGACCCTCGGGTGAGGACCAGTGTGGGAGGTTGGGTCCTCTCACAAAGGTACTACCTCTCCCCGAGGGTGCAGTCGATCTGGATTTTCGGGCAAGTATAGTCTGACGCTTCGAGGATGATAGTTAGTGATGGCCATCACTGGCAAGTATAGTCTGCCTCAGGCTGTCTCTGTAAAAGTTGGACTCTTTGAAGGAAAACAACAATGACCCCTTTCGGGGACCACCAAGAAGAAGACCCAAACTTCCCTGGTTCGGGGGCAGGCCTGCATTGTAATCCTATTGGGTTGGGGCAAAAAGATGCGCAATGCACTTACAAAAAGGGGCAGAGGCAGGATGCAGGACCAACGCTCGCCTCCCTTGAAGTGGTTGACCACTTTTAGGGATGGAACGGAGGATGTTCTGGAACCGTGGGGTGACTGTTTTCATAACGGTTAGGTTGTCTGTAGCGTTTATTGGGGTGCTGGTCCAAAAAACATCTTCTGTGTACCTGCTTAAAAGAAGAAAGTAGAATTAGTTTTCATTAGAATATGTAAACTGTAAAGATAAAAGTAGCACCTCTTTGGTTGCGTGTCCTTGTGGTGTCTGCTGTGTGTAGCACCTCTTTGGTTGCGTGTCCTTGTGGTGTCACTGTGACCTGGTACCAACTTGTATTTTTATGCCACAATGGACCTGTCTTGAGAGACCGCCCCTTTGAAGACTGAAACCATGACAAAAACTTTTTACCTGTTCTGGAATTGGAAAATCCATTGTGGTTATACTAACATAATTAAAAGTATTAAAAGCTCTTAATTTGGTTTCAATTGCTAACTCATTAAAGATTGAGATGTTTTTATAAGACCCCTGTGAAAAGATTAGGATTATTGCTGAATAAACAATTTCATACATACCTGAATGTGACAGATAGGAATAAAAATAATTTTGTGTTGAAAATCTTTTTGCAACAAATTGAAATGGACTGTTATAAAAATTATAAAAATAAACTAGTGTTGAAAATCTTCAATGAAGATTTTCAACACTAATTTATTTTTATAATTTTTATAACAGTCCATTTCAATTTGTTACAAAAACTTCATAAAAAAGAACAACTACAAAGTAATTACAAAAATCCATTCTTCTCCATTTCTGAATTTTGTGGTTGGTTATTCACTGACTTGAGAAAACCTGAAACCTGTTATGAGAGACCACCTGTCTTGAGAGACCACTTTTGTGTGGCCCAAAGGGCGTTCTCTCAAGACAGGTTCTACTGTAACAACATATTTGTTCATCTTTTCCTTTGATGATGAAAGACTGTCATATAATGAAAAGGTCTCTTTGAGTTGACTGCTTTGGAATCCTGACATTTCATCCAGTCAGACAGTGGGGCTGTGAGTTGGTCACACTCAATTAATTCTTCTATTTTTCAGTCTATCCATGCCTAATGATAGGTTTTTGTGAATTTAGTGAATATTTCGAAAGTGGAATTGAAAGGCGAAATTATCAAGTGTCCAAACATGGTTTATCCTTCCAATTTTGGAACTTCACCTGGCACTGATTACTAATTTCTCACAAACCTGTGATTCAGGCGTGTAGCAAGGAATTTTATTGGGGAGGTTTGCTAAGGGGTAATTGATGATCAATGATAATGGTCGGGCCAGCGGAGATAATTTTTAACTCACCTGACTGAAAGTCAGGGTGAGCTTTTCTTATCACTCTTCATCTGTCGTCCGGCATCCGTCGTCCGTCTTCCTGCGTGAAGGTGGTGTTTGAGCCTCTTTCTCCTAAATCCTGGCCACATTTTAATTAAATTTCATGTAAGTAGTGGTTATATAGGGGCATTTTGATTTTTATGCAAATTAGATTTCAGCTCATATTGAGCAGAGGGGTGGGGAAAAAATGGCCAATTTTTTTGAAAATCTTCTTCTGATGAACCACCAGTAGCAGAGACGTGATATGTGGTATACAGGGTCCTTTTGAGGTTTAGAATCAAGTTTGTTCAAGAGAAGTGTGTCGGGCATTATTTGTCTTCATTATGGGATGGGCAAAAATTTTGGCCACGTCAAAAATTTCTATTTTCAGAACTGTGAGGTCGATTTGAACCAAATTTGATATGAGATGATAATGGGTCATAAGTAGTTGATTAATCTCCAAAAAATTTTTCTCATTGCCCTGTGGGAACCTCGGGAGCTAAAAATAGGAAACCTTAAAACTGCCATATCTCCAAAACAACATGGCACAGAGAATTCTTATTTTGTATAAAGTTTACTTTTATCCAGTAGAATAGAATGGTTAAAAAAAAATCCCTATCGGTTTGATCACAAGGTACTTTTTTCAGGACTTTTGAAAAAGTGCTGAATCAGCACTTTTTAACACTGTAGGCAATGGGAAAAACATTATAAAATCTTCTCCAGATCCAGCAGGCAGAATCTTTTGATATTTGGTATGCAACATTGTAGGGTGGATCTGATTCAAGTTTGTTCAAATCGGCCCCCTGGGTTCATATTTGGGCTCAGTATAGGAGCCCGATTTCGAACTTGGTGCATTTCAGGCAAATTTCTTAAAAAATCTTCTTCTCCAGATCCAGCAGGCAGAATCGTTTGATATTCGGTATGCAACATTGTGGGGAGGATCTGATTCAAGTTTGTTCAAATCGGCCCCCTGGGTTTATATTTGGGCTCAGTATAGGAGACAAATTTGAACTTACTGCATTTCAGGCAAATTTCTTTGAAAATCTTCTTCTCCAGATCCAGCAGGCAGAATCTTTTGATATTTGGTATGCAACATTGTGGGGTGGATCTGATTCAAGTTTGTTCAAATCGGCCCCTTGGGATTATATTTGGGCTCAGTATAGGAGCCCAAATTTGAACTTAGTGCATTTCAGGCAAATTTCTTTGAAAATCTTCTTCTCAAGATCCAGCTGGCAGAATTTTTTGATATTTGGTATGCAACATTGTGGGGTGTATCTGATTCAAGTTTGTTCAAATCGGCCTTCTGGGTTTATATTTGGACTCAGTATAGGAGCCCAAATTTGAACTTAGTACATTTCAGGCAAATTTCTTTGAAAATCTTTTTCTCAAGATCCAGCAGGCAAAATCTTTTGATATTGGGTATGCACCATGCTTGGGGGTAAGATTCAAGTTTGTTCAAGCCAAGTCCCTGGGTTGATATTTGGGCTCACTGTGGTAACCCGAATTATAACTAAGTTCAAAATGAGGAATTTTCTTTAAAAATCTTCTTCAGATCCAGCAGTTGGAACATTTTGATATTTGGTATGTAGCATCCTTAGGGGGGTGAGGTTCAAGTTTGTTCAAGCCATGTCCCTAGGTCTATAATTGGGCTCACTGTGGGAGCCCGAATGATAACTTAGTTCCAAATGAGGAATTTTCTTTTATAATCTTCTTCTTCAGATCCAGCAGTCAGAATGTTTTGATATTTGGTATGCAGCATCCTTAGGGGGGTGAGATTCAAGTTTGTTCAAGCCATGCCCCTGGGTCCATATTTGGACTCACTGGAAGCTTTAATTGTAACTTAGTTCAAAATGAGGAATTTTCTTTAAAAATCTTCTTCTTCAGATCAAGCAGTCAGAATGTTTTGATGTTTGGTGTGCAGCATCCTCAGGGGAGTGATATTCAAGTTTGTTAAAGCCAAGTCCCTGTGGGATTCAGTATGAGGAATATTCTTTAAAAATCTTCTTAGCCTGACTGTTTACAGTGAGGGCTATAGTAATGACTTTTGTCTGTCCGTCCGTCTGTCCATCTGCCAGTCTGTCCGTCTATTAACATTTAGAGTTTTGGTTAAAGTTTGTGGTTAAAGTTTTTTACTGAAGGTTCAAGTGGGTTTTTTTTTTTTTCTTTTCCTGTTTAGTTGATATTTGGAGTTTTGGGTAAAGTTTGTGGTTTTTTATTCAACATTCAAGTACAGGCTATACCTGGTAGTTCTTGTCTGATCTTCACAAAATTTCATATGCAGGTTTTAGGTCATGTCTACATGAGAACGTCCCCTTTTGGTCATGATCGGTCAACCGGTATGGCTGCCTGAGCCCAAAACCCGAAAACCATTAGCAGAGTCTACAGGTCGTATTTATGAAGGGATTTCATTGGAACTTCATAGAATGCCTCTGTATAATGTCTAGATGAGAATGTCCCGCCGTTTGGGCATGATCTGTCAACCGTGATGGCTGCCCAAGCCCAAAACCCAAAAACTTTTAGCGCAGTCTGCAGGTCATGTTTAATATGGACAGATTTCATTGTAACTTGATACGAGGACTCCGTATGATGCCTACATGAGAATTTCCCCATTTGGGCGTGATATATCAACTGTCACAACTGCCCAAGCCCAAAACCCGAAAACATTTAGCACAGTCTACAGGTCATATTTAAGGAGGGATTTCATTGTAACTTGATAGGTTGACTTCATATAATGTCTACATGAGAAAGTCCCCTTTTGGACATGACTGGGCAACTATGTCGGCTACAGGAGCCCGAAGCCGGAAAACCTTGAGCACAGTCTTCAGGTCATATTTATGAAGGGATTCATTGTAACTTCGTAGGATCAATCCACATGAGCCCACATGAGAATGTCCCCTTTTGGTTGCGATCATTCAACCATGATGGCTGCCCGAGCCCGAAGCCCAAAACCCCAAACCCTTTAGCACAGTCTACATGTCATATTTATGGAGGGATTTCATTGTAACTTGATAGGTTGACTTCATATAATGTCAAGATGAGAACATCCCCTTTTGGGCAACTGTGACGGCAACAGGGGCCCGAAGCCTGCAAACCTTTAGCACAGTCTACAGGTCATATTTATGGAGGGATTTCATTGTAACTTGATAGGTTGACATCATATAATGTCTAGATGAGAACGTCTCCTTTTGGGCAACTGTGACGAAGCCCAAAAACCTTTAGAATATTCCACAGGCCATAATTATGAAGGGTTTTCATTGTAGCTTGGTAGGATGACTCCAAGTCTGTGGTTAAAAACCCAGACAAACACCACCACTCTCACCCCCCACCCCCAAGTCAAAAATGCTTGTTTACAGTTTTGGTTTGAAACCCAGACAAACACTACCACCCCCCTCCCCCCACCCCCAATTAGGCATTTTTTCCCCCCTCCAATATGCATTTTACAGTCACTGCATGCAGAACCATTTTTTTCCTTTTGTCAAAAATGCTTTTTTACAGTTTTGGTTAAAGTTTGTGGTTAAAAATCCAGACAGAAATTATCACCCCCCCCCCCCCCCCCTCTCAATTAGGTAATTTTTTTTTTTTTTCTTTCCTTGATTATGCATTTTGAACTATTTACAGTCACTACATGTGGAACCTTTTTTTAAACTCACATAACACCCACTGTTTATAGTCAGGGCTATAGTCATGACTTTCGACCATCCATCTGTCGGTCCATCCATCAATCTGTAAACAATTGGTTTCCGACTGTTAACTGCAGTTTGGATTATTTGATTTCAACCAAAGTTTATATGTGTATTTTCCAGATAGGAATACAGGCCAGGTTTCAATATAGGTTCCACAACTCCCCCCCCCCCCCACCCCCCCCTCCCACACACACACACACACACACATACACAAACGTGTCACTTAGGCAGTTATTCCCAAAAATGCATCTTGAAGGATTGGGAGTTATTACATGCAAAAAAGAAAAATTGACTCATATAGCCCAACATTGCTTTATGTACTGCATCTTTAATCCTTTACCTAACACAAGTTGAAGCCAACAGTGTACAAATTATTTTTCTGAAACATCAGATTTTTTCATTTTTTATTTACTCATAAAGTTTGTTCCATTAATAGGTCATGAGGTATGTTTTGAAGTAGAGAAATGAAAAAATAAAATTTGAATAGCAAATTTTGTATATCACGAGTGCAGATATGGCAGATTCATTAGGTAAACTGTTAACTAAAAATGGCTCCGACTATTTTGCTTCTAAGCATTGCCATTCCTGGGACTGTCTGGCTGCATGCGTGACATCACTCTAGTTTGTTTAGATCCACTGGTCAGAATCTTTGGATATTTGGTACAGTAGAATCCTCTTAATTGAATATCCATTTTGCCAGTGAAGATTATTCATTTAACAGGAGTATACAATTAAAGGGATTTGGTTAGTTTCCTGTGTTCTGGAGGTAAACAGAGCATTTATTCTATTATTTCTTGTTTGACAGAGCTCATAGATTTAATTAATCTTGTGTCTATTACACCATAATTTTTGTGATGCATATACAGAAGAATCCTCTTAATTGAATATCCACTTTGCCAGTGAAAATTAGTCAATTAACAGGAGTATACAATTAACAGGGATTTGGTCAGTTTCCTGTGTTCTGGGGGTAAACGGAGCATTTATTCTCTCTGTCAAACAAGATATAATAGAATAAATGTCTGTATTGGATGTAAAGAGGCCAAAAAGGTTGATAAATAAGGGGAATTTGGTGCGTGTCACAGAAATTTTTTCGACATATTATAAAAAATTTATATACAATTAACAGGAGTTGACTCTACAACCCATATGCAATTAACAGATCAAATTTGTACTGAAGGTATGGTAAATGGTTTTGTGTTTGAAAATTATATTCAGTTAACAGGGATATACAATTAAGAGATATCCAATTAAGTGGGCTCCACTGTATAAGCTTTTCTTAGGAGGAGCAGATGCAACTTGTTGAAATCAATTCTCTGGGTTGATATTTAGGCTACCATGTCAGGTGAGCGCTCTCAGGCCCCCTGGGGCCTCTTGTTAAAGAAGAGTAACAAATGGAGCTCAGTGGCATCATCTGGGAAAATATTGTGTGAAATTTAGGATGTAAAATATAAGTTCTGGTTGCACTATTGTATATGAAACGTTAATAAATTACATACATAGACAAAATGCGATGTGCATTTGAATCTGTGGGTGTTTTACATAATGAGTTGGAATGGCATGGTCATATTTTGCGAGAGCCTAGTCTCTCGCAAAATATGACTGTACCATTCAACTTGTTATGTAAACACTCACAGATTCAAACGCACATCACATTCTTGTTTTATTACACATCCTCACGCATTAAAATTAAATAAACATTTTTTAATCCCGATGATTAAACCCAAAGGTGAAGAGTCAGTTATTTTTGTTTGAAGCGGTACTGATCAAATACATGTACTTATAAAGTACAAAGTCCTAAAGCCTAGAAAAATTGAAAATCTGTTTCTCAGGCCCTCCTGTGTGGTCCTTTTGGCTTCCGCATGCTCTCTTTTTATAATCATTGCAAACTTGAAAAAATAAAAATGAAATGGTTTAGGCCACACAAAGTAGACCTTCTGTTTCTCAGGCCATTATTTGTAAAATTACATGTGGGCGAGCAGTTTTTTATTTTATTTTTTATTTCAGTAATTACTTCTTTGCCATCAAAAGTTCATGTTCTTGGTTCAAGTTTTAGGCCTCATAATCTACAGAATAGCATGGATGGTGGTGTATTTCATCCCTTGAGTGCAAGAAGGCTTTGCAATGCTAAAGCATTGCAAAGCCTTCTTGCACTCAAGGGACAAATTCATTAATTTTTTCAACTTGGGTAAAATATCAGGCATAAACCATTTAATTTTTATTTTTTTTAAGTTTAAATTGGTTATAAAAAGAAAGCATGCCGCAGCCAAAAGGACCATGCGGGAGGGCCTGAGAAACAGATTTTTAATTTTTTTTAGGCCTTATGTTTGATAAATTGATAAATTTGTCCCTTGAGTGTAACAAGGCTTTGCAATGGTAAAATATTACAAAGCTTTCTTGCATTCAAGGAATGAAATACACCACATGACCCATGCTATTCTGTAAATTATTAGCCCAAGAACATTAGGTTTCACTAGGGAAAAAAATCGGAGAAAGCTGATTTTTTCAGGGAATGTCGAGTACATGTCACTGAACGATTAGACAAAAGTCCCCTAAAATCCCAGTTGAGCTTTTTTTTCTACAGCCTTTTTTCGAAAACGCGTTTGAAAAAAATCAAAAAAAATCGCACGAACTTTGTAACCTCGAATTGATCCAACTGTATTTTTTGTTTACGCGTATTTCGAGCTACATAATGTCTAATATACATTTACCTAGAGGAAAATGTGCATTCTGTGACAATTTCTGCGAAAAATTATTGAAAATTCACAAAAAAGTATCGGATTTACGCAAAAAATGACGATTTTCCTAACAGATTTGCCCAAAGGGTCGTAGTACAGAACGGGATGTTAGTTGGACAGACGATAAAAAATCCACCACCATTTGAAGACTTTTATCATTGCTTACAAAATAGACATTATGGAAGACCCCCTCTGCTTCTGGCCGAGTTCCCCTTTTGGCATAAAATTCGTCAGCATGAGAACTCAACTATTTTCGGGCTTGGGACCGAACAGACACGTCTGTGTCTGGCAGCATTAGATCAATAAATAATATTTACAGAATGTACAAACATCAATAAATAATATTTACAGAATGTACAAATCAATCAACATGGATTAAGTTACATTGACTATTATCAATGCTATATACAGAAATGACATGACCTATATACATATTATTCATCGAACTCAGAAATTTCCGACAGGACAGTGTTTCTGTGGTTGTTACAAGAATCCGAACTGCAATTACACAAACCTGAGCAAGAGAGTCCTGCCTTCTTACACCCACACCTTTTTGTACAAGCACTCTTGCAACCACAACTGATCAGATTCAGTAGGTTATCGAGGGCACATGGCTTTGTGGCTGCAGTCGGTACAAGAAGTCCATTGTCTAGCGACCACCCCAATCCGTCGGAGGAAGCGAAGTGCCCAGCCATTGTTGGACCTGGAGATAACATCTGTAGACATGTTGTTGTGCAGCATCGCTGCTTGGTGGGAGTGAGGCTAGGTCGATGGGTTTATTCAGTTTAGATTTTGCTACATAACGCTTGTAAGTGACATATCTATATTGGTCGAGAGTGGAAACAGTTTTACTCCCGTATAAGATCAGGAGAAGTTGTTCCCCGGCAGCGGCTACTGCACTTGGTGTACTGTCATCCGCCAAAATTGTGTTGACATACTGTTGTGAGTCGCTAGTAACATCGGAGACAATTGTACTGAATACTTTCTTCTTACCAACTCGAAAGAGTGCAGAAGTAGTGTCACAACCACTTATAGAATGTGCTACAAGGAGGTTGCTTCTATGGTCACCCATTTTGGTTGCTATTTCACTAACTGAAACTAGTAAGTTTGGGGTAATGGAATACATCATGTGAATATTACATCCCGGTTGAACTCGAGAGGTAAGAATGACTAACAAGTCTGTGTCTGTTCCCACAACGACAACATTGTTGTCATCTTGAGCTATGTCAAGTGCAGTTTCGGCTATCAGTACATCAGCATCAGCCTCGGCCTGCTTGGACTGAATATTGATAGCAGATAGCTCCTGCATTAGAAGATCGATCAGTTGGGTTTTGTTCTTGGCATGTGCAAGGAAATCGGATTGGGGTGTGGTGGCTGGTAACTCGGGTGAGATATTGATATCAATGGAATACCTGTCTTTAGATCTACGGGCTTGTTCCATGCCCTTTGTCGACATTGTACAAGCATAACCATCAAAAACAACCACGACGTTCGCCCCAAAATGTCTCACTAGATAATTGGAATATGATGTACATATGTCCTTATATGACGACTGTTTAGGCCATACAACTGCCCTCAATAAAAATCCACCATATACAACAAACAGAGAATGTTCTGGGATTTTAGTTTGCTCGGAACCGTATGTTTTGAGGATCTTACCGAGCGTGCTTTTCTGTGTCTTCCTCATTCCAGCAGAATCAAACAATGCTGGTGGTTTCGGGGCGAGTTCATATTTGAGATACTCTTCCATCTCTGCTTGTGACTGAATAACACATGTGATGCGGTTGAACAGAATTGTGGGGTCAATCACTACCTTACTTCCACGGACTTTGATGCTATTTGCCATCGATGCGAAAGACTTCACAGTGTCAACACATCGTAGTTTGATGCTGTTGAACGTTTTGCTTACAACATTCGATACGCAACATTCACCAATTTTGCGAACTTGGTCACAGTTCACAGTTTCGTCGGCCACAAGCCCGGTCGCTATAGAGACTAATTGTAGTGGATCTCTATTCTGAAAGGGGGAATGCACTCTGAGCCAGTTCAATAATTTGGTGATATCATTGGCATCAGTCAATTGTGAACTTTGACGGAGATCCCGATGTTGTTCGCCATGACCAGTGTGAACATGAACAAAATTTTCGAGAGCATTACATATCGGAAGGCAAAGAGGTAGTCCATGTACCCATTTCGCAACAGTGCTATCGGTTATTCCCCTGCCATGTGTGAGACCACCAGGGAGCTTGAACATTCTCATTAAACACTGCTCTATGGTCTGATCAGAATATATCCCGTCCCAGAATTTATCTGAGCGCCTTATGGTAAAGTAACCTTTCTCAGTGAACAACTTCAAATCATCCTGTTGCATTATTTCTGTTAGCTCATTCATCTGCTGCAAATAGAGATGAGAACTTTTTGCGTATGCAAAATGACCACCTGCGTGAAATACTGGAATCATATTGCGAACACAATATGTGTGGAGTTCCCAGTCGCCTGTGCGCTCTGCTCTCAAGAACAACTGGAGAAGTCCTATTTGCTCGTAGTATTGTACCCAAAGCTTTCCTGTGCGTCCTACGGACGCATTCTGGAGCAGTTCGTGTAATTTTGACAGTAGATGGTTGACACTTTCTTGATTGACACCGTCAGCTGTTGTACAGTCACCTCTGGCAAGTCCACAGAATATTTCATTGACTTCTGTGCAGTCTATGTTATCTAGTGTTCGGCTTTCTTCAAACACAAGTTTTGTAATGGCAATTTGTGTTAGCAAATGGGCACGAACTGCTCTTGAATATGCATGACCACTGATCAAATGATGGATTGACCCACCAGCATAAACAGTCCCCCAAAGTTCATCCAAGCAGCTACCAGCCATGATCGAACCAATTGCCCCTAAATATGACATAATCATATGGAAGCCGCCGAGTCTAACGAAAACTTTTGTCAACTTATCTGACGAAGACACAATCTCCGCTGCTTTGATATAAAGTGGTTGGTCAAACGTCACTGGACAAACGTTCAGTCCCTGTTTCTCACATTCAGTTTGAATGAGAAAAGTCGATGCCGTTTGAATTTGAGTTTAGGGGGTATGGTTAATATTTCACACGTTTCACCAGTTCATTATGGAATAAATGACTATTGTTATATATCATTATAAAGCCACCGCTTTTCTGCAATTTTTGATATATAATTTAACTCCCAAAGTAGTCGTAGATTTGATTTAATGGACGTTGTGTACCGTTGTGTGTATGAAAACGATAATTTTTTTTCGTAATTTTGTACATTTCCGTGAATATTTCACCATTGAGTGTGAGGATTGGTACAAAGTTGGCATTTTCTGTTGGGGATATGTATTCTCAATATAATTCAGCACGATATTTATGATTCTCACCCTACTAAGGCGAATAAGAATGAGAAATATGGAGCTGGGTCGAATTTCAAAAAAAAAATTTTTTCATCAAAAAAACGCTATAACTAAAAAAGCTCAACTCGGATTCGCGGGGACTTTTCACACTTTATCCACAATGTGTGTCCCGGAAACATATAAAAAAATCAGCTTTCTCCGATTTTTTTCCTTACTTTCTCATTTTTATGTCTAATGTGCCTGGACTATATGAGGTCTAAAACATAAAACAAACCAAGAACATGAACTTTTCATGGCAAAGACGTAATTACAAAAATAAAAAATTAAAATAAAAAAATGCCTGGCCACATGCAATTTTATGGCCTGAGAAACAGATGATCTGCTTTGTGGGGCCTAAATATATGAAGGTTATTTTATTTTTATTTCCTTTCTTTTATTACAGATTGGAGAAATTCCTTTTTATGTTGCAATAGACCAAAAATACAAGAAAATAGTTATTTGTGTTAGAGGAACATTATCACTTCAGGTAGGTTCTAGTTTTATTACAGTACGTGGAGAGTGGATTGTAAGTAAATCACCCGTGGAGTGGCGTTATCACTCAAGCTATAACTTTCAAATTTTGTTCATATCGACAAAAAACACAAGCAATGTTTCAGCCAATGGACCTTACAATCCACTCTCCACGTACTGTAGCTGTCATAAACAGATCTAGCGCAGCGCTAAATGTGGAAATGTTGTTTGGTCTGTTGGTGAAAGACCAACAAGTTTTTAAAACTTCATAACTTTTTAACCCTTCACCTAACATGAAACACAGACGACACTTGCAAAAAGAATTCTTGAATAACTAATTTTTTTCATTTTTGGCATCAAAAACATTGGTTATGACCCCTCATTGGAATGAGCTCAATGAGCTCATTCCACTGAGGGATCATAACCTATGTTTTTGAGACAAAAAATGAAAAAATAATGAAAATTAATTGGCAGTTTTTGAGAATAGCCAGTTTTGGCCATTACGTTGGGTAAAGTTATTATTATTTATTGGTGTTTAAGGTTACATACTTCTGCACAACGGCTAATCATGACCACAACAGTTTTACGGGTGGAGGAAGCCGGAGTACCCAGAGAGAACCACTGAGCAATGGTGATCAACTGTCAGCTCCCCAACATACTAACTCCACACAAGCAGGGTTAGCATTGGGGTGAAGACATGTGCACCATTGACGTGCAGTACGACTTAGTACACAGCATCACCGTCCCCCCACTTGGGCAATGGGGGTGAAGTGTCTTGCCCAAGAACACCACATGGTTGCAGCAGGTGGGATTCGAAATGAGGACCTCTCGGCTTGCAGCCTGCACCTCTACCAACTGAGCCAGTTACCACTTCATCATCAATTACCCCTTCATTAATTCTCTTTCTTCAATTACCACTTCATAAATTACCACTTCATTACCACCTATGGTCAATAAAAGATTCAGAACAATGATACTACAGTAAAACCTGTCTTGAGAGACCACTGTCTTGAGAGACCACATCTCTTGAGAGACCACATCTGCCAGACACCGATTGGTTTTACTCTATAATGGACCTGCTATGGGAGACCACCTGTCTTGAGAGACCACCTGTCTTGAGAGACCACTGTGGCCTGGTACCAACTTGTATTTTTATGCCATAACGGACCTGTCTTGAGAGACCGCCCCTTTGAAGACTGAAACCATAACAAAAGCTTTTTACCTGTTCTGGAATTGGAAAATCCATTGTGGTTATACTAACATAATTAAAAGTATTAAAAGCTCTGAATTGAGTTTCAGTTGCTAACTCATTAAAGATTGAGATGTTCTTATAAGACTCCTGTGAAAAGATTAGGATTATTGCTGAATAAACAATTTCATACATACTTGAAATGTGACAGATAGAAATAAAAATAAATTTGTGTTGAAAATCTTTTTGTAACAAATTGAAATGGACTGTTATAAAAATTATAAAAATAAATTAGTGTTGAAAATCTTCAATGAAGATTTTTCAACACTAATTTATTTTTATAATTTTTATAACAGTCCATTTCAATTTGTTACAAAAACTTCATAAAAAAGAATAACTACGAAGTAATTACAAAAATACATTCTTCTCCATTTCTCAATTTTGTGGTTAGTTATTCACTGGCTTGAGAAAACCTGAAACCTGTTATGAGAGACCACCTGTCTTGAGAGACCACATTTGTGTGGCCCAAAGGGTGGTCTCTCAAGACAGGTTCTACTGTATTATAAATAAAAACAAGCACACAAGCCACATATGGTCAATAAAAGTTTCAGAACAGTAAAGCTATTAAACACAAAGTATAACATTATCCACATTTCAATAAATTATTTACATAAGGGAAATGTAAGCTTTGTAATAAAAAAAATATTTATTTTCAATTTATAAATATTAATAATTTATACATAAATCTCTTTAAATAAATGTAAACATATTATGAGTCTGTGATGATGTGGTAATTGATGAAGTGGTAATTGATGAAGTGGTAATAAACCGTCTGTTGGTCTAAGGCCAACAAGTTTTTAAAACTAGATAACTTTTCAACTCTTTACCTAACATGAAAAGCAGATGACACTTGCAAAAAGTGTCTTGAATAACTAATTTTTTGCCTCAAAAGTTTAGGTTATGACCCCTCATTGGAATGAGCTCGATGAGCTCATTCCAATGAGGGGTCATAACCTATGTTTTTGAGACAAGAAATAATTAAAATTAATTGGCAATTTTTTAGAATACTGCTGGCCAGTTTTGGCCATACATTGGGTAAAGGATTAAAGTACTTGGTGCAATGACATCATATTTGGTATGCGGGTGTAACTTGTATTTGGTCACTGTTATTGGACTAGGAATTTGTTTAATTTTTACTCAATAACTTTTAACTCTTCCAACTTTTATAACTTTTTCTGCAACAAAGCTGGTACCCCAACTTGAAGTCTTGGGGTAAACTTCCAAGTTACGTTCCAAGTGCCTTGGCAGTTGTTTCTCGGAAAGTCATGGCTGCCTATAAAGGTCACAATATAGAGACTGATAAGTCTCTGGATGTCACCCTGTGGTATTACATTCCACTCCTGCCTTAGAATGTTACGTAAATCGCCTAACATCTGAAGATCATGAGGTCATACCCGACTGTCCAGTTGATCCCAAAGATGCTCAATTGGCGACAAATCTGGCGAAAGAGGGGGCGAGGGAAGAAGTTCGATGCTCTGCTTCTCAAGAAAGTCACAGCAGATATGCTCCACCTGACATCGGGCATTGCCTTGCTGGAATAACTGCAATCCGATGTTAGCGCCCGATGTTAGCGTTGAACAGCAACTTTAAGAATTCTATCCCTATATCGCTGTCCATTCAGATTACCATTGATGAAGATCAACTGCATTCAATGGTGCAAGGAAATTCCTTCCCAAACCATTACACTACCCCTGTCGAAATGGTCGCAAACATCAGAAAACCGTTCTCGTCGGCGATACACTCTTGCCCTACCATTAGCACGCCGTAGACAGAATCATGATTCATCACTAAAAAGAAAGGGCTACAACGCTGCTGAGTCCAGCGAACACGCTAATGTGCCCATTCCATTCTGACGCAGGGCTCAAAATAAGCGGTGTCGCGTCACTTTTTGCTATGTATAGCATTTTGCGATACAAGATAATCAACTGCAGCCTATTAGGCTGCAGTTGATTATCTTGTATCGCAAAATGTAAATGAAAATTTGCAAACAAATTTGAAAACTAGTTCACTGATGCTTTACTTCTGATTGTGAAACATTCCAGGCATAACTCAGATTAACTCTCCATCAAGCATCATTAGCAACTTCATATGTAAGATGAATTCCATTGGTTTAAATTCTTCCTGTTTTTACAACATTTTGCATAAATTGTCCATTAAAAATAACTTCAAGCCCATCAAATTAAAAATCCCAACTTCCATTTTGAGAACTCTGTTAAACAACCACAACGTCATTTGAAAATATCCAAGTCCATGCAACCCTTAAAGGCAGTTCTGTTAAAAAAAACATAGTAAATGTTTCATGTGTTGCAGATCATTTGGAAATGCCCAGAAATGGATGGAAACTATTCTATCTACTTAGAAGAATTCAGTACAAAACAGCATAACATAACTCCGGTATACAAAAATAGCTATGCAATTTTTACAAAATGCTATTCATTTTTTGGAAATGTGTAGCATTTTGCTACGCAGAGAAAAAAAGTTATTTTGAGCACTGTTCTGACGATATGATAGCATTGGGTAAGTATTGGTCCATTGTATGGACGCCTACTTCGGATGCTGTGTTCAGCGAGTCTGTGGTGGACAGTTTGTGCACTGATTCTATTGTTAGTTCTACCAGGAGTAATTGCTGCTGTCCTCGTCACCAGAGGGAAGTGATCCTGCAAATGAGATGTCCTGATGTGTCGGACTTGTGCAGGGGTTGTAACTCTTAGTCGACCTGAACGTGGTCAGTTGGCAGTAGATCCAGTGGTTCTATACCTTCTAATGAGATGGTAAATAGTGACCACAGTGACTCCGAAGTCAGTAACAAGCTTATCTGGAGGTATCCCAGCCTCATGCTTACCAATGGCACGCAACCTCTGATTTTCGGTTAACCTTGGCATTTTTATGCCCCCCGACTTGAGTGATTGAAGTGTGCGTGTGTCTGTGTGTGTGTGTCTGAGCCGTGTCTGAGCCATAACTCAGAAACGAATCATAGTACAATTGTTAAACTTTTTACAAATGTTAAGGACAGTCAGAAGGTGTGTCGCGCATAATAGTTTCTGCCTCATCTGCAAGGTGAAGGTCACAGGGGGCGGGGGGTGGCATGTGTTACCTTAGTAACATTCTTCTTGTTTAAAATGTCGAAAGACAATAACTAGCGCGTTTTCTCAATAACTCAGGCTCTCTAACACAACCTAACACTAAGAAAATTGTCAGTCACCAATTCAGTTTGACATTCTCGCTTAGCACATGGTTTTTTTAAATACGTAGCAAAATTGTATATGGTTGGGTGGACAACAACATGTCATTAAACTCTTTGCACGACTTCTTGTCCACAAACATGCAACATGAGAACTATTATATTTCATCCGTTATGCTATTTTTTCACATTTGTTTCTATTAGGCCACATAAAGTAGATCTTCTGTTTCTCAGGCCATTATTTGTGAAATTGCTTGCGGGCGGGCAGTTCTTTATTTTATTTTTTATTTCAGTAATTACTTCTTTGCAGTCAAAAGTTCATGTTCTTGGTTCAAGTTTTAGGCCTCATAATCTACAGAATACCATGGGTGGTGGTGTATTTCATCCCTTGAGTGCAAGAAGGCTTTGCAATGCTAAAGCATTGCAAAGCCTTCTTGCACTCAAGGGACAAATTCATCAATTTTTTTTACTTGGGTAAAATATCAGACATAAACCATTTAATTTTTATTTTTTTTAAGTTTAAATTAGTTATAAAAAGAGAGCATGCGGCAGCCAAAAGGACCATGCAGGAGGGCCTGAGAAACAGATTTTTTATTTTTTAGGCCTATACTTTCTTTTTTGACTCAGTATATCTATAATTGTTGTGACAGTTTACTGAAGAGTGCATGTTGGGACTCTCCAATAAATTGTAACAAATCAGTTACAGTTTGTCAACACACTCTTCCTAAACTAAGATTCTCCTTTTGCTGGTTGCATGGTATCTTTAAAAAAAAAAAAATTAATGTTACAAATCAACATTAAAAAATAATTTAGTTTAAACAATATTTTATTTCCGGTAAGCAAAAGTATACAAGTACAAATATATATATAGAATACACATAATTGACGGAAAATGGATCCAGCAGCAAGCTTAAGCTTATGTAAGCTGTCTCCATTGCATTTAAGTACATTTGGCTGATTCGATATAGCGAGGTTGTTTAAATACCAGAATAAAATATTTGAATTTAAATTCAAAAAGTAAATATCTTGTCTCTAGTGAATACTGGTGGTCGATGGGGTCTAGGATGCACAGTAAAAGAGGAGATAAGCTGTAGGTCACTCACATGAGAAATTAGCTCTCAGTTATCCTCTGCTGACAATACCAAACCCGGACACCACCCCTTGTGAGTCACCTTGCGAGCTTCCCAGGAGACGGCACCCGGGCCCGGAACCATTAGCAGAGTGAAATGAGAATGAGAAATCTCAATTACAAATCCTCAACTCCCTCCTCTGGCACTGCACATTAGGTATTGGTCCAGTGCTATATGGACTCGACCAAAAATGAGTTTATTATTATTAATGTACTGGTGTTTGTGATTACTTGTCAGCGGCCATGGCTAATTTCAACCACAACAAGGGCATTAAGTCAAGTTTAAACAGTCATATTGACCAATATTACCCATTTTAGTGGACTTCCAACAGAGGCATTATTGACCGGGTCCCATTTTTCCAACAAACTGAAATACTTTACCGACGTAAACAAGCACCTTGTTATAATTTGGCACTCTACGAGTTAAATTTCAAGTTGTACTATGGGAAAAATTGGCAGAAATGATATTTCATCATCAGGATTCAGAGGGTTAATGATGAGGATTATTATATGTTACAGGATGTTCTGACTGACCTCAATGCTGATGCGGAAACACTTCCATTGGAACCAGAAAAATCCGACTGGGTCGGACACAAGGTAGGAATGATATGCCTAGGACCATTGTACAGCGGAGCTCACTTAATTGGATAACTATAAACTGGTAGAGTGCTGGAAGCCCATATTTGGGCTTTATTCTGAAGTGTTGGTACCACAACTTGAAGGCTTCATATTCAGTGGATGTTGTTCATATCACCTTTGAAGTGAAATTATTTAGACTGTTAAGATTTGCATTGTTACAATTTATGGGAGAGTGCCCATTGGCACTCTCCCATAAATTGTAACATGGCAAATATATGTGAACAAATTTTAATGACCAAAAATAAATTCAGCACTCTACCAGTTAATTGAATTACCCTTTCAATTGAATGTAACTTCCAAAAACAAAAGCATTTAGCACACCTTCAAGACAAATTTAACTTGTTATTTACATATGGTTACTGGAGTAAACTCCTTATTAATTGAATACAAATCTTGAAATATGTCAAAAAATTACCCCAATAACCATCAAAAAGGAAATTAGAGAGAGAGAACATTCTGTTTACCAATATATTTGTACATTATAATGCCATCACACGAGAATCGGGGGATGGAGGTGGGGATGGAGCTTATGACTTAACTGCAGTCACCTGAAACATGTATTTTTCTTTAGGATTTCCATCATGGAAGAGGTGTATTGACTCTTTACCTTTAAAATGTGACCAAAGATTTTCTTGTATATTTTGTATCTTCTACGACCTTCATAGTCTGGGAAAATTTCATGTTTGGCTCCATTTTTAGCTCACCGAAGGAAGCTAAACTTATCACTTGCCGTCCGTCGTCCAGCCGGCATCGTGAACATTTTTCAAACGACTTCTCCTCTGAATCCGCTAGGTTGATTTGCTCGAAACTGGGTTTGGACGTTTATTACCATATGTCAATTCAAGTTTGTTCAAATGAAATGGACATGCCCACTTGGGGCTCCACAGGGGGCATAACTCCGATAGCACCTTATGTATATTAGAGAAATTACTAAAAAATCTTCTTCTCCTGCACAAGTGGGCAGAATCATTTGATATTTGGTATACAGCATTATGGGGTGGATCTGATTCAAGTTTGTTCAAATCGCCCCCCTGGATTCATATTTGGGCTCAGTATAGAAGCCCAAATTCGAACTCGGTGCATTTCAGGCAAATTTCTTTAAAAATCTTTTTCTCCAGATCCAGCAGGCAAAATCTTTTGACATTTGGTATGCAACATTGTGGGGTGGATCTGATTCAAGTTTGTTCAAATCAGCCCCCTGGGTTCATATTTGGGCTCAGTATAGGAGCCCAAATTTGAACTTAGTGCATTTCAGGCAAATTTCTTTAAAAATCTTCTTCTCAAGATCCAGCAGGCAGAATCTTTTGATATTGGGTATGCAGCATGCTTAGCGGGGTGAGATTCAAGTTTGTTCAAGCCAATTCCCTAGGTTCATATTTGGGCTCACTGTGGTAACCTGAATGATAACTTAGTTCAAAATGAGGAATTTTCTTTAAAAATCTTCTTCTTCAGATCCAGCAGTCGGAATATTTTGATATTTGGTATGCAGCATCCTTAGTGGGGGGTGAGATTCAAGTTTGTTCAAGTCATGTCCCTAGGTCCATATTTGGGCTTACTGTGGAAGCTTGAATTGTAACTTAGTTCAAAATGAGGAATTTTCTTAAAAAATCTTCTTCAGGTCCAGCAGTCAGAATGTTTTGATATGTGGTGTGTAGCATTCTTGGGGGGAGAGGGGGGGGGGGATTCAAGTTTGTTAAAGCCAAGTCCCTGGGTCCATATTTGGGCTCCCTGTGGGAGCCTGAATTATAACTTAGTGAATATGATTAATATTTAGTTCACCGAAGGAAGCTCAACTGATCACTTGCCGTCCGTCGTCATCAGTCGTCGTGAACGTTTGTTCAAATTGAATCCCCTGTTCTATATTGGGGATCACTATAGGGGTGTGAATTTTTACTTAGTGCAATTGAAGAAAAAATCTTTAACGATCTTCTTCACCAGAACCAGTGGGCAGAATCTTTAGATATTTGGTATGCAGCATCTTGTTATGGGTTGGATTCACGTTTGTTCAAATTGAGTCTTTTGATCAATATTGGGGCTCACTATGGGGGTGTGAATGTTTACTTTGTGCAATTCAAGGAAAATTCTTTAAAAATCTTTTTCAGATCCATCTTGCAGAATCTTTTGATATTTGATCAGCAGCATTGTCCCATTCAGTCCTGTTGATGTTTTAGCTCCACAGAGAGTGTAGATTTACTTTGTAGAACCTTAAGAATAGCTTTTGATAAAATTTGTGTCTTAACAGTATGGAACATTCGGTGAGCGCCTAAGGCCCCTTGGGGTCTCTTGTTATTGTTTTATGGTGTCTGTTATACTAAAAGATAAACCTTTTTCTTTCTAAAGTCTTTTTCACATTTGTGTGGGTATATACACCAGAAAGTGTTTTTCCATGTGGTAGGAAATCTACTGATGAGATGGTCATTTCCAACTATCAGATGCTGTAGTTTTTTATTGTTTGTAAAATTCATGAAAAACTCCAGGAATTCCTATGTAAACTGAAGGAATTCCAATTTAAACTGAAAGAATTCCTATGTAAACTGAAGGACCTATGTAAACAGAAGGAATTCATATGTCAACTGAAGGAATTCGTATGTAAACTGAAGGACCTATGTAAACTGAAGGACCTATGTAAACTGAAGGAATTCCTATGTAAACTGAAGGACCTATGTAAACTGAAGGACCTATGTAAACTGAAGGGCCTATGTAAACTGAAGGACCTATGTAAACTGAAGGAATTCCTATGTAAATTGAAGGAATTCCTATGTAAACTGAAGGACCTATGTAAACTGAAGGAATTCCTATGTAAACTGAAGGACCTATGTAAACTGAAGGACCTATGTAAACTGAAGGGCCTATGTAAACTGAAGGACCTATGTAAACTGAAGGAATTCCTATGTAAACTGAAGGACCTATGTAAACTGAAGGACCTATGTAAACTGAAGGAATTCCTATGTAAATTGAAGGAATTCCTATGTAAACTGAAGGACCTATGTAAACTGAAGGAATTCCTATGTAAACTGAAGGACCTATGTAAACTGAAGGAATTCCTATGTAAACTGAAGGACCTATGTAAACTGAAGGAATTCCTATGTAAACTGAAGGACCTATGTAAACTGAAGGACCTATGTAAACTGAAGGAATTCCTATGTAAACTGAAGGACCTATGTAAACTGAAGGACCTATGTAAACTGAAGGAATTCCTATGTAAATTGAAGGAATTCCTATGTAAACTGAAGGACCTATGTAAACTGAAGGAATTCCTATGTAAACTGAAGGACCTATGTAAACTGAAGGAATTCCTATGTAAACTGAAGGACCTATGTAAACTGAAGGACCTATGTAAACTGAAGGAATTCCTATGTAAATTGAAGGAATTCCTATGTAAACTGAAGGACCTATGTAAACTGAAGGAATTCCTATGTAAACTGAAGGACCTATGTAAACTGAAGGACCTATGTAAACTGAAGGAATTCCTATGTAAATTGAAGGAATTCCTATTGATTATTTTTAAAGATGAGTGTGATGCCCCACGGGTATCTAAGATATGTATAAAGTATTGCAAAACCTTGTTGCACTCAATTGACAAATTTATCATTTTTATCAAAATATTTGACATAAACCATTTAATTTTTATTTTTTTTAAGTTTGCGTTGGTTATAAAAAGAGAGCATGTGGCAGCCAAAAGGACCATGCAGTGGGGCCTGAGAAACAGATTTTTATCTTTTCTAGGCCTCAGGGGTCCTGGATAAACTTCACACTTCCATGGAATTTACATGTCCCCTTAATGCCACAGGATGTCATATATCAGAATATATAAATTTTCTTCTTCATTATCACTGCCCACCTGTTGATTTTGTGCTTGCGCACTGTTTATTCTAGTTTTATTCAGTACATGGAGAGTGTATTATCACTAAATCACCCACAGAGTGGAGATTCCACCTAAGCAATAATTGCAAATTTGTTGCAAAGCATAATAATCACAAGCAAAGTTTCAGCCAATGGACATCTGGGTTAAATCAGACCTTTATTTCTGCTTTACTCTAAATCACTGGAGTTGTCGGAATTTCCTCTGGAGTGGAAATGTGCTGATGTAATCCCTCTTTATAAAAAAGGTGATCGTCAAGACCTCCAAAATCATCGACTTATCTCTTTATTGTGTTGTGTTGGTAAAATCATGGAGCGGGTTGTTTTTAAGGAAGTCTATAAATATTTTGAAGGCAACAATCTATTTTATATATTACAGTCAGGCTTCCTTCCAAACAACAGCACCGTTTACCAATTATTAGAGATCTATCATAACCTTTGTGACGCAGTGGATAAAAACTTATATATATGTGGTGTCTTTTGTGATATTTATATTTATCAATGACATCATTGACAAAATTGACTCGGTTACTCGCATGTTTGCCGATGACACGTGTCTGACAGAATTGTCCAATGACCCATGTAACGTCGAAGCAAAAATAAACGAGGAACTCAAAAAAGTAAACGAATGGGCTAACACATGGCTTGTTTCGTTTCATGCAAAAAAGACGAAAGCAATCCTATTCACACTTAAGAAAAATATCTCGTCATTAAATATTTTGTTCAATGGCGAAACAATTGATTTTTGTAATTCTCACAAACATTTGGGTTTAACCTTAGAATCAAACCTGTCTTGGTCAGATTACATTGATAACATTTGTAAAAAGACTTGCTCGAGATTGTCCCAACTAAGAAAATTGAAGTATACTTTTAACAGAAAAATTCTTGAAAAAATATATGATGCATTCATATTACCGATTTTGGAATATGGTAGTTCTGTGTGGAGCGGTGCTCCTCAGTATCAATTAAATCGTATTGAAGATATTCACTACGAGGCAGCCCAAATAGTGAGCGGGTTGACAAGATCTGTGCCACGGGATCAACTTTTGTTGGAAGTTGGTTGGAGTAGTCTGGAAAACAGGTGCTATGTTCACAAAATGTGTAACTTTTACAAAATTCTCACTGGGAATGCTCCGAACTTCCTCCATGAACTTTTACCACCTTGTGTCGCCGACATATCCCAATACAATTTACGAAACGCATCTAATTTTGTCCCTTATTTCTGTCGAACGGAACTCCTCAAACGATCATTTTCCCTTCGTGTATTGAAGTGTGGAATACCCTACCAGTGGTTGTTCGAAACAGTCACTTGCGGAATTCAAAAAGTCCATCTCACCACCCTTGTGTAAGCCTCCAACATATTTTTCAACCGGTATAAGGAAATACAATATTATTCACTCAAAATTACGAACTGGAGTAGTGACCTTAATGGTGACAAGTTCCGCAACTACATCTCAGATTCTCCATTTTGCTTATGTAACGATGGCGTTGAGGATGCAGAACATTATTTCTTCCTGTGTTCTTTAAATTCTGATATTCGCTGTATCCTCATAGATGATTTGTCGAAACTTACGCCCAACTGGAATTCATTGGATTTAATTTTATATGGAAGCCCGTCATTACCCGAAAGCAGTAATGTATTAGTTTTCTTATCTGTTCAAAAATTTATTCGTGACTCGCATAGATTTGATGTACAGTTGCTGAATTAGTTGCGCCTCTCAGCAAGTCTGAGTGTCCCAATGTTATACAGGTGATCTAACTTCCACTGTGGGTGTCCTCTCGCAGTGGGACCCGACAATCAATCTGTGTGAGGACAACACGGTGGATGTTAGGTTAGTATGGACGTGGAGTGAGCACGCAAAGATTAACTGTCTCAACAATGTTCTGTGAACGTTCCTTAGCGGCATTAAACTAAATTTAGAATTGAATAAATTGTGGGCGGAGGGGGGGAGGGGGTCATCATCACTGAATTTCTGTTGTATACTGTTCTTTTTTTTTTTTTTTTTTTTTTTTTTTGTCTTCTTTGATTTCAATCTGCTTTTACCTGTTTCTCTCTCTCTCTCTCTCTCCTCTCTCTCTCTCTCTCTCTCTCTCTATCTCTCTGTCTCTCTATTCTCTCTTTCTTTATATCTCTTTCTCTTTTGAGTTAACTTCTTTTGTGTATAATGTTTACATATTGTTATATTTTGTTCTGCCTTTTGTAATGTAGTAGTCTTTTGTACAGGAGCGAAGGGTTTTCTAAGTGCTCAGCACTTGTCCTCCTATCCTGATTTGCATTGTTGAAAGGCAAATAAAAATATGTTTAATCTAACATTGCTTGTGTTTTTTGTCCATATGTACAAAATTCGTAAGTGATACTTTGGGTGGTAACTACACTCCATGGGTGATTTAGTTACAATCCACTCTCCAAGTACTGTATGTACATTGTATGTTTTTCTATCACTGTGTTTACCACCCTTGTTTTTATACACCCGTTTTGAAAAAAACGGGTCGTATTATGGTATACCGCTGTCCGTCTGTCCATCTGTCTATCCGGTAACATGTCGTACAATAACTCAAGAACGCTTTGAGAGATTTTCATGATTTTTGGGTAGGTGGTGTATATCGATGGAGGGAAGCTCCGTTTCGTTTAGTGTCGCCGTTCGATTAGTCATTCTAGAGTTATGGGACTTTATTACTTAGAAAATTGTTGATTTTTTACACGTCATACGATAACTCGAGAACGCTTTGAGAGATTTTCGTGATTTTTGGGTAGGTGGTGTATATCGATGGAGGGAAGCTCCCTTTCGTTTAGTGTCACCGTTCGATTAGTTATTCAAGAGTTATGGGACTTTATTACTTAGAAAATTGTTGATTTTTTACACGTCATACAATAACTCAAGAACGCTTTGAGAGATTTTCACGATTTTTTGGTAGGTGGTTTATGTTGATGGAAGGAAGCTCCCTTTCGGTTGGTGTCACCGTTGGATTAGTCATTCCAGAGTTATGGGACTTTATTTTTCACATGTCGAACAATAACGTGAAAATGCTTAGAGCAATGTTCATGATTTTTTGGTTGCAAGTATATGTTGATAGAAGGAATCTCTCTTTCGATTTGTGTCGCTGTCCGATTTGTCATTCCAGAGTTATGGGACTTTATTCATCAAAATATAGGCAATTTTCCACATGTTGAACTTTGAGCAATTTTCATGATTTTTTTGTGGCAAGTTTATGTAACCTGACAAGTACACATGTATACTCATATTGTGTGGTTTCCTCTTGTAATTAATAACGGGCGTATCATGCGTTCATGGCGCAGCTGTTTATTTGCTTACTTCACCATATGATCTTTATTATTATACTGGTTTTGTTATAATGTTCAGGATATGGTTCATGCTGCAGTGTATACAAAGAAAAAAGTTCTATCTTATTATACTGTTTTTTCTTATAATGTCCAGGGTATGGTTCATGCTGCTGTATATATAAAGAAAAAGATAGAAGAAGAGCGGATATTAGAGACTGCATTTGCTAGAGTGAGTATAAATATTATATGTGTACATAGTTAGTATAAATTTTATTTTTTTTTATCAGGGTTTAACGCAGGGTTGGGGTATTCGTATTCGTATTCGGTATTCAGTCGTATTCAATACATTTTTTCAAGTATTCAAATGTATTCAGTATTCATGCAATTTTAAAGTATTCGTATTCGTATTCAATACAGTCAAATTTGAGGTGTATTCATGAATACTTTTTGAATACTTTTTGAATACTTTTCTTGTTTTTAATACACATGTATACAGTATTTGTAAAAACAATATTGTGATTATCTCTATTGGAAAGTAGTAAAGAATTAAACTAATACTTTTGAAGTGCACATATCAGGTCCATCAAATAGTACATCAAACTTCATACTAACATGAAGGTAAGTTCAATTATTTATCTGCCTTTTGATAGCAAACTCTTCATTGTTCAAAATTGGTTTCATTGTAAACTGAACATTGTAATTGTACAGATTATTCTTTGGACAAAGGATATCAGTCTGGCCAAAGCAGTGATTTTTAATCCCTAAACAACTCCATTATCCAATCATTACGTGTACAGTACCCATATGA
The DNA here is from genome assembly GCA_031216915.1 of Pictodentalium vernedei. NCBI lineage: Eukaryota > Metazoa > Mollusca > Scaphopoda > Dentaliida > Dentaliidae > Pictodentalium > Pictodentalium vernedei. The sequence continues at coordinate 64,293,804 of CM062296.1, forward strand.
GACTGGTCAATAAATACCCCAGTTATTGATGCTAAATTTAGATTAGTGCTGTCTATTTATAGAGGAACTATTTATGAGTGGGCGTGTACAATTAATTACTTATCTTCATTGACAACAATAACAGGAACATTGGCTTTGATATATTTTATTTCATTCAAGCGTTCTAACTTTTAATGAGCAATAAACTATAGAAACATAATACACTGCACATAGATATTAACAT